>JAHRHZ010000013.1:58946500-59079336 GCA_024137785.1 Ginglymostoma cirratum
CCAGCTCTACACCTTGTTATCTAGGTTTTGCTGTGGACTGCTTCAATATCTAAGGAATTACAAATGACAATGAAAGTTGCTAAATCAGCTGGAAACCTCCCCACCTCTGATCTCATGGTGATGGGAAGATCATTGATGAAGCAACTGAAGATAATTGAGCTTAGGACATTACCCTGAGGAGCTCCTGCAGTGGCGCCCTGTGGCTGAGATGATTAATCTATAATAACCACAACCACCTTCCTCTGCGCTAGGTATGGATCCAACGGGCAGAGGTTTTCCCAGTTCCCATTTAATACCTCTTGGAGGTACAGGAGAATCCCTAGTCCCTGGAAACATCAAATAGTCAAAACTTTCAGAAGATAAAAGATAAGAAAGATAAAGAAAAATGTACCGTCCATATTTTGAAAAATAGTAGACACCCTGAAGGAGTTACAAGTTATAATCTAACCCTGGGGTTGAAATGAAACACCATTTGGAAGCAATTAAATCACATCTACTCTATTCCAGCTTTTCAAGTATGACTTAATTCAGAAACAAATTGACCCTGATGAAATTATGCATTGCAAAAGAGGCTAAGATGTTTAGTTAAATTAAACTTGAATAATTAAACTGAGGAAGGCATTTCAAGTCATGTCCAGTTAGTTGGAACATTTTCTGCTGCCTCAGGTTAAATTTATTCTACCTTTTACCAGACATGTGAGCTGATAACAGTTCAGCGAGCACAAGATGATATCTAAAACAAAGAACGAAGGAAATTATAGTACAGGAACAAGCCCTTTGGGCCTCCAAGCCTGCACCAACATGCTGCCTGTCACAACTAAAACCCCCTACCCTTCCAGGGACCATATCCCTCTATTCCCATCCTATTCATATATTTGTCAAGACACTCTTTAAAGTCACTATAGTATCTGCTTCCACTGCCTCCCCCTGGCAGCGAGTTCCAGGCACCCATCACTCTCTGTGTAAAAAACTTGACTTGCACATCACCTTTAAACTTTGCCCCTCACATCTTAATCCCATGGCCCCTAGTAACTGACTCTTCCACCCTGGGAAAAAGCTTTCGACTGTCCACTCTGTCCATGCCCTTCGTAATCTTATAGACCTCTATTAGGTCGCCCCTCAACCTCCGTCATTCCAGTGAGAACAACACAAATTTCTCTAAACTCTCCTCATAACTAATGCCCTCCGTACCAGGCAACAATCTTTTCTGTACCCTCTCCAAAGCCACCACATCCTTCTGGTAGTGTGGCAACCAGAATTGAACACAATATTCTAAATGCGGCCTAACTAAGGTTCTATAAGGCTGCAGCATTACCTGCCAATTTTTAAACTCAATGCCCCGGTTGATGAAGGCAAGCATTTCTGATGCCTTGTTGACTATATTCTCCACCTGCATTGCCACTTTCAGTGCCCTGTGTACCGGTACACCCAGATCCCTCTGCCTACCAGTACTCTTAAGGGTTCTGCCATTTACTGTATATTTTCCTTCTGGGTTAGATCTTCCAAAAGAACCTTGGTGGACAATAGGAAAGGCTGCTTCTGAAGCATCTGCCCTAAACAAGAACAGCATCATGTTATTCCAAAGGCTGAAAGGAGCTTTGAAAAATACCCAATAAAAATCTGCCATCCTGAAATTCCTGTTCTGCTGGATCCTTGATCTTGGATTTTTGCTCCTGAGACGAGTGCACAGATTTGGGAAATTTCCTGTCTCACAGCTCCCTCCTCAGGAAGACGTGTCCCGAATAGCAGATTGTTCATTCTGGGACACGAGCTTTCGATGGAGCTAGACCCGTCCACACCTGGATGCAGATCTAAGACAGTCAGAGGGGCTGTTAGGCATTTAGGTGGGCTAGTTGAAAGGCTTGCCTCAGTTCTCTAGGATTTTGACCCTGTTGATTTGTTAAATATTAGGCCCCCAGACCTCATCCTTCACTGTTCCTCACCCCCACTCATCCACACACACTCCCAATGCCTATACATGCCAACCAATGCCTACTCAAGACTCTACCCATAGCCATAGCCGCTGCCAACATAGTCCCAACTCATGCTAACCCCTACCCAAATCCATCATGCTTTATGATTACACCCTCCACACCAAATCACCTTATATCGACTGTGGGCAGACCTGAGGCATACATGTCCATCAGATATATGAATCACATATGTTAATAAAACGGGTACAGCAGGTGATTTGGAAATCAGAATTAGAATTAGCCTTTATTGTTGCATATATTCAATGACTATAGCAAAAAGTTTATACACCACCACTTACAGTGCCATCTTAGATACTAAGGTACCTAGGTACAGCTTCTTTAGTTGCAAGATCTTAGAATATAGAGAAATAAAATGTTCAGCATTGCAGAAACAAAAGTTCAGAACAACTCACTTCCAATGGAGATTACGCTGGCACTTAGTCTCCAGTCTGTACCAGACCCTTGCTCTAAGCCGCGCAAGTCTTCACCTTGAGAATCATGAGGCTAGGAGATCACTTCAAACAACCACAGTGTGCCAAGAGGACACCACGCCAGGAGGTCGCTACGGAAGGTCAGGCTGGGAGGTCACCAGTTGTCGCAGGCAGGGAGTCATCGTTGGAGGCTGGGAATCATTGCCTGAGACTGGGAATCACCAGAGGAGGCCAGGATTGTCGGAGGCTGGGAGAGGAGAAGTCAGGGATCAGAACTGAGGGGTAAAGAAAGAGAAGAAAAGAAGAAGAAGAATGGGTAGGGTGGATGAGTTCTGGCTGAAGTGTTCTACTCTGACACCATCTTGAATCTGTGACTTGCAAAACAAATAAAATGTTGCTGTTTGTTGCTGGGAAAATGGAATAAAGATTTTTACTTCAATCATGCAAGGTATTCGTGAGACTCCGTCTGGAGTAGTGTGGACAATTCTGGTTTCCTTATTTGAAAAAAAAGTGTAATTACTTCAGCAGCAGTTTAGGGAAGTATCACTCAACTCATTCTTAGTGACGGATTATCTTATGAAGGAAGTTTGAACAGGTCTGGCTGACATTGAATGCAGTTTCAAAAAATGAGGAGCGATCTTATTGAAACATAAAATATCGAAGGGACTGGAAAGGAAGGAAACTGGGAGGATGTTTTCTCTTGCGGGAGACAAAAATCTAGGGGATAGATATTAGACTGTGGCCTCCCTTTTAAGGAAAGTTATTTTCCCTCAACAGGTCATTACAGTGCAGAATTCTTTTCCCCACCAATCATGGAGGCTGAGTCTTTATATACATTCAAACTTATTCGAATTTTGTTGCACAATGGAGTTACAAATTACAGAGCACGAACAGGAAAGTGGCTTATCTTATCATGATACAGCACACAGGAAGGGCCATATAATCTGTTCCTTGACTACAGGGGAAGAATTAAATACCATCATCATCAATAACGAAGTACTATTAGACAAACAAATGGGGCTAAAATGAGATAAGTCCCCTAGTCCTAATGGCTTGCATCCTAGGATCCTAAAACAGGTAGCTACAGAGACAGTGATTGCATTGATCGTAATTTTCCAAAAATCATTGGATTCTTGAGATGTACCTGAGTCCAGGCAAACTGTTAATGTAACACCCCTATTTCAAAATGGAGGGAAGCAAAATACAGGTATCTACGGGCTGATTAGCCTAAAATTCATTGTTGGAAAAATATTGGAATCAATTATTAAGGAAGTAATAGCAAAATATTTGGAAAATCATAATCTAAATCAAGCAGTCTCAACATAACTTTGAAAAGAGAAATTGTGTCAGACTAATTTATTGGAGTTTTTTGAGAAAGTCTCAACCAAAGTGGATAGAGGGGAACCAGTAAACTTGTTGTATTTGGACTTCCAGGAAGTGTTCAACATGGTGCCTCACAACTGGTTAACCCATAAGCTAAGAGCCCACTGTATTGAAGGTAATATATCGGCTTGGATAGAGAATTGGTTCATGGACAGGAAACAGTGAGTGGGGATTAGGGGTTCTTTTTCAGGTTGGCACCCAGTGACCAGTGGCATTCGTCTGAGATCAGTTTGGGGCCACAACTCTTTACAACATATATTAATAACTTAGTGGAAGTGAATGTACTGCAGCCAAATTTGCAGGCGATGCAAGAATAGGTGGAAAGCAGGTTGCAAATGGGATACCAACAGTTTAGAGAGAGGTATCGATAACCTAAGTAAGTGAGTAAAAAGTTGACAAATGGAGTATAATGTTGGAAAATGTGAAGTCGTTCATTTTGGATGGGAGGCCATAAGAACAGAATATTACTTAAATGGAGAGAAACTGCAGAAAGCTACAACACAAAGTGACCGGGGGATAGAAAATGAAGACAAGGCTTTCCCAATGACATCCACATCTCATTTTAGAATTTAACAGAAGCACTTTATGATGACTGATATTCTTGGCTTGAAAGAAATTAACATGGCAATTGGAGACAAGAGAATCCTACCTTTTCATCTGACCCGTTTTTCCCCTGTGACCCTAAACACCCGACCCCAACACATTGGGAAGAGGGGATCAAGCTAACCTTCCCATTGCTGTTACACTCAAGAATTGACCTCAGCCAGTGAACCTTAAGATCATACTCACTCATGTATCTGCTGCGAGGCATTACATAATAACCCCCTTTTTTGCAAAAGAAAACAAATCCCAAACCGGCGCACAGAATTGCACAAAGGTATGTATTGTCAACTCAATAGTTATACAGATATTTTAAAGAGTTAATGAGATCAATATTTCAATGTTTTGGTGCTTTGACAACTTGTTCTGATGTTGTGATTGTAAATGGAGATGTATGTATTATCCTCCGTTGCTCTTAGTTGACAATTTACTTGTTTTGTCACTGGTTTCAGTCATTCAGCATCATGTTATACTCATTACACTCGGAGTTTTCTTCCTCAATTTCTGTGTGTATGATTGGTGTGTCATACATTGGCCTGAGTTGGCTTCTCTTCCTTTGCAATGTAGCGCTATGATTGGTAATAACTTCTGGGTTAGTTACATGTCTTAGAAACCTTTGCTGGCATCCAGGCATTTGTGACTGGATCTGTAACTCACACTCACTGCCTGGTGCCCAGTCATGGTAGTTTGCCACCTGCTTGCCATTTGTGTATCTATTTCATTCTCCTCTGTCTTTGAAGAGGAATGTCCTATGATCATTTCATTCTATCACCATGGGTGTAGTTTCAATTTTAAAAATGACTATGATGCTGAGATCTATACATGCGTGTATTCCTGCCACTACTGGATCATTGATATCTACCAGCTACTGGGAATCCACGCTGAACTTATATATTGGCGCTGCAATGTAATTGTGTCACTGCAGGGACTGATGAGATATTACAAGCTGTGAGATGATTCTTTGTAGGTTGGAAAACAACTCGTTGGAGTACAGAACATAAAGGATATCCAGTGCTTAAATGTTGGTAGTAGTTTCTGTATCAATTTTGTATCATTGATATGGTGTATAAGGTCACCAATATGAAAGGTTTGGTCAATTTCCAGAGGCTGCTTTTGGATTTGTTCACTGTTTGCTTTACTGATATGTTTCTGTACATTTGATGACTCTGCCAATGCTGCCAGCATTGTTGTGTTGAACCATCTTGTTGGTCACTTGGGTTTTGTTCTAGGCTCTGGTTTGGCTTTTTAAAGCAAACTTTCTGCAAAAATATACCAAAGTCCGTTGGTGCCACATGCTTTGCAGATATGAAGAACTGTCAGGCATAGGCAGAACAAAGGGCAACTAGGACAGAGCTTACTGGTTGTTGAACTTTGCGGACAGCAGCAGTAGTGCTCTCTGTACCAAAAGCATGCCCGTATTTTTCTTTATTCTAAACATTCTACTACAATGTAGAATTACAGCAAAGAGTTTTGGAAATGTTAGCACATTAGTGGATCTAGCATGGCATTGTTCACAACAAGTCAGCTGTTATAGTGCTTTATAACAACAGGAACATTGACATTATTCTGTGCCTAAGGGCACTAAGTTATAGCTGGACCAGAAATAATCGCATTCTTAGGTTAATCAGCATTTAACCTGAAATACAGAATTAAAGTCAGTAGAGTTGTTGCAGCATTTAAAACAGTTCACTGGGCTGTGCCAGATTCATACTCATAATACATTTGCACAGTATCATTAATGTGAAATAATTTTCAATAACGTGTCATCTGCAGAATAATATTTTTAGTAAGTGAAAGTCTCTTGGCACCCAATTCAAAATTGTGTAAAGGTGGTGTGTACCAGCCAGCTTTGTGCATATGTCAGTAAGGTAAGCAGTTTCCACGTTGAACTCTGTGGCACAACACAGTGGGCCTTGAAAGGTTAGTGCGCAGGTGCAGGGAAATGTATGGAGGGAAAGGATGGTAGAGAGGGGTTGGTGTTCAAGTACAAGGAGATGCATTGCAGGGAAAGGTCCAGAGTGCTGGATATGATGTTCATCTAAAAGATGCAGTGGGGCTTATGGAGGGTGGCTGAAGAAGATGAAGTGTGAAAAATACATGAAGGACCTAAAGAAAGCGGTTGATTTTAGTGCACCTCTGCCTTGTTCTGGAGATGCCTCACTGGCGCAGCGGTGAAGGATGCAGGGCATAAGCCTTGTTATTGAGAATCCAACCATCAACCTGGGCTGGGACTTTAAAAATCTCTGGGAAAACAACATCAAGTACCCCACTGAGTTTCTTAAAATTGGCCACTGCCTCATTGTCTGGTCTGGAAGGTCTCTGCAATATGTAAGTGAGGCATTAATAGTAGTGGCCTGCTGTGCATTGCACAACCTGGTGCAACAACACAGACAAGAGAGAACAAGGTGTAGAGCTGGATGAACACATCAGGCCAAGCAGCATCATAGGAGCAGGAAAGCTTGACGTTTCGGGCCTAGACCCTTCATCAGAAATGGGGGAGGGGAAGAGGGTTCTGAAATAAATAGGGAGAGAGGGGGAGGCGGATAGAAGATGGATCGAAGAGAGGTGGAGAGGAGACAGACAAGTCAAAGGCGCGGGGATGGAGCCAGTAAAGGTGAGTGTAGGTGGGGAGGTAGGGAGGAGATAGGCCAGTCCAGGGAGGACAGACAGGTCAAGGGGGGTGGGATGAGGTTGGTAGATAGGAGATGGGGGTGCGGCTTGAGGTGGGAGGACGGGATAGGTGAGAGGAAGAACAGGTTAGGGAGGCAGGGAGGAGCTGGGCTGGTTTTGGGATGCGGTTGGGGGAGGGGAGATTTTGAAGCTTGTGAAATCCACATTGATACCATTGGGCTGCAGGGTTCCCAGGCTGAATATGATTTGCTGTTCCTGCAGCCTTCGGGTGGCATCACTGTGACACTGCAGGAGGCCCAGGATGGACATGTCGTCTGAGGAATGGGAGGGGGAGTTGAAATGGTTCACGACTGGGAGGTGCAATTGTTTGTTGCGAACCGAGCACAGGTGTTCTGCAAAGCGGTCCCCAAGCCTCCGCTTGGTTTCCCTGATGTAGAGGAGGCCACAACAGGTACAGCGGATACAGTATACCACATTGGCGGATGTGCAAGTAAACATCTGCTTGATGTGGAAAGTCTTCTTAGGGCCTGGGATTGGGGTGAGGGAGGAGGTGTGGGGGTAGGTGTAGCATTTCCTGCAGTTGCAGGGAAAAGTGCCGGGTGTGGTGGGGCTGGAGGGGAGTGTGGAGCGGACAAGGAAGTCACGGAGAGAGTGGTCCCTCCGGAAAGCAGACAAGGGTAGGGAGGGAAAAATATCTTTGGTGGTGGGGTCGGATTGCAGATGGCGGAAGTGTCGGAGGATGATGCGTTGGATCTGGAGGTTGGTGGGGTGGTACGTGAAGACGAGGGGGATTCTTTTTTGGTTCTTATTGCGGGGACGGGGTGTGAAGGATGAGTTGCGGGAAATGCACAGTTGAGGGCATTCTCGACCACTGCGGGGGGGGAAATTGAGGTCCTTGAAGAATGAGGACATCTGAGATGTACGGGAGTGGAATGCCTCATCCTGGGACCATATTCGGCGGAGGCGAAGGAATTGGGAATAAGGGATGGCATTTTTGCAGGAAGGTGGGTGGGAGGAGGTGTATTCTAGGTAGCTGTGGGAGTCGGTGGGCTTGAAATGGATGTCGGTTTCTAGGTGGTTACCCGTGATGGAGACAGAGAGGTCCAGGAAGGAGAGAGAAGTGTTGGAGATGGTCCAGGTGAACTTCAGGTTGGGGTGAAAGGTGTTGGTGAAGTGGATGAACTGTTCAAGCTCCTCGTGGGAGCACGAGGCGGCGCCAATACAGTCATCAATGTAACGGAGGAAGAGGTGGGGTTTAGTGCCAGTGTAGGTACGGAAGAAGGATTGTTCCACGTAACCTACAAAGAGGCAGGCATAGCTTGGGCCCATGCGGGTACCCATGGCCACCCCCTTTGTCTGTAGGAAGTGGGAGGAATTGAAAGAGAAGTTGTTGAGGGTGAGGACGAGTTCGGCTAAGTGGATGAGGGTGTCAGTGGAGGGGGATTGGTCAGGTCTGCAGGACAGGAAGAAGCGGAGGGCCTTTAGGCCATCTGCATGGGGAATACAGGTGTATAGGGACTGGACAACCATAGTAAAAATGAGGTGTTGGGGACCGGGGAATTGGAAGTTCTGGAGGAGTTGGAGGGCATGGGTGGTGTCACGGATGTAGGTAGGGAGTTCCTGGACCAAGGGGGTGAAAATGGAGTCAAGGTAGGTGGAGATGATTTCGGTGGGGCCGGAGCAGGCGGAGACAATGGGTCGACCAAGGCATTCAGGTTTGTGGATTTTGGGAAGGAGATAGAAGTGGGTGGTGCGGGGTTGGGGAACGATGAGGTTGGAGGTGGTGGGTGGGAGGTCACCTGAGGTGATGAGGTTGTGGATGGTTTGGGAGATGATGGTTTGGTGGGTGGGGTCATGATCCAGGGGGCGATAGGAGGCAGTGTCAGAGAGTTGGCGCCTGTATGGGGTTACACCACAGATCAGCCATGATCTTATTCCATGGCAGAACAAGCTGGAAGGTCTGAATGGCCCACTCTTTCTCCTATATTCCTTATAACTGAAAATTACCTGGATCTCCAGTGAGCTTTACTGGCTTAGTGTTGGTTCCTTCCTGTTAATTTATTCAAATGAAAGGGTCCATGAAAATTCATCCCACTATATTTGTTCATTGGAACGTTGAAATGAATTCCCATTGTAAACCCACTGGTTGCACAAATGGCAAAAAACAGAGGCTATGTAATTGCTGCAAAGGCTCCTGAAACTTAGCTGGCATAAGAATAATGACAAAAGTGATGAAGAAATTGCCCAAAAATGCTCACTGAAACTTCTTTCTATTTGGTTGTAATGAGCCTTTATACTCGTAACAAAGGACTATTATGCATGCCCTCAGAATCCCTCACATATGAATGTGAGAAAGTGCAGGACAAAATGGCAGAATCACCCTAATTATTATACTGGATCAGATCCCCTCCATGTGTAAGACAGTATTTTTCTGCAACTGTTCATTTGCTCAACAAAGATATGCACAGCACATAATGAGCAAACATCCACAGTATATATTTCTGTCATCTATTCTATCTGCACCAATTTACAGTGTGCAGCAGAAGCAAAGACTGGTCCTGCAGTTTGAGTGAGCTTTAAATGTGTTTCCAACGATTCATGACCTGAACCAAAACATCTGGATGAGTGGGTCTAAAGCAATGTGTCTCCAGTGGGAGTAAAAAAAAACAGGGTTTTATGTAACACGTAGTAGAAATAATGAGCAATGTGTTTAGTGACTAGTCACAAATTATAGGGAAAGGATACGCACAGTGATATGGCAGGCTAGGCAGAAGTTCTAGAAATGAGTATAGTCATAAAGTAACATTGTTCTGTAATTCTACCTACCTTTCTTTTCCACTCTGTCAGGATGAAAAGGCCATAAATTATAAACATAATTATTTAGATGAATGTTGCCACTAACCAATGTAAGGTGGGGCAAATATCCCCATCAGTTTATGGGCATACCTAGGACTAAAAACCCTTCTGGGGACGGAAATTGTGGAACTTACATTGGATTAAATTCACTGAACTTTTGGAACTCAAGAAACCATGGGCTGCAATTGAACCAGGAAAGGGTTTGCCTGGACAGACTGGGAAATATACAAACCCAGGATAGAGGTCTGGGACAGGGATTAGCATGCAGAAGCTAAAAGAAGACCCCCTTTCATGCCCCAGTTTAAAAACAACGCAAGCCAGACTGCAGGAAACAAATAACTTCAGACCCTTTGGAGCCTACAGAGGTACAAAACCATTCATTTAATTTCGAGTCAGTGCTCAGGCACAAAAATACTGAACATTCCAATCATTGTGCTACATGCAAACCTGTTTCACTTTGGATATAAAGAAAATTCACACCACTATTTAAAACAGAATGGATACCATTCTAAGGGAAATGCCAGACATTCCAAAAGCCATCGAAACGATTCACCTTAATCGAAAAATGATTCACACCTACTCCAGTGCTCAGGAAGTCCAGTCAGCCCCGAAGGAGGAACAAAAGCTCAACAGATTGAGGGTAACAGTGGGAGAGAGTTTTAGAAATTGGTTTCTAGGTGGTTACCCGAGTTGGAGACAGAGAGGTCCAGGAAGGAGAGAGAAGTGTTGGAGATGGTCCAGGTGAACTTCAGGTTGGGGTGGAAGGTGTAGGTGAAGTGGATGAACTGTTCAAGCTCCTCGTGGGAGCACGAGGCGGCGCCAATACAGTCATCAATGTAATGGAGGAAGAGGTGGGGTTTAGGGCCAGTGTAGGTACGGAAGAGGGATTGTTCCACGTAACCTACAAAGAGGCAGGCATTGCTTGGGCCCATGCGGGTACCCATGGCCACCCCCTTTGTCTGTAGGAAGTGGGAGGAATTGAAAGAGAAGTTGTTGAGGGTGAAGACGAGTTCAGCTAAGCAGATGAGGTTGTCGGTGGAGGGGGATTGGTCAGTTCTGCGGGACAGGAAGAAGCGGAGGGCCTTTAGGCCTCAACAGATTGAGCAGGAGATAAAGGGGGCCTGCAGTTGGCTATAACTGGAGACCCCGAGCCCAGCAAGGCAAGAGAAATGAGTGAAGTAAGAGGAGAAAGAGAAGAAGAAAGAGAGTGATATCAGCACTGCGATACCAGCAACACACCTCAATTCCAAAACGGTGTGTGTTCTGAGGTGGGCTCCGTGAGGAGAGTTTGAGCATCTGAGCAAGAAGCAGGCCCCTCTCGTGAAGGAAGCAGCCCTCACGACCGCTTAACACCAACAACTAACTACGAACCTCTACCTGATGTCCAGAGGCAAGTGAAGGCATCCAAAGACTCCGACCGGGGCAACACCAGCAACATCCACCACCATCAAAGACAACACCCACTTGCAAAGGACCACCAGAAAAGAAAGAAAGCCCAAGGTACTCACCAGGCCGGTCCCACGGGTCTAACCGCATCAGCGGACACCACTAGACTGTCTGTTACCGGGACGTGCAGCCCTTCGCAGAGTCCCAGCTACGGCAAGAGACTGTGGGCAAGAGCCAGTCAACGTTGCGTTTTCACACTGGAGTGGGCCTAAGGTCATCGAGATCCCCTAACCCAGCTTGGCTGGTCTGAGGTAGGGGAAGGTGGGGTTCGGGAGGGCTCACGGTGTAGGGCACCCCTCAGGAAGGGAAGTGGAATAGGTCAGCAGTACTTTGTCTCTCTCACTGTCTCTCTTCCCTATTCCCATAAGTAACAGCCACCCATTGTATCTATTTACCCATTGTATTAAGTCTTAGCTGCAAGGCTTAATGGAGAGGTTAAGTTAACTGAGAGACAAGGTCTCAGTCAGAGACAGGTGGGTTCTAATTTTGATATTCACTTTCTTGTTTTCTATATATAAATTCAATTTGTTTGTTTTTTTTCAATAAAATCAGTGTTTTCTTTGCCTCTGAAGCATCTGCCTCCTGCATTTTCCACCACACCACTTTCCACTACATAAGCCCAGTGTCAGAACCAGGGAGCTGGTGAACAATAAATCAGGCAGCACTCCCTGTACCAAAGTGAAGGATGAATCCTGATAAAAGAAGCACCTGTCCATTTCTGATACCCAGTAGTTTCAAACAGAGAGTGGGACTGTCATCGGGTTAAGGGCATGGATAGGGAGGAATTAATTAAGCGTGTACTAGAAAATCTTCTTACTTTGTGTGTGGATGTACCTACTAGAGAAGGAGCATCAGTTGACCTTCTGTTGGGAAATAAGGCAGGGCAAGTGTCTGAGGTGTCAGAAGGGGCGCACTTTGGGCCAGTGATCATAATTTGATTAGTTTTCAAATAGGTATGGAGAAATATAGACCAGAGCTAAAATTTAAAAGTTCTAAATTGGAGTAAGGTCAATTTTGATGCTATTAGGCAGGAACTTTCAAAAGTTGATTGGGTGAGGCTATTCACAGGTAAAAAGGATGGTTGGGAAGTGCGGGGCCTTTAAAAATGAAATAATCTGAATTCAGAGACAGTTTATTCCTGTTAGCATGAAGGACAAGGCTGGTAGGTGTAGGGAATGCTGGATGACTAGAGAAATTGCGGCTCTGGTCAAGAAAAAGGAGGCATATATCAGGTATAGAAGCTTGGATCGAGTCAAACCCTAGAGGAGTAAAAGGGCAGGAGGCGTATGCTTAAAAGGGAAATCAGGAGGTCAAAAAGGGGACATGAGATAGATATGGCAAATAGAGTTGAGGAGAATCCAAACAGATTCTATAAGTACATTAAAGGCAAAAGAATAACTAAGGAGAAAATAGGGCCCATTAAAGATCAACATGGTCATCTATGGGTGGAAATACAGAAGATGGGTGAGATGCTAAATGAATATTTTGCACCAGTATTTACTGCACAGAAGGGCATGGAAGCTAGGGAACTTGGGGAAATAAATAGTGATATTTTGAACAGAGCTCATATTACAGAAGTGGAGTTGCTGGACATCTTAAAATGCACAATGGTAGATAAATCCCTGGGAACTGATCAGGTGTTCCCCAGCACTTTGTGGGAAGCTAGGGAAGAGATTGCTAGGCCCGTTGCTGTGATGCCTGTATCACTGACAGCCACAGGTGAAGTGTCAGAAGACTGGAGGTGGCTAATGTTGTGCTATTATTTAAGCAAGGCTGCAAGGAAAAGCCAGAGAACTATAGACAGGTGAGCCTGACATCAATGTTGGATAGGTTCTGAGGGACAGGATTTACACGTATTTGGAAAGGCAAGGACTGTTTAGGAATGGTCAGCATGGCTTTCTGTGTGGGAAATCACATCTCACTAAATTAATTGCAATTTTTGAGGAGGAGACAAAGGCAGAGCGGCAAATGTTGTCTATATGGTAGACTGGTTAGTAAGGTTAAATTACATGGGATCCAATGGGAGTCAGCCCATTGGAAACAAAATTGGCTTGAAGGTAGGAAACAGAGGGTGGTGGTGGAGGGTTGTTTTTCCGACTGGAGGCCTGTGACCAGCGGTGCGCCACAACAATCAGTGCTGGATCCACTGCTTTTCATCATTTATATAAATGATTTGGGTGAGAGTATAGAAGGTACGTTAATATGTTTGCAGATGACATAAAAATTGGTGGTATAGTGGACAATGAAGAAAATTATCTCAGAATACAATGGGAGCTTGATCAGATGGGTCAATGGGCTGAGGAGGGGCAAATGGAGTTTAATTTAATAAATGTGATGTGTTGCATTTCGGTTAGGCAAACTGGGGGAATTAACGGTATGGCACTGGGGAGTGTTCCCAAACAAAGAGACAGAGGAGTGCAAGTTCATAGTTCCTTGAAAGTGGAGCCACAAGTAGACAGGGTAGTGAAAAAGGCATTTGGTACGCTTGGCTTCATTGGTCAGATGATTGAATATAGGCGTTGGAGTGTCATGTTGCAGCTGTACAGGACTTTGGTTCAGCCACATTTGGAATACTGCACTCAATTCTGGTCGCCCTTCTATAGAAAGGATGCAGTTAAACTTGAGAGGGTGCAGAAAAGATTTACAAGGATGTTGCCGGGACTGGAGGGTTTGGGCTATAGGGGGTAGCTGAAAAGACTGGGGCTTTTTTCCCTGGAGAGTCGGAGGCTAAAAGTTGACCGTATAGAGATTTATAAAATTGTGAGGGGCAAGGATAGAGTGAATAACCAAGGTCTTTTTCCCAGGGTAGGGTCGTCCAAAACTAGAGGGCATAGGTTTAAGGTGAGAGGGGAAAGATTTGAAAGGGACCTGAGGTGTAACTTTTTCATGCAGAATGTGGTGCGGGTATGGAATGAGCTGCCAGAGGAAGTGGTGGAGGCGAGTCTAATTACAATATTTAAAAGGGTATTTAAAAGGATGGGCAATAGAACAGTCAGGATTTAGAGGGATATGGTCCGAATGCCAGCAAATGGGACCAGGTCAGTTTGGGATGTCTGGTCCTCCTCCCACTCCTTGAACGACATGTCCATCCTGGGCCTCCTGCAGTGCCACAACGATGCCACCTGAAGGTTGCAGGAACAGCAACTCACATTTCGCTTGGGAACACTGCAGCCCAATGGTATCAATGTGGACTTCTCAAGTTTCAAAATCTCCCCTCCCCCTATCGCATCCCAAAACCAGCCCAGCTCGTACCTGCCTCCCTAATCTGTCCTCCCACCTATCCACTCCTCCCACCTCAAGCCCCACCGCCATCTCCTACCTACTAGCCTCATTCCACGTCCTTGACCAGTCCATCCTTCCTGGACTGACCTATCCCCTCCCTAACTCCCCACCTACACTCACCTATACCAGCTCCAACCCCGGCTCCTTGACCTGTCTGTCTCCTCTCCACCTATCTTCTCCTTTATCCATCTTCTATCCGCCTCCCCCTTTCTCCCTACTTATTTCAGAACCCCCTTACCCTCCCCATTTCTGAAGAAGGGTCTAGACCCAAAACGTCAGCTTTCCTGCTCCTCTGACGCTGCTTGGCCTGCTGTGTTCATCCAGCTCTACATCTTGTTGTCCCTTGAAAATGTACAGGTTTATTTTATGCGGACAACAAGAAAAGAAATGTAGATTCCAGAGCTAAAGTGTCAGCATGCTGCTCATCCCATTTTGGACATTGGTAATTAAAGAAAATATTATTGTTTGGTCTGGCGCTTGATGTATCTTTCACTGAATACATAGCAATTGAGATTGAAAGAGAGGGATAATTCTGCCACCATGTGTTTATGTTACAAATTGTACCTCACAGAATAGATTACCGCCACTACTAGGAGCATTCCAAACTATATTTATAAAGTTCTGTCATCCATTTCTACTGAAATGGGTAAAAGGGATTTTCTATTGTTTTCTGTTGGCTCCAATTCTTTCAATCATCAGAAATGGAAGATTTATGGGAATTCATCAAATTGTGTATTATGAACAAAGTGACTAAGTAAGTGACTGAAGTGAAGAAATAGTCTAGTTCTCAATGATGTAGTGATATGGGGGTGCTGGGGGATGTTAAGTTTCCTTGTGGATATCTGCTCTCACTGAGAATGTGTTGTCAATGTTTGGGAATTGATTCACGTTCTCCAGTGGCTGGCTATGGATCTTAATATTCGGGGTACAGTGTTGGGTAGTGGGAGCAGAATATAGAGAATCTTTGTCTTCCAGATATTTAACCTAAGGCTTTCCCTGAATGCATCAACAATAGATTGGAGATTGGCATCTGAGGGTGTGCACCCACAAGCTCTATGGAGCTCAGCTTGATTACAGAGATTGTGGTGATCTTGGTCCTGGGCTGGAGTCACTTAAATTGAATAGTTTTCAGCTCATGCTGTCGAGTAACTCCACTTAGCAGGAAGCTTCATCGAAATGGAGTGGACGGTTACAGCAAGGAATCTGGAAAAGAATGGGGGTGTGGAGTACAGAAGCCTGACTTGAGCTCAGTTTCCATTCAGATTGAGTCTGTGGTGTTGTTGACAAGGATCACAGCTTACACGTCATTGTGCAGGAAGGTATTTCTGTAGGTAGCCTAATCTGAGGAGGAGGATCTATAATGCCTCCTGATGACAGCGTTGAAGTGTAATGCATGAAGCAAATCTCATCATATTATACAAGCAAAGATTGATTGGTGGTTGTTGCAACCCCATCAGAGCAGCTCACTTCTCAGCATCACTAGGTAGGCCTTTGCCAGAGTAATTCTAACAGAGCTCCATCAAACAGAATAACCAGAATAGAAGCATAAAGCTTCAGAGCGGACAAACATAGAGGAGGCATGATCTTCTCTCAGCATCTGCTCCAAGAGGACAACAGCGATTAGTTAAGGTAATTTTACTTTGCTTCTATGAATCTAACAAAAACATTTGACGTCATGAACAGGGCAGGTCTCTCCTGGGTACTAGTAGAAAATTGGCTTTTTTTCCAACTTCACAGTTGTCCCGTGATAACTTGCATAGAACCATTCAGTTTGATGTCTTCACTTCTGACTGCTTTGAGTTTAAGAATGGAGTAGAACAGGTCTGTGTCCTAGCTTCTATTCTGTTTGGTACCTGTTTCTCTGTCCTTCTAACTTATGCGTTCCTTTCAGACATGGAAGGAGAGTACCTGCAGGCTGGATCAAATAGGAAACTTCTTGATTTATCAACTAAATTCAAGGCAAAAGCCTGGCATATCTTGATCGGAGAGCTTTGTTATTCTGATAATGCTGCACTAGTTGTCTAGCTCCAATAGCTCATGTATTAACTGTCCCAGGCCTGTGTCACAATCTCCCTCACCATCAGTGAGAAGAAAACAGTATGGGAGGTGCCAGTGCTGGGCTGGGGTGGACAAGCTCAGAAGCCACACAACACCAGGTTATCATCCAACAGGTTTGTTTGAAATCACAAGCTTTCTGCTCCTTCATCAGGTGAAGTCTTCAAATATCTTTCCCATCTTTCACAGAACAGATTTAAAAACAGCTTCTTCCCTCTGTTATCAGACTTTTGAACAGACCTCTCAAATGTTAATTTTGATCTCTCTCTGCACCTTCTCTGTGGCTGTCACATCGTATTCTGCACTCTGTTCTGCCTCCCCGATGCACTTTGTATGGTACAACCTGCCTGTACAGCACGCAAAACAACACTTTTCACTTTATCTAAGCACATGTGACAACAATAAACCAAACGCAAACTCAAAGGAAAGTTGCTAATCAAAGTCTATGGAAGAACAAAACTCACATTTTTGTGTAAAATTAGGAAGCAATCGTGAATTATTTTATTCATATCTTACAATGAATTATGCAATTTAGTGCAAACAATTTATCCAAAAATCTATTGAACAATGTGATTTCAAGCAGTAAGTAAATCTTGTTTTCTAGCTGGATTACTTTTCATATTCACTGATCAGTCATATTACATTCTATCACACATACAGCTGTGGGCAAGAAAATTAAAAAATAAAGCATATTTTCAGAAAATAACAAATCAGAGAGAACATTCTACTATCGATATAAATAAAACCCATAATTAAGAATAACTTTCCATTAACCTTCTTACTCACCTACTGTAACTGTGTACTAACTTCTTGCGACTTGTGCACTAGAACACTTAGATCTCTCTGCGCCTTGGAATCCTGTAGTTATTCACTTTTTAAATAGTGTGCAACCAAAATGAACAACTTCACAGTTTCCTACATAATGCTACATCTGCCAGATTTTTGCCCACTCACTTAATCAATCCAAATCAATTTGCATCCTTGTTATGTCACCTTCACAACATACTTTCCTACTTTTCCTTTGTCATCTGCAAGTTTAGCCAGCATGTGTTTGATCCCCTCATCTAAGTAATTGAGGGATAAACATTCTAAAATGCTGAGAGCCCAGCACAGATCTCTGCAGGGCAACACTCACCCACATCTGCCGAACTGGATAAGAACCTTTTATATATAGTCTGGTTTGTGCCAGCTAGCCAATCTTCTTTCCAAACTGCGCCATGAACTCCTACTTTGCACAATAACCTTTTATGTAGAACTACATAAATGTCTTCTGGAAATCCAAGTACAGTACATCAACAGGCTCCCTTTTATCCCTAGCTCAGAATTGCAATAAGTGGGAAGATTTTGGGAAACTATTTTGCCAGTTAAGCGTCTGGAAATAGGAGGCACCATCTAAAAGTTAGAACTGAAACTTTCAGAAGTAAAATTAGGAAACAATTGTACACGTGACATAATTAAGATTGAAATTTTCTTTGACAAATGGTAATTGATGCTGGATGAATTGCTAAATTAAAAACTGGGGTTGATAGATTCTCCTTAGCGAAAGTATCCAGCTATATGGGGTATAAGGAGTAAGGTCATAAATTAATGATGATCTCCAAGAACAATGCGAAACAGGCTGAAAGAACTGCATGGCTTCATCATGTTTCTATGTAACAACTGCAGGCAAATATTCACATTTTATCAATGAACTTTTCCATTGACAAAGTCTGCATTTCTCTTACAGTGGTAGCAAGTGGATAGATAAAAGGGAAGCAGTTGATGTAATATGTTTAAATTTCCAAAAGACATTTGATAAGGTGCTGCACGTAATGCTACTTAATAAGACCCCACAGTGCTGGGGATAACACATTAGCATGGATAGAGGATTTGCTAACAGATAGAAAACAGAGAATTTAGGCAAAAGGGGCATTTTCAGGATGGTAACCTGTAACTACTGGAATGCCACAGGGATCAGTGCTGGGGTCATGTTTATTTACAAAATATATTCATGACTTGGATGATGGAAATGAATGTATTGTAACCAAGTTTGTAGATGACCCAAAAATAGTGGGAAAGCAAGTAGTGAGGATAATACAAAGAGTCTACAGAGGGAAATAGATTAACTGAGTGAGCAAAAACTTGGCTGATAAAATGAAATGGGGGAACAAGGCAGGAAAGTGGACTTAATGATTATCAGATCAACCATAATGTCATTGAATGGTAGAGTAGCCCTTGAAGGGCCCAAAAGCCTATTTCTACTCCTATGTTATATGGCATGTTAGGAAATTTACATTACATTTATATCTTGAAGTAAAATGTTGCAATCTACTTCATGTACATGTATAATTGGTGTTTAATTAAGCATCCTCCATGGATGCCAAATTTTTAACTTTAGTGTTAAGAGCATTATAGAAGGAGATTCATCAGGCCCAATCTCAGTTCAGCCTTGTGGCTTGATATGGGCTGATTATGCTTATTACAGGTCATAGCTGCTTCGTAAAACTAAACTTGTGATCTCTTCATTTCACTACAGGGGGAAATGATATTTCTGAAAAGATTTAGATCTGGAATTTATTGTATACAAAGACAAATACCAGTTAATTTTCTATTTCTGATATTAATTTCACAGTTAATTCTTTGGGTTTTAAATCCTATCTAATTCGTGAGTTTTATTATTATTCTTGAAAAAAATGCACAAGAAGTATTTGAATATTACAACCCAGAGAAAATAGTGACAAATTCTTAACCATATGCCTACATTACCATACTTCTGAATGAAAGGACTAGAAAAATTTCCGTTTCATTTTTTCTGGTTGATTTGAGTTCATATAGTAATTTGAGATTGCAAATTAAAACTGCAATTTAATTGATTCAAAATGTTATTGGGATGTTGAAGTAAAAGTTGAGACAGCACCTGCCCACACATTTGAAGATTCTTGGAGTCAGAAATAGGTCACGGTGATTTTAAAATCAGACATTTACAAGAGACTGTGCCAGTAACTTATGGGTTTTCAAAGTTTGCAAAGTCCAGAGAGACAAAGTCCAGAACTCAAGCCACTTCAGTTTAGTACACACTCTTCACAGGAGATTCTGGGAATATAAATGATTCTCTGTCAGAAAAATTAATGGGATAGAAAACAGCCCTCATCTGATGACTTTAGTTTGATGATACACATAGACAAAGTTTACAATTTCAGGGTTTTAACATACTATATTGAGTGCAGATTTGTATACAATAAGTCCAATGGTCAAAGAGAAAACATTACAATTGCTCTAAAAATAATTGTCATCATTTTCACAAGGGTTTTCGCATATATTGCTCTTGAGAAAATGGACAATAACATTTGAGCATTATAGCCAAGAGCAAATAGTGACAAATTCTTAACTATATGCAGAAATTCCCATATTTCTGAAAGAAAGGACTAGAAAATTCTACATTTCACGTTGAAGCCTTTGAGTTCTTTTGAATTATTTGAGACAGTAAACTAAAGCTGCAATTTAATTGATTTAATATGTTGCTGGAAGGTTGAAACAAAATTTGAAACTGCACCTTTCTGCCCATTTGAAGATTCATGGAGTCAAAAATAGGACTATGAAATCAGACATTCACATGAATGTAAAATGTACGTGGAAGACATGCGGAATTGTTTGGGCGGGAAACTTCTACACTTTGGATTCCGTGCAATGGTGTGCTCTGTGCTCCATCTGCTGACTGAAATCAATAGTGCAATAATTCAATCTCATATACATCCTATATCTTCACATGTGAATCCTCTCATCCCTCTTACCTGACTGTCACTCAACTCATCCGTAGGCCGTGATCCATCCTCCACAACCTGATGGTCTCCTGAAAGGAGAATCCTGAGGCAAAATCCTTCCTCACTCTTAAACAGTTCTCTTGATGTCAGTTTTTCACATACTTTCACTTCCATATTTCCTTCAGGGCTAGCATTTTATAAACAAGTTGCTCATATCACAAGGAAGCAGCTGGCCCAAATGATAAATCTCCTAGCAATATTTCTTTTACAGTGGTAGGGGGTTTGAGGCCCCTGTCTGAAAGTCCTTGATGTGTGGCACTGTTAGAGGAAGTGTCACTCTCCAGGGAGACAGTGACCCTCGTCCTCACATACCACCCCACCAACCTCCAGATCCAATGCATCATCCTCTGACACTTCCGCCATCTGCAATCCAACCCCACCACCAAAGACATTTTTCCCTCCCCACCCTTATCTGCTTTCCGGAGGGACCACTCTCTCCGTGACTCCCTTGTCCGCTCCACACTCCCCTCCAGCCCCACCACTCCCGGCACTTTTCCCTGCAACCACAGGAAGTGCTACACCTGCCCCTACACCTCCCTCCTCACCCCCATCCCAGGCCCCAAGAAGACTTTCCACATCAAGCAGATGTTCACCTGCACATCTGCCAATGTGGTATACTGTATCCACTGTTCCCAATGTGGCCTCCTATACATCGGGGAAACTAAGCGGAGGCTTGGGGACCGCTTTGCAGAACACTTGCGCTCAGTTCGCAACAAACAATTGCATCTCCCAATTGTGAACCATTTCAACTTCCCCTCCCATTCCTCAGACAACATGTCCATCCTGGGCCTCCTGCAGTGCCACAATGATGCCACCCGAAGGCTGCAGGAACAGCAACTCATATTTAGCCTGGGAACCCTGCAGCCCAATGGCATCAATGTGGATTTCACAAGCTTCAAAATCTCCCCTCCCCCAACCGCATCCCAAAACCAGCCCAGCTCATCCCCGCCTCCCTAACCTGTTCTTCCTCTCACCTTTCCCCTCCTCCCACCTCAAGCCGCACCCCCATCTCCTATCTACTAACCTCATCCCGCCCCCTTGACCTGTCCGTCCTCCCTGGACTGACCTATCTCCTCCCTACCTCCCCATCTACCTTTACTGGGTCCATCCCCGCCTCTTTGACTTGTCTGCCTCCTCTCCACCTATCCTCTCCTCTATCCATCTTCTATACACCTCCCCATCTCTCCGTATTTATTTCAGAACCCTCTTCCCCTCCCCCATTTCTGATGAAGGGTCTAAGCCCAAAACGTCAAGCTTTCCTGCTCCCATGATGCTGCTTGGCCTGCTGTGTTCATCCAGCCCCACACCTTGTTATATCAGATTCTCCAGCATCTGCAGTTCCTATTATCTCTGACATCTTTATACACTCATTATTGTTGATCCTGCCAGCCATAAACTTATCAGTAAAGATTAAATAATCCCGATAGGTCATGGAAGGTCTTTGCAGGTGTAATCTTCAGTTTCATTCAGCAAAAGCCACACTGTTTCTGGAATCTTAGCAACAGAAAACCTCCAGGCTGTTGCAGTCTCCAAAATCATACTACAGCTTGTAAACAAATTCCTGCAACATGTAACAGATGCTCCTGTAGACTCCTATTTATCAAACATTTTAGCCACATAAATGGAAAATATCACTCCTATGCAGGACATAAATGCTCCCTAATGCTCTGTTGAGAAATGGACTTCAGGGATTTGGGTCCCTTGACTCATCAACTATTCAAAATTGTTTCTCTGACCTTTCCCCCATCTATTACACTTGGTTCTGCGCTTCTGCCCTCCCAGTCAAACCCCTCCCTATCCCTTCATACCCTGGCCCTCTCTTACCCTGCACCTGCAGTGTAGGGTAGAGATGAGAAATGATGAAAACCAGCAGTCACTTGTGGGAATGGTACACAAGGCAGCTAACAGCAGCCACATCGTAAACTGGAGTATAAAGGAAGAAATAATAGATTTGAGAAAGCTATGGAAATTATCTCAGGGATCCAAATCCAATTATGCACTGGAAAATCAATTGGGCAAAGGTAGTTTAGCTATGGAATTCATAGAATATTTTCAGGATAGTTTCTTGAAGAGCCACACCAGAGTGTCTATAGTGGATGTGGTATTGTGCAAGGAGATACATAAATAACCTCACAATGAAGGTGCCCCCCAGGTAGTACTGACCATAATCTGGTTAAATTTTTACGTTCAGTTTAAGGCGGAAAGGAGTTGATCCAAGACATAATAACTCAAAAGGACTTAATAATCTAAAAACTTAAATAAGGGCAATTATGAAGATCTGAAAATAGCTAAAGGGAACTAGCAAACTTGGTTAAGGGATGGGTAAATAGACATACCATAGCAACACGTTACAATGTATCCAGCACAAATCAAATTGCACAAATACAGAGGAGATTGCACGTGTGGTAGAATTACTGAAACCTGTGCCTCCACCTTATAATCTTTAAATCATTCAAGAAAAGCAGCATTGCATATTGTCAAATACTTAAGAGTTCAAAGTGAGGGGAAATCAGGTCTGTGCCCTTGTGTGGCCTATGAAACCCTGTAATGTCTTTGTGAATTGTGGCCTGCAGATTACACTTTTAAGGTCACCTGTGATCACTTTAGCTTCCTAGAAATGACAACAATTAATTGGTGATGATGAAGGGTTTAGGCCCGAAACGTCAAGTTTTCCTGCTCCTATGATGCTGCTTGACCTGCTGTGTTCATCCAGCCCCACGCTTGTTACTATGGTGAAAATTGCTTATGGCCAAGATTCCTACCTCACATTGTTGATCACTTCAAGTGCTTCCTATGTAGAATTCTGTGGTTACAGATATCTTAAATTTGTACAATATACGTGTTTGATTAATGCAATTGTCCCTTGAAGGCTTCACATTACTCATAGGTAGAAACCAACTAGTTAGACGGACTAAAAAGATGAATTCCCCCAGTTAGGCAGGGTGGCAGCCATGTTTAATTTCCATTGTATATTTGTGATCCAGATGAGGATGAAAGCCAACACAGATCGCACTTTGCAGAGTGAGTCGCAGGCTCAGCCTGGTAATCCAGGTGACCCCCACAACCCCCAACACCCCGGCCCAAAACATTGTGTCCGTTTCTTCTTTACACTCCTGTCAACCCCATCAGCTCTGAACTTTCACACGTTCTCACACAGTCTTTCTTTTAAGTCCTCCTCTCCCAACATTAGCCCCTGCGCCCATGGCCTACAGCTTAGACACACAATCAGCCACTCAATCAAAGCTAGGGTGCTGTGACCATCGATGTTTCTCCTCATGCTCAGTAACCCATATCCTCCATGCACTATGGTCTCCCACCCTTATATGTTCAATTGATTTCCCCAACATTCCCACCAAAGCAGTGACCCCTGATACCCATCTTGACTTTCAGTGAACAGATCCCCCTACTGGCCACGGCACCACTCCTCATGCCCCCACTTCCACCACCCCAAATGACTTAGAATGACAGCCCCAACTAATGAGTGACCAGACCCCTGACTGATCTTCAGGTAGATCTCTGACTTACTTACCACAAATCCCTGGAGCAGTATGTGGACTTGTAGGACTAACTGGGCTCACTTCCCAAACTGAAATGGTACAGAAGCTCCCTGACTGCTCCAAGCAGCCGAATGACCATTTCCAAGCCTCTGGACTGAGTTTGGAAGCCGATTTTGACTGGCTGTGGTTGGATCTCCTCACTGATGACAGGCCCCATGGTCTTGACTGAGCACTATTCCTCTTAGACGTTGAGATATTGCTACTTTTTTGAAGGACATTCAGTATTTTTACTATGAAATCTGTTGTATGTGGTGTGGCCGACCATCAGTGAGCTTCGCTCCATCATAAGGTCAGAAAGGGGCATGTTCACCAATGATTGCAATGTCCAGCATCATTTGCAACTCCTCAGATACTGAAACAGTATGTGTTCAAATGCAGCCAGATCTGGACAATATCCAGGCTTGGGCTGATAAGTGGCGAGTAATATTACCATCATACAAATGCAAGCCAATGACCATCTCCAAAAAGCGAAAATCTAACTATCACCTCTTGATATTCAATGGTATTACCATCACTGAATCCCTCACTATCAACATCCTTGGGGTTACCATTCACCAGAAATTCAACTGGACTCACCACACAAACACAGTGATTACAAGAGCAAGTCAGAGGCTAGGCATACTGTGGCAAGTAACTCACCTCCTGACTCCTCAAAACCTGTCCATCATGTACAAGGCACAAGTCAGGAGTGTGATGAAATACTCCCCACTTGCCAGGATGGGTACAGCTCCAATAACACTCAAGAATCTTGACATCATCCAGGACAAAGAAGCCCACTTGATTGGCACCACATCTACAAGCATCTACTCCCTCCACCATCGACAGTCAGTTGTAGCAATGTGTACCATCAACAAGACGCACTGCAGAAATTCACCAAAGATACTGAGACAGCACTTTCCAAAACTCACAACCATTTCCATTGAGAAGGACAAGAGCAGCAGATACATGGGAACACCACCACCTGCAAGTTCCCCTCCAAGACACTCACTGTCTTGACTTGGAAAACATCACTGTTCCTTTACTGTTTCCGGGTAAACATCCTGGAATTCCCTCCCTAAGTACTCTGTAGGTCTACCAAAAGCACATAGACCTCAAGTAGGCGGGACGTGAGTGTACAGTACAAAAGCAAGCAAACAGCTGAGATGCACCTTGCTCTGAATCATGAGATGGGTACTTCTCTCCACACATGGACGGGCCTGGCAGCAACGTTACAATGCATGGTGTCAGTGCACTTCATGGATGGTGATGCAGGTGGTTGGTGTCCGTGGAACACGCCCTGAGATGTTGGATAATGCTAGCCAAGATGGAGGCCTGGAGGAACATGCAGTAAGCTGGAGCTGCCATGGACCTGCTCTAACTTTCACACAGGAATTGTTGGTGTCAAGTTACTATCTGCCAAATTACAAATTGTGTAATAATGCAGCAATGAGATGTAGGTATGTGCAAAAAGAAGTCTGCTGCAAGATTCTCATTTTGCTATTAAAACCTTAGTGCAGAATCAGCATTTTTTTTGACATTCAGAATTTCATTTTCTTCAATCTAGCCATTTTTTACCAACTGACTCATCATGGCCCACATTGTTCAAGGGCTGGGAAAACTCTGCCAGTTTATTTAAATAAAATGTTAAATTTCAATGCAGATGACTTTGTTTGTTCCACATTAGTTTCTTGGACTTACCTCATTCTGAAACCAAGTGATCACAGTAGCCATTTCAGGTCAGTATTTCACGTTTTTTAAAACCCAATTTTGCTCCATAAAAAGTCTGAAGTCTTACATTTAGATGATGTAAGTTAACAATACATATAACTCCAATATTCAAGTTTTCACTTGAATATTGATTCGCATTGACTCCAGTTCTGCTGCTGCTCCATGAAGCCACACTCAGTTAAATGTTGCCTTGATGTCAAGGATAGTCACCTTCACTTTCCCTCTTAAGGCAATCTCTTTTGTCCATGTTTCAACCAAAATTGTAATTAGGTCAGGAACAGAGTGGATTGTGAAAAACTGGGCATCACCAAGCAAATTATCTGCTTGCAAGTGCCGCTTGATAGAACTTTTGATGGTAACTTCCATCACTTTGCTATTAGTTGATAGTTGACTGATGGTAATTGGCTAGGTTAGAATTGTCCTGCTTTGGGTTGGCAGGACATAACTGGGCAATTTTCCATACTGTTGTATAGATGCTACTGTTGCATTGTACTGGAATAGCTTGGCTACGGGTACAGCTAGTTTTGGGGTACAAGTCTTCAGTACTATTGCTAGAATGTTGTTAAGACCCATAATCTTTGCATTATCCAGTGCCTTCCTCCATTCGAAGTAAATTGTATCGATCAAAGGCTGGCATCTATGAGGTAGAACGTCTATTTGGCATTTCTGGCTGAAATTGTTGCAGATGTGTCAGCCTTAGCTTTTACATGGATATACTGAGCTGTTCCATTATTGAGGATGAGGATGTTCATGAAATCTTCTCCTCCAGTGAGTTAATTGTCCATGACATTTCTCAACTGCCCATGAAAGCATTGCCAAGCTCAGATCTGATCTAATGATTGTGAGATTGCTTAACCGTGTCTATCGAATGCTATTCACATTATATAGTGTATCAGTACTTCTAAGTTACAGCTTCATCATCTTAACACCTTATTTTTAGCTATGCCTTGTGCTGAACGCAAAATCTTCATTGAACCTGGGTTGTGTTCAATCCGCAATGACTGTATTGTACAGCAGGGCAGACTCGACAGACTGAATGGCATATTACGTTACTGCATTGGCTGTATTTTCACAATAATCAGTAACAGGTTTTATGGTGACCATTAGACTTAACCTCTAGGTTTTTTAATTGAATCAAATTTCACTCTCTGTGATTGGATTTGAGCTCATGCCCCCAGAGCATTAACCTGGGTTTCTGGATTACTCTCCCTGTGACAATTTCACTGCACACCCATTCCGAGTAAATTCAAACATCCTTTAGATACTATACGTTTAAAGGATACTTGAAAACAGATCAATAGCTGAATCTTGCAGTATTTCTGGCTAAATGTAAGTTGCATCAAGTTTTTTGGAGGTTTCACAAGTCCAAGTGAGTTCTTCCACTAAAAATCACCAAACACACCAAATTAATTATCTACACTGCCTCTATAGTATCTCCCACATCAATCCCAATCCCATCTCACCTTCTTCCATTTGCAGAATCACTTGCTTCTCACTAGATATCTGTTGAAAGACCGGCGTCCCTTACACCCAAACCATCTTTAGAGGCTATTGTGTATCTGGTTGGTAATCCAGTGTTGCCCCTCACCAGCAGTGGCATGGCACTGCAGCCATGCTGCCCACTTGGCAGCATAGCCTTCATGGTTGATACTCCCTCACATATACAAACCCACTCTCTTGTCCTGGTTGCAGTCTACTGACCTGGTCACACCTTTTATCAGTTCATAGTTACATCACAATAAACATCTCTCAGTCAGTGCTACCCTGTCCGAAATGCCCACCATAGACCGACAACTTGTCATTGTCCAGTAAAGGAAAATCACATTCAGGCAAGCAATCAGACAGATACAAACATGAGCTTGTATTTACATAAAGGAAAAGGGATCACGAACAAAATCAGTAGAGGCTGAAGTTTGCCCCAACCGTGTAAAATAGATTTAGACATCAAGATCAAAGAATATTTTACAATCAATGATTGTGTGTTCCACTCAGCTCTCATACACTGGAAGTGGATGTCAATGAGGTTCTGTCTGGCTTATAGCACCCACTGCAATTGAGCTCTGCCATTGACAACAACAGCTTCCTCCTCACCAATGTCCTGTCTTCCTCCTCAAAAGACTGCTCCCATATCTCTGCATCTAGCACATTCTCTCGTTACCTGCTCCAATTGTGCAGAACACAGAACACCAGGATGATGCAGCACACTCTGTGGGGACGATACTGGAGGGCCCCTCAGATCAATCCAAGCAGCAGGACTGCGTCTTCAAAAGCCGTATACTCTGCTCCATCATAGCCCTGGCTGAAACATGGTGGCATTAAACAGTCCCCTGTATCAGTCAGGGGCTTGTGAAATAGAAACATCAGCCATGGTTGCAGCAGTAAGTGTAGCCTTAATCCTCCAGTAACCAACCTTGTCAGGCCCCTGAAGCCTCAAATGTAGCAGGTACACAACAGTGCTCAAGAATACACAAGTTAATTGTGAGGGTAGTGTGCACACACCCCCAAGAAGTGGTAACAGTGATCACAGATCACCTGAACATTAATTTTATGAATTCCACAGCATTCTGATATGGCCGTCTCAGTGCCATGTTGTATAGTCAATGATATCAGCAGCAAATCCCATCATCTTTTGTGTTTTTCACAAGTGCTGTGGTAAATTTCTTTCAAGGCAGTGGCAACCTGCCCATTAAGAAGGATTATTGCTAGTTAAATCCTTTGTTGACAGCCCAACTTAACCCGGAAACCCGGAAACCAGAACAGGAACCCAGCTATGTTTCTGAATCCTACTGCTTACTGACCTCATCATGGGGAAACTAAACAAACTGGTGAGACCGGGCACAGAAAGCATCAGTCATTGAACCGATGTATTCGTGGGTGCACAACTGAGCGACACCACACAGGTCACCCATTGCTGCCTGGAAGGAAGTTTTCCCAACTACTGGGAAAGGATGGTTTCCTGTTCCTGCAGCCTTCAGGTTCCGCTCCAGTGTACATCACAGAGCTGTGGATCATATGGAATCTACATTAGCTCTGTGCCTCAGGATTTGGAGCCAGGGCCAGAAAACACTGGGTCTCCGGCACACCCCATGCATCTGAGAGGCCCTGCAGCTGTGACCTTTCCCTGAGTCACTGTGCACCCTGCAAAGCAAGTCTGTGCGTCATGAGTGACCTGCCAGTGTAACATAGGAGTGCCATCATGTTTGTGATGAGTTAGCAGATGCCAGATGCCAATGTCTGTGGATGAGGGATGTGTGCAGCTGGCAGCTGCAGATCATGCAGCTTGGTCATATATGCAAGATGGGAGTTGTTTGGAGAAAGTAGCAAGCTGAATCTATCAGGTTCCTGTTCTTGTTTCCAAGTCAAGTTGGGCTGTCAACAAAACATTTAACCAGCAATAATCCTTCTTAACTGGCAACTTGCCATTGCCTTGGAAGAAATTTATCACAGCACTTGTGGAAAACATAAAAGATGATAGGAACAAAAACAGAAGTTGTTGGAAAAGCTCAGCAGGTCTGGCAGGCAGCATTTGTGAAAAAATCATCAGGGTTAACATTTCAGGTCCATGACCCTTCCTCAGAATTGACCCGAAACATTAACTCTGATTTTTTTTCTTCACAGATACTGCCAGAACTGCTCAGTTTTTCCAGCAACTTTTGTTTTTGTTCCTGATGTACAGCATCTGCAGTTCTTTCAGTTTTTATAAAAGATGACGGGATTTGCTGCTGATATTGAAATCAGCCTCATCAGATATCTCATCCAATTCTGTCACACATTTCACTCACACATCGCTCAGACATCTACAAGACTCAACCCCAAGAGTTTAATTTCAAGCCAACAATTTAGCAGAATACCATACACAATCCTGAACAACCAACATGGTGAGTAACCAGGAACAAAAACGAAGTTGCTGGAAAAGCTCAGCCGGTCTCTCCCAGTATCCAAGGGTCCAAACATACCTTCCTGGTAAAGCAACACTTCATCTGCACTTCCCAGAATCTAGTCTACTGCATTCGCTGCTCGCAATGTGGTCTCCTCCACATTGGGGAAACGAAGCGTAGACTTGGCGACCGCTTCGCATAACATCTATGTTCTGCTCGCAAAAAAGACCCTGAACTACCTGTTGCCTGCCACTTCAATGCACCACCCTGCTCCCTGGCCAACATCTCCGTCTCTGGCTTGCTACAGTGTTCCAGTGAAGCCCACGCAAGCTGGAGGAACAACACCTCATTTTCCACTTTGGGACCCTACAGCCCTCCGGACTCAATATTGAGTTCAATAATTTTAGGGCCTAAACTCTCCCATGTCACGGCCCCCCACCCCACACACCAGGCCTTGTTACCACATAGCCTGCCACTACACACCCCCTGTTGTTAGTCACTAACAGTCCCCATTAACACTATTCATCCTCCCAGCCTGATCGTTAGCAACTCCTTTGTTTGTCCAACTGTCTTGCTCTCTCTTTGGGCTCTATCCTATCGTTTACTCCCTACCCCACCCACCTCCCTATTTTCTGCATATAAACTGACGTTTTCCCAGCCACCATCAGTTCTGAGGAAGGGTCACCGGACCCAGAATGTTAACTCTGTTTTCTCCTTCACAGATGCTGCCAGACCTGCTGAGCTTTTTGAGCAACTTTGTTTTTGTTCCTGATTTACAGCATCTGCAGTTCTTTTGGTTTTTATTATGGTGAGTAACCAGAATGAACAGAGCAAAACCAAGACTATAACCAAAACACATACTGTATTTTCTCAACAAAATGTTACCTATTTTTAACAGGAAATTGCATATTTTGAAATTATTTTGGAATACTCTAGGAATTAGAAATGCATTTGAAATAGACAATCAGCCTTCTCCATTCAGTTAGTGGATAATGAAATAAACTCATCTCCTCTTCTAATTGAATCAACCTTCATTTTGCTACAACAATAATTTATTCTCAGACCTTTTAAGCTACATACATACGGATGCAATGATGATTCAGTTAGGGATATCTGAAGTAATTATACGGTGAATCTCCAGTATAAAGTATCATTAGCACAATATTTGATCATTTGAATTATTTGGCAAACAGCTTTTAAAGTTTCTCTTCATATATATGCAAACATACATGTATGGCAATGTTAATAAATATCAAACGCATTATATTAACCTTTAAATTGGTCTGGAGTAGCAATGAAATATATTAGGTTTATGTTCATTACTGAGCAGATGTTTTTAAGTGTATTGCCTTATGTTGAAGATCAAAGTAAAACAAATACCTTTGAGATAAATTTGTCTGAATTCCATTGAGAATAGATTAACCTTTACCAGATGCAACTTTTACCAGTAATTAACACGTCAAAATATATTTACTTTGCTGTGGGAAGGAAAATACAAAATAGAACAATGTTCTGCTGGAAACAGGTTATTGAAAATTAAAGAATTAGTACAGTTAATCACTTTGGAATTTTTTTAAATGAACAATTTTGTTAAAAATGGGTTCTACTACTGAATTTTGTGAATTATATTTAGCATCTTGATTCTTCTATACATTTGACACAATAATTTTAAATCTGGTGCCCCAAGAATAGTTTCAAAGGTAATGAGCACCAACTGCTTTTATACTGTGCGTAAGTAGTACAGAAAATTAATTTATGAATTGGCTAAGTCTTGACATGCCAGATATTTGCTATTGTTAATGTGCCAAATTGATACTATCAGGTGCATTCCTTCATTTTTTCCCCAGAATATTGCATGCAAAGTTAAAAACAAGGAAATAGGACGGTAGAGCGGGTGGCTATGAGAAAGATTATGGGTGATGGTCAATGATTCATAGAACCAAGATTAATTTCTTTTTGGTTGAGGAGTTGGTAGGATATCAATATTGATCATGTAGAGGGGGAAACGGTAAAAGTAAATGCATCAATGTTGGAATATGCTAGAATGCTGTCCATGAGTCTGTTATCATAATAGTGGGTCTTAGTGGGTGTTGCATCCTGGGTCATAATTAATAGCGACTGTTGGAAACTCAGCTGTTGGTAACTTTACCTTTCCCATGTTATTAAACATTCTTCTGTTTACATGGTAAGTCTTTGTATGAAGCTTAGAACGATCTCTCTCTTGAGTCTGTACTCATATGTTCTCTTACATTATTGATCGAATATACTAGCACTTACATGAGAAGGAGGCAACAGAAACAGAAATGCTAGAACGAAGAGGAGTTTCTCTCATTACATTCTATTATCATATAAATGTTTAAGGAAGTGCTGACCTGAAATATTTATAAATTGTACATAATGGTTTGAGAATGAGAAATTATGATCAGTTGGAACAGTATGCATTTAAAAACGTTTGCTTGATCTATACAGCAGATCAGAAAAGTATAAAATAAACTGACCTGATTATACCCTTCCCTTTTGCTGTAGTAGCCCATGGCATCACATTGTGCTGGGATTTCAACTTCTATTTGCTCTGTTTCCATACTAATTATCTGCTGCTGTGAGAAAATGGAGAGCGTATGCAGCTATTTCCTCATGGTAGTGAGCTTTGCTGGCAACTTGTATTGACCCATACTTACTGACTCACACTTTCTTCATAATGTAATTCTTTGAGGACTTATACTTTCTTTAGGGTTGTATAAATCCTAACCGAAAAGATTTTGCCTATGTACAAAAAGGTAAGTTAGGCTACTAATGGTGTATGAAGTCCCACCAAGGTTTCGTTAATCACTTAAAAGGCAAAGCACTGTTGACCATCTTCTTCATAGAAACAATTAAGAATTGTTCAATCTAGAAACTATTTAAACAGCATGGTTTCATTTTTTTCTCAAAAACAGTTTGAATTTTATAGCAGCGATTCAGTTATCAGAGCTACTTCTTTAACTGTACACAAATGGTAAAAAAAAAGCATGTGATTCTGGTTTGCAATATACTCATATGTCAAGGCTTAATTAAATATTCCTTCCTCCTCCCAAACTCCTGCTGGGGACAACTGCAATTTTCCTGATTAACAGACCTATCTCCCAGTGAGTGAACTCATTGTCATTTTAGGAAGCTCAGTTCTAAGGAAGGACTATTTCTGCCTCATGACACACAATTTTTCAAAAATGTTGTTTAATCTAGGAGCTAGTCATGATGGTTAGATTTCTTTGCAAGTAACATTAATCTTACCACAAAACCCAGATCCATTTTAATTTTGAGCAAAATTTGTATCTTTATGATTTATTTCCTGGTAATAGGAAGGAATATTTCATGCCTCAGCTCTAGTTTAAAACAGATGGGTCAGACAAATGTACTTTACAGAATAGTCCAGGGAGTACAATATATTGGACAGAATCTTATAGGGGCCTGAGCGGTGACTGGCTATCATATGATTTGTAGCAGAATCTGGCAAGACGTTCAGCAAGGCCCACCTCACTGAGAGAAATTCACTGCAAATTTTCTGCATTTGCCAACCAGCAAAGTGAGTTACTCACTGGATAGCAGCAAGTTGCTATTTAAGGGGGATATTGCTTGTGAAACTCTACTAATGCCAAAACTCGCCTTATTAATATTCAGTTTCCTATCTTACCAAACACATCAAACAAACCAGATGTCATGTATTTTCGACATGGAAGTCAGTGTGGATACCTGGCGGTTAGCTTTCTGCTGGCTGTGATCAGGCTCCTTGTAGCTCTGTACCCAATAGCATCTCAGGGCACCATCCATAGCCACCAGCCCCATGCACCCGTCATCCACGGACTTTGCCATCCAACATTTGCTAATCCCTTATGGCCATCACGGTAATACTCTGATACACTTAGAAAACATGGACTTGCATTGCAGGATTTGACGACAATCAACATTGAAAGGCTGCTACAAGGACACTATATACAGTCAAAAGAAAATCATAAGATTCAATCTAGTGGTTCTGTTCAAGACCATTCATCTATGTTAAATAATTTCTCCAGTTTGGAAAGAGTCTGCAAGAAATGCTGTAGTTATGCAAAATGTGTGTCTAACAGCAATGGCAAGAGACATTCTCCTCCACAATCAATGGGGGGCTGGGGGGGGGGGTGGGGAGGGAATGGGACATTTTTTGGAGCCCAAAAGATCGATTATTGTGCTGTGTGATATGACTTGGTTGGTGGGATGCAAATTTTGATTTCTTGGTGGGCATTGAGATGCAGTGACAATGTCAGGAGTGTATTTGCAGGATGTAGAAATATACAAAAGCTGGCACTCCCAGATATGGCTGAATTATTAGGCTTTCCTATGAATAGAGCATGACTGGGAGAATGAGCAGAGGCCACGAGGGTCAAGATAAGCACTATGAGTGGGTGGAGGAGCAGGGGGAGAAGCGCTTCAACAGGAGGTCATATCCAGCCAGGATGTATTGGGAGCAATTCACGTACTTGGGACACAGTGAGAAGACATTTGGTCTTCATTAAGAAGATCTTCATTGAAATCTACCAATTATACAAGTCACAATTCCAAGTTCAGAACGGTTCGAGGACTGCACTGCCTGTGACTGTGAAGGTAAACCAGATCATAATTCTTCATCCTTTGAACCACTGTCCCAGCTGAGAGAGTGCATGCTGTTTAAAAGACTAATTGCTTAACAGCTATTGCATTATTTTTGCCAGATTAGAGATTCTGTAAAATGTCCTTAGTTCTTACTAAAAACATATTGTCAGACAATTTAATATTCAGTACAATAGCACTGAACTTCCATCAGCAATTCCCAATCAGCCATCATTTACTCCATTTCAATGGGATGCTCACAGATCTTCCACCAGTCAAAGGCGATGATCATTACAACACATGTAAAAAATGCTTTTGTGTGTTTATTGTAATGAAGAAACAGCACATTCTTAAATTTATTTGATGAATGCACGAGCTTGAATTAAAATGCCATGCAGTGAATTCTCAGCTGAAATGTTTTGGATTTTGAAAAACTTTGCAAAATGCAATCTGTTTTAATAAAAGCTCAGACATTAGATACAAAGACATGTTATTCAAATATTAAAACAATTCCCATAATCATTTTTCACATTTGAAACAACATTGAATATAAAGCATTAACTTTTTGCATGATCCTTAAACCAGCTGCATAAAATTTGTCACATTCACGTTGCCTAACAGTAAAAATAGTACACTGAAAGTCATGTTTCAAATGCTAACATGTTATATATTCATTCGAATGATCGGTATTTTATTTTTGTCCAACAAATATGATGACCAAAAAAAAACTGACGATAAAAATTACACTTCACTCACAAGTTTAAAGATATAATGACAACTTCAAACCAGCTCTTCTGATTTATGAACTTGTGTGCACAATTCCAAAATACCAAGAATTTAACTTAAAAAAGCTTGAAATTCTGTGAAAAAAAATTATAATTGGTCAACAAGTTAGAGTTTTTGCTATCTGAATCTCATCCAGAACATTCCGGAAAGTCTCCACACTAACTTCTCCTTTTGGATGCTTCATGGCAGCACGCTTCCAAACCTCTTCAAACGTTTCATTTGACATGTTCACTCCAACCTTACAAAATAGTCTCTTAATCTGAAGAAATATAAATGGAAACAGGAAATGTCAACGCAATTTCAAACTCATTTTTTAGACTGACTTTCTGTAAAAAAAAGCTGACATTTTGTCAATAATTAAAAATTGAAAAATCTGTAATGATGTATTAAGAAGAAAACCTAATTGGTATTTGCACTAGATAAGACATTCACTTAACAAAATAGAAAGACACTCTATAATTTAGAGACCTTAATTGTGAAATCAAACAATTGAAGAAATCAGTAGCTTACAACAGCTAATGGTTAAAATATTGCCTTGGGTGAAATAGAATGTGCTTGGCGAAAATCTAAATAAACAGCAGACCCACTGAATTGCTCTCAGCATAAAAAATTCTAGTAACTGTTTTAACTTTTCTTGACTGAAGCTCAATTATAGCAATACAAGAACAGATATTTGACATAAAACATCACTATAGGTTTCTACAAGCTTGTTCATCCAATTCTACAGTCTTTAATATAGTATACAGTTGGTAGAATGGAGCAGCAACTTATTAAATTTGACAGATGCACTGTTTTCTAAGAGACTATTTACAAAGATTTTGCATCAATTCCTATAAATTAAACACGAGAACAGAAGTAAGACTGCTGAAATGCAAGGTTGAGTCAAGATCCTGTAACATTTAAATGATGCCTAGCTATTCATTTATATTTGCCATAGCCTCCAGGGCTATGGGCCAAGAGCTGGAAAATGGGAGTAGTGTAGTCAGAATTTGTTGTCTGGCGTGGACATGATGGGCCAAATGGTCTCCTTGTGTGCTGTAAATGTCTGAGATATTCAGCTGTAGAGTTTGTACCACATTCATCAGGTTATGGTTGATCTGAATTGCAGATCTATTTACCTGTGTTAGATCTATACACCTTTATACCAAAAAAAACTTCCAACATTATTGAAAAATAATGCCAAGCTCAATTTTAAAAATGTCAAATGACCCTACATTGATTTTTCGAGAGCTTTTCTGATTCTCATCAGCCTTTGTACAGTGAAAGGAGGACCTGGGGACCGTCAGCTAGGAGAGTGAGAAATTACTTTTTGAGGCACATCAGAGTGTGACGTAGCATTTACAGGAAACTGTTACATTTTTTACACTTATTGTAATTTCCAATGTGAATTGTTTTCATCCTTAGGCTGTTTACCTGACAAAGACATTTTGGATATTATTACAAATACTGTAAGATTCAAGTTGAAATATTTTGTAATTTTTTCAAAACAAACATTATGCAAAGTAATTTTGGGAAAATAAGCTTTTGCTGCTTATCTGGTAAATACTTATGGTATATTCTATTTTGAAGGTTTAAAATAGAACAGTCACTACAGATAAGATTAACAAAATACATTAAAAAGGAAAAAATAATCCAGGACAAACATGTCCGTTGTATGTATTTGCAGCAAGAGGAACTTCAGCTCAGAGTTTATGAGGATAGGATGCAGAAATTGCAACACATCAGGTACGGGGCAAGCTACATGGATATTTTGTACCTGGAGACAGTCACATGGATTGCAAGACTTTCCAAAGATGTTTAAAAGAGGAAAAGAATATGTAAAACGAGTGTCAGCCTGCTACACATTTTAATGAAGATTTATAGTAGAAAATGAGGAGATGGCAAATGAAATGAACAAATATTTTGCTTCTGTGTTCATTATAGAGGATACAAAAAATTCTAGTAATAGCTGTAAATCAAGACAGAGAGAGAAACTTGGTGAAATTACAATCACCATGGAAATGATAGGCCAGTTAGCTTGACGTTGTCATACAGAGGGTGTTGGAATTACAGGAGAGCACGTAGAAAAACTCAATCAGAGTATCAGAACTCAATCAAAAGTAACCAGGAAGATTCAGCATGGTTTTATTAAAAGGAAATCAAGTTCATTGAAGGAGTATCAGACCTCGTGCATAGGAGTCTGAAGATACTGTCCTTGAAGTCCTGCCATTGAAAAGCTTACTGCAGAAAGTATGAGCTCATGGTGTGGGGGTTACACATCACACTTTATTCATATGGGGCACTGGTGAGACCATGTCTCTATTACTGTGTGCAGTTTGGGTCTCCAATACATTGGCAGCTATTCAGCAGAGGTTTACTAGATTAATACCTAGGATGAGTGCATTATCTTATGAGGAAGGGTTGGACAACAATCTAAGCTTGCTTCCACTGGAGTTCAAAGAATGAGGGGTGACTTGGTTTTCTTTATTCATTCATGGGATGTGGGCATCGCTGGCTAGACTAGCATGTATTGCCCATCCCTAATAGCCCAGAGGGCAGTTAAGAGTCAACCGTATTGCTGTGGGTTTGGAGTCACAACTAGACCAAACCAGGTAGGAATGGCATTGGTGAACCAGATGGGTTTTAGTCATCATTAGACTCTAAATTCCGGATTTTAATTCATTTCAAACATTTCCTGGGTCTGTGGATTAACAGTCTAGCGATAATACCACAAGGCCATCACCTCCCCTTACTGAAGTACATAAAACCCTTAACGGTTTTGATAAGATGGATGTGGAAAGGATGTTTCTTTTTAGGAATGTTCTAGAACTATTTAAAAATTAAGTGTCACCCTTATACGATGGCAAATAAATTTTTCTCTCTGAGGGTTGTCTGACTTTGGAACTCTCTTCCTCAGAAAGCAGTGGAGGTGGAGTCAACGAATATTTTTATGGCAGTGATAGATTCTTATTGTACAGGGAATAAAACTTATTGGGGAAGATGGGAATATGGAATTCAAAACACAAACAGATCATCCATAAACTGACTGTATATTGGAACAGGTTCAAGGGGCCAAATGGCCAATTTCTGCTCCCAACTTGTTTATTACTTTTGTTGATAAGAATTGTTTCCTGATTTCAATGTTAATTTAAAGTTCTTGCTTTTTATCCTGAATTCCCCTTTCATAGGAAACAGTGAGGGAGAGTTAATAGCCACACACTATATTAAGGTGAAAATGCTGCCTTCTGCATTGAACATTGATCATGGGAAAACAATTATTTGCTTCCATTTACGTGGAACTACACCCTCAGCAAATTAAGTTTTAAAAATATTGTGTAATGTAGGCTAAGGCTTGGATTAGCTTGGCTGGAACTCCATCTGGACCAGCTGGCTTCCTATGTTTAATTCAGCTGAGTTCTTGGAAGACTCCCCATGGTTGGATCACAGGAAGTTTTCTCGCCAATAAAACTTCAATAAATGGGAAAAGTCCATATCATCAGCAATATCTGCGATAGGGTTAGGGTTAGGGTTAGTTTTTACTGACATTGTAATGGAGAATGACTGGGACTGATCAGACCACTATTCGGAGAGCAACACCTTCTGTTCCAATCTCAGTGAGCAAGGCAAACAAGTTCAATCTTCTAACCAATTTAATGGTTAACCAGAGAATGTCAGCCCATCCCACTCAATCTCTCCTTATAGGTCAGTGCTCTCATCCCCAGAATCAATCTGATGAACTGTTGCTATACTCATGTGCAAGGCCAAAAAAAAACCAGACACCACAGCAGACACTGTAATTGAAGATGTGATATCATTAAATGTAGTATTGGAAGTGAGAGTTCCTTATTTCCTTATGTCGATTTCGCTTGAAATTAAGAGTAACATATGATTTGCCATAGCCTTCATTCTACAGAAGTTCACAATACCTTCTCTAGCTGAGCCAGTATGACACACCAAAAGGCAGCTAATGGGTGACAAGGACTATCCAACGACCACATGGTTCACGACACCAGTACATAATCCACAAAGATGCACATAACTGAAGGCATGCTGCTGCACAATGTTGGGAAAGGAGATAACTGATGTGCCTAAGCAATGCTTCTTCTGCCTGGACAACAGTGGGGAGTGCTGGAGTAATCTGCAGAACACATATCAAGATTCATCGTGGTACACTACATGGCATACATAACCTCACCATCATAAGGACACAGCTCTTGCCAATAGCTACTTCGCTATCAGCTGAGGAATTGGGGGACCAAAAGGACACAATGAGGAAGAAAAGCTTACAAGAAGACAGAAAGGACAAATCAAACAACAGCCTGACCTGGCTGTTCATGATCAACTCTTACAAGATTGGTGATGGAGGGTTGTTTTTCAGATTGGAGGCCAGTGACCTTGTTTGTCCAGAGGACCGCCTGATACAAAGTACATAAATAACCTCATTCTCACTCAGCACCTCCTCTACCCAGGCTTCCAAGGAAAAGTCTTGAAGCTGTATTCTGTCATTTTGTGTCATAATTCAGCATTCTTCTTGCTTAAATTCTCTGTAACCATTCCCAACACATGCTCCAGTCCGAATGAGCATCCCCTTTAAGAGATGCAGTTTGGCTTTAAATGATGCTTCCTGCTCCGGGCATATAGTTACCCAACAGAACAAATAGTGCAGGTGTACACTATTATTGTTTAAAAGAGTAAACAGTGCAAAGTTTGCATGCTGGCTGCATCAAAAGGAATGGACTAGGTTAATGGCACATTCCAATTGTTTTACGGCCTTATTAAATGTAGTGGCCACAGCATTATCTCGAAATGCTGTACCAAATTCCTAACATGCATTCCACGTAGTGAAGTTTCACTCTAATGGTGTAAGATATTTATTCACTTGCAGACATCCTATTCAGATTTTATCTCAGTTCACTTTATATATACATGCTATTACATAGGATAACATATGAATATTGTACTGAAGAAGAGTCAACAGGACTCAAAATATTAACTCAGTACTCTACAACAGATGCTGCCAGACCGGCTGGGTTTCTCCATTAATTTCTGTTTTTGTTTGTTTTAGATCTCCAGCATCCAGAGTTTTATCTAAATAAAGTCATATCTTCAATTTCTGATCAATGTTGAAAGTTATTCAAAACTTCCCTCGTTTAGACCAGGTAAAAAGAGTTAAAAGATCTTTGTCAGTGACTTACCTCTTCCTTGGACCTATCCATGAACATATCCTTCTCGTAAACTTCTCTCTGGGCAAACACTGAAGGATTTAGCAAGGCAGAAGCATTTGCTTCATCACCATAGTTAATTGTATCACTGATACGACGAAAGCGAGGCGCTGCCAAATCAGTACGTATCGTAGGTACACCACAGGTTCGATAATCTGTTCGAATTAAAATATTTGATTATTGCATAAACAAAATTTTGAACAAAACCAGTCTTTAAATAATACATATACACTTTCCAAGCAATGTCATGAAAAAGAATTGTAATTCTTTTCTCCACAATATGGTTATTAGATGTCAGTTCATAACCTTCACAGAACATAGAACAGTGCTGCACAGGAACAGACCCTTCGGCCCACCATGTTTGTGCCAACCGTGACACCATTGAAGAATAATCCCATCTGACTGCACATGGTCTGTACCCTTTATTGCCTGCGTGATCATGCACCTGTCTAAATGCATCTTAAACAGTGCTGTTGTATCTGCGTCTATCACCTCCCCAGCAGCTCGTTCCAGTCTCTACGACTCTAGAGATGTACAGCGTGGAAACAAATCCTTTGGTCCAACTCGTCCATGCCAACCACATATCCTAAATTAATCTAGTTCCATTTGCCAGCATTTGGCCCATATCCCTCTAAACCCTTCCTATTCATATACCCATCCAAATGACATTTACATGTTGTAATTGTACCAGCCTCCACCACTTCCTCTGGCACAATCCTTAGGAGTAGTGCCCCTTATTCCCTTACAAATCTTTCCCTTCTCACCTTAAACCTGCGCCCTCTAGTTCCGGACTCCCACACCCCAGGGAAAAGCCCTTGGCTATTCACTCTATCCATGTCGCTCACGATTTTATCAACTCTATAAGGTCACTCCTCAGCCTTACCATGCTCCGTGTAAAAAACTTGCCTCGCATATCTCCTTTAAAGTTTACCCCTTTCACATTAAACTTCTGTCCCTAGTACTTGACACTGACATTTTCACTCTGGGAAAAAGACTCTGGCTATTCACCCAACCCATGTCTCCCATTATTTTATATACTTCTATCAGGTCACCCCTCAGCCTCTGACGATCTAGCAAAAACAATCAAAGTTTGTTCAACCTCTCCTTATAGCTAATACACTGTAATCCAGGGAAGTTCCTGGTAAACCTCTTTTGCATTCTCTCCAAATTTTCCACATCCTTCCCATATTGACGCAACCACAACTGCACACAATATTCCATTTGTGGCCCAACTTAAGTTTTACACAGCTGCAACATTCAGTTACAATATTTTTCAGCTCTTCTCAGTTATTCATGATATTACAGTTCTAGACAAGAAAAATCAAGCAAAAGCTTATAATAAAAGCAAAAATATTTCCAATGCTGGAAATTTAAAATGAAAACAGACAATGCTCAAAATATTCAGCAATAATTCTGAAGAAAGGTCCTTGGCCTGTTGACCTGACACATTTGTTCTTGATTCCCTCTCATGAACACTGTTAGACCTGCTGCGCACTTCCAGCATTTTTTGTTTTTAGTCAAGCAGAAATGTTAGCTTCATGTATCTGTACAATGAGGCAGTATATCCCAAAAAAAATTTAATCATAACCAGAAATATTATATGGGGTTGTTTTCGAAAGAACTTAAAGGAATCAATTCTTAACTATGATAACAAGCATGGGGCTGGATGAACACAGCAGGTCAAGCAGCATCATAGGAGCAGGAAAACTTGACGTTTCGGGCCTAAACCCTTCATCAGAAAATCTCCAATTCTTAACTATGTTTTTTTTTAATTATTTAAAATATTTTCTACTTTCCTAATTTTCACTAGTTGTTACCTTATTGGACACATGTTCACCTTCATCACATCCTGTGCTGAGCTTCCTACACATGACAGCATACATCAGAAATCTACCCAGTCAGCTCCATAATACCCCATCCATTCAAATTAACAGGTGGGGGCTATTCCCTGAGGTGAAACAGATGACAATGATGAAACTTGATGGCAATTTTTATGGGTGCGTAGAATTTGTACCTGGAAACATTCACGAATTAGACTCGAGAATTGTGGATCAAGAGATAGGGCTTAAGGTAAACGTGTTAAAGGAAAATAGATTTTTGGAAAATCCGTTTTGTGAGAGAATTGTGGAACAAATTGCCAATGGTGATGCTGGAATGGAATTCCATGGTTCTGACAAAGAGTTGGATGCATTCCTCTTAAGGAAAGATGGCAAATTATAGATTCCAAGATCACAGGAAAGGAACTGATTTGTATTTTGGAAGAGTAAGCTAGTTGGATAAAGAAAACCTGGAATTTCTTTGGGAGTTCACCCCATCTCCGGCAGTGAGATTGACAGACATCCAACTAAATGGCTTTTTATACCATTTCTGCAGAGATTCTAATAATCTGCCTTCAGTGTCATAGCAAGGGTTTGAGAGAAGACCATAGTAGTTCTGCACCAGGATACTTTTCTGGAAGCATAAATTGCTATTTTAACGTGAAAACTGTGTGAAATCAGAGCTTTTGCAGATGAAAATTTATCAGGTTTTTAAAAATTTTTTTGTACCTTTTGTTTCGTTTTTCTTTAAAAGGAAACTATTTTGTGAAGCAATTTTCTTTAATTTTTAGGGATCTGCAGGCTGAGATAGGTCCAAAGGTCAGATTAAGTGGTCATGGCGATTATAAAGTTACAACTCTTTTTAACTGCAATCTAATCACGTTTCCAATTAAATTTTCTTCTATTTCTTGTTTCCTTGAGGGCTCATACGGTGCTGAGGTAGTGTTCCCCCCAATCCAGAAGGCCCAGTTTCAAGTCCCACCATTTGCCAAGGCATAATTCAAACCTGAATTCGAACATTACCTGAGTTTCTGGATTAACAGTCCAGTGATAATACCACTAGGCCATCATCTTCTCCAACTTGCAACTGTCTTTCGTGGTGTTGGCAGCACATCACAACTAACTACTTAACTCCTATTTTTGACACATTGTTTAAATATTTTTCTTCAAGAATTAAACTCAGTTACTGATGCTACTTCATTAGTCACTTTGTGGCAGTACATTCCCATTGTGTAATAATAACTACTCCAACCACTTACAATTTTTCTAATCAACCTATTCAGAGATTTTATTTCACACCTTTGGAACAGCTGGGACTTGAACCTGGGCCCCTCAGTCCAGGGGTAGGGACACTAACTCTGAGCCACAACAAGCCACCTGCTAAATGATACAAGTGTTGGAAATTTATGTCCCTTGTTATTACTTAATTGACTCAAAGCAATGGAAAACGATTTGATTCCCACAAACAAGAAATGCTTATTCTGATTTTTAAATTGCCAGTTGGAATCATGTCAACACAATCTCTATGCACCAAACCATTGTTCAAAAAACACACTGGAGAAGATCACCAAAAGAAGCATAACTTTTACAAATATATATCCAAATACAGAGCTATGAACAGCAGCATTGTTCCTAGCAGATCTTTTGCAGTGACGACGTCTGACACTGACCCACTTATGAACATTCTAAATCATCCTTCCGTCACCTGATCTCACTTCACCTTTCCTCCCACTTGCTGTCTCCTGTTTGCGACATTCTCTCCCGGCTACTTCTTCCCTCTTTCCCAATTATTACTTTATCTCCAGTTTGCTTCCTCCCATCTTCCAGAATCTAAGTGAAAAACAGTGGCTTAAAATTGAAATCCTCTTCCCAAGTGGGCTGCCTGGATGATCTCCAGAAAACAACTGAAGCTCACCAGGTCTCAAGTGAATGAAGCATGAGGCCTGACAATGGGTGTGCCCTACGTGTTTCTTGTTCCAATTCTTGTCCCATTTCTAGGCCATGGATGTAGAACAGAGGGTTTTTGAAAATTCTCGACGTGAAAATACAATTTCAAATAGTTAACCGACTAAATAGTCACCAACTGGAAGTTTTTGCTTCAGAAGAAAAAAGTTATATATCATAAGACTGAGCTTAATAGAAGTAAATTTCCACAAGGTAAGCTGCGTCACATTCATGTCAGTGAAGATTTGCAAGCTTTGGCAGAAGACTAGTGCAGCTAACTGTGGAGTAACTGAGTAAACAAGAAACAGTGATAAGAATGAAAATGCTGCAAAAACTTAGTAGGACAGGCAACATCTGTGGAAATAAATTAGAAAAGGTAGAGGGATTATTCTTAATTAATGATGGTACAAAGGCAATAGAGAAGGATGGCCTAAGATCAGGAAACTAGGTTTTAGAAGTGCAGAGATGAAAAACAATAATGGGAACCAGTGGAGTTACTGTACTTTTAAATTTCCAAAAGCATTTGATAAAGTGCCACATCAAAGAGTATTGCAGAAAATAGGCTTTGTCATGGTTAAAGGATTGGCTACCTCACATAAAACAGGCTAGGAATAAATAGCTCTTGTTCTGGGGCAAGATGTAATAGAGGTGCCCCACAGAGATCAGTGCTAGATTTCAACCTTTCACAATTTACGTAAATTACCCGGATGATGGGACCAAAGTTATGTTGCTAAATTTGACACAAAGATAAATAGAAATGTGTGTTGCAAAGATCATGTACTTTAAGGGAGAGGTGATTATTTTTGAGAATATTAATAAATTCTTGCAATTATGCTTGTGAGTGCAAATTACCCTTAACTCAACAGAAGTACAAAAGATATTGGTCCGTTGTGACTGCATGATAATGAAAAAAGCAACTCCCAAAAATCAAGAAATAGCCCCTGAGAAAATCTAGAAGCTCAAGAAAATTACAGTGTGCCCCCAACAGTGATCGGTGAATGCAGTATACTAAACTGAAGGAAGTACAAGTAAATTGCTGTTTCACGTAAAAGGAGTGTTTGAGATCTTGGAAAGTTAGATGGGCAAAGACAAAAGGGCAAAAAATCCATTTACAATTTCATGGAAGGTGCTACAGCAAAGGGAGGAATGAGTGGGGATGTCTTAGAAGTAGCCTAACATGTCATGAAGGAAACAGTCACAATGGAATGCGGAAAGAGAGAGCTGGGAAACATGGGTTTGGTGGTTGCATCATACTGTAACTGGTGGAAATGGTGGAACATGACCTGGTGAATATGGAGCTGAGTAGGGTAAAAGGTGAGCACAAGGTGAACCCTATTGTTGTGCTTGGAAGGAGAGTAAGATGTAGACAGAAGTGCATGAAATAAATTAGACATGTTGGTGGGCCGTGTCAACCAAGCTAGGTGTGCACACTCAGTTCAGAAAACAGGTTGATGGGGTGAATCTTACATTTTGTTCATAAACTGTGAGTTATGTCAAGTTTTTGGATGGATTCTCACCATGAGGTGCATCTTACCATACCCCACCATTTTCTCTCTGAAATGTCACAATCACTATATTATTACTGTATCACATCCCAACAAGTCTCACACTCTATTGCTTTCACTATTTGCCTGCAATATCTTCCCTATTCGCTCTCAACAACCCCAACCTCACTAAGCCTACATTCCGTCTGCCCCTATTTTCATCTCTTGTAATACTTGCCGCTCTCTCATTCCAGGAGGGGAAAAAAGCCCACAACAGAGCAAAGAGTCAAAATGGGTGGTGGGCTCAATGCCCCACACCTTTTCAGGAAAGCATCCTGACTCTCTCCAATTAGCTCCAAGCTCCTGGACTGGTATCGGAGGTTGCCCTTGGCTTACCGTTTACGCCCCTGGCTGAAGGCTATCCCCCCTGACTTGACTGAGGACTGCTGACAACCATGGCAAGCTTCCTATGATAAACAGCATGGCCAGATAAAAGTAATGTGAGCTTGGTATCTCTGGCTCAGGGGAGAAAGGACACAAAGTCAAGGCAAGGTAACACAAAGCAGGGATTCTATGAACATTCGGGTAGGCTCAGAGTGAGTGAATGCTATGACTATGAGCAAAGAGCCCAGAGATGCTGCCTGGTCCAGTCTATGAGCTGAAGCCATGTACCTGAGCGCACAGGGCACCTGCTGCATCATTACTATGATCATTGCCGGTGAAAAGCGAGTGAAGAAGCGCCTTGTAAGTGCATTAGAGAGGTGCATTGAGGATTCTTTGTGTCTGGCACATGTCAGATGCCAATGTCCGTGGGCATGGAGTATATGAGGCCTGTGGTCATGGAGTTTATCTGAGATGTTGGGGCCCAGTATCTGACTCAAATGACAAGTGGCAAGCTGAGGAAAGGTGCAATTGTAAAGGAAGTGGCACTGCCACGTGGTTAGATAGGGAGGTCGCGTGCCAGGCTGGTGATAGGATTAGGGTGCCAGTTAACAACATGAGCACTTAGTGTGGGTTGTCTGGAGGGCGGACAGTTTTTGGGTCAGGCCGGAGTTGGGCTGGATATGGAGAGTGCAGCAGGATCAGATTAGGATGGGAGATAGGGGTCTTGATGGGTCCAACAGGATTAGATTAGGCTGGGCCAGGCACAGCTAGGGGACGGTGGTGGGGGTGAGGGTAAGTGTATCAGGACCAGCAGGGTGGGTGAGGGTGTCAGCCCCACTGAAATCGGGTCCTACTGCATTGTGGGGTAATTGGGAAGGGATTTTGGGTCCAGAGATGTGGGGTCAGAAAGAGGTGAAGAGGGATCAGCTCCAGTGGAGTTGGGTCTTACAACATTGTGGAGTTGGCAGGTCCAGCAGGGTGAGAGCAGGCAGGGGTGAGACAGTCACGTCCAAAGGGGCAGGTTGAGATGTGGGGTAGGTAGGTTATCTCCACGAGTGGTCTGTGGCTCATGTTAGAGGGCATTAAGGACTTAGTGAAGTGTACTTGGGGGAATCATTTGTACAGTTACCCAGGAATTCAAGTAGGCTTTTCCTGGGTAATTGTTATGCTTACGTGTGTCTGGACCTTCCAAATTGTTTAAATTTTTTGATAAATCCTAGAAGCACAGTAATTGCCTGTTAGAAAATTCAATTGTTTGGGAAATTCCCAGAGTCAGATGCATCAGGATTCCTCAGAGTCCTGACGTGCAACTCCATTCTATGCTGCTGCAAAGACCCTCTTGCCTTCAGAATATCCGGGCCAAATTTATTGAAACCTTCCACTTCATGGTGAAAACGCATGGTGCCACCGATGCATAAGCAGGACTGGAATAATGAATGTTCCACATATCCTGCAAAATGGCAGGTTCAACTGGATCCATGTAGGTATCTTTTATTTGGAATAAGTGAGAGGAGTTGAAGGAGACAATGTTTTGAGTACAAACAAACTGAACCAGACTGAGGGAAAGTGGTGATGGATGGGAACTGGTTGGGTTTCCATTCAAGGAAGCGGACTCTGAGACCATCACAGTGCAAGGGGATTGACCATTCCTAGTGAAGAAATAATAAGGTTAGGAAACTGGAAACTGTTGAAATGACATAGGGGATCAGAACAGACATGAATATAGGTGGGAAACTGAGATTACAGTTGATATGGAAATAAATAAGTTCAGTTGGCAGAAACAGTCTGAAATAATGATTCAACTGGATCTGTTTTGCGTGTAGAACTTAACAGTGAGGGTAGGAGTGGGTTATTTGAGTCTGGGGGCACTGGATGGAAAATCTGTAGAGGAGATGAGGTCAGTGACAGTTCTGGTCGCAATAGCTTGATGTTTGGAAGTGGCGTCCTGATCTAGAAGGAGGTAGAGGATTACCTTGAGGAGAAGGAGGAAGGAACAATACTGGGCTCACTCATTCAACTCTAATTTTAGGGAAGGTGCTTTAGCCAAATGGCAATAATCTCCTTTGCAAATGGAGGTGGCCACATCAACAGTGTTAAAAACACAGTAAAACTATCAACACCATTTTGAAGTCAATACTGCCTATTAACGGAGACAAAGGCAGTCAAAATCAACTCCAACATAACCAATACACTACGTTGGTGCCCAGGGATAAATATTTTCATAGGAGTAATTTTGTTCATTATGCTTAATTGTATGTAAGTAGCAGCATCATCCAGGGATTCTTTTGTATCTCTATAAATAGACACACAGGGCAGAATCTTAAAGGGGCCATGAACAAGATGGACTATGTTGAGTAACTTGGCAGATTCACTGAGAGGACTAATAAGGCCTATCTCCACATCAGGAACAACTTGCTCATTTTTTAATGTAGTGCCAGGAGTCAAGGCGAGATTCTCACTAGGCAGCAGTGAGTTGCCTACTAGGGGCGTTATTGCTGGTTAGTGACTTTACTAACTGCAGATCTTGCCTCACTATTATGCAGCTTTCCATTGTACCATCCACCATGAGAAAACTGAATGCAAGAATCCTCAGCATGGAAGTCTGAACAGATACCTGGCTATTTCAGCTCACCGTTTACTCCAAAGGCCTGCCAAGTTGGACGCCATATACCACCGATGATTGGGCACAGTCTACATACACCCCATCTCCGTAGACATTGACATCCAACAAATGCCAACCTCTAGGAATGCTCACAACACATCTCTGATCCACTTCAAGATACTTTCTTATTTCCAGACCTCAGGGCACATCGGCCAATGTCACTGCAATGCTGGAGGAAGGACACTTTGCATTAAGCAACATGTAACCAGTTCATGGACTGGACCAAGCTACATCTCCAGGCTGCATGCTCTCTGTCTTAGCCCTCACTCACTTTCACCCTATCTTGATGCTCATGACATTCTTGTCTTACCTTTTTGAACCTTGCCCCTCAACCACAGATACCAGGCTCCCAATAGTGCTGTTTGGCTGCGCAGTTTAGTGCACACACAAAGCCAAAAAGCATGTCTTGGTTGTCAGCAGGTGCTCAGTCAAGTTGACCGAGATAACCTTCACTCAAGAGCGAACCACGGTGAGTCACTGACTCGGGATGTCCAGAGTCAGAATCCTCTCCTCATAAGGAGTGAGGAGCCGAATGCTGGGCACCATCCCATCCCATTTTTACTCTTTCTGTCCTATTGGGGGTTATTTTCCTCCTGAAATGACAGACAGATATTAAGAGAAATGAAAGCAGGTGGCACAGGTATTTCTTTTGGTGCAGGTGGGGTGCAAGTCCCAAGTAAGTAAGGCAGTGCAGTGGGCATGCAGGCCCAGTGATGTGGGGAGCTGGAGAGGGTAGAGTGAGTGAGGGGAGATGTTGAAGGTAATAGTGAGACTGGTAGAGCATGAGTCTTGGTGGGAAGGGGATGCAGTAGCAGGATCAGAGTGAGTGTGAGGTAGCAGAAAGAACAGTAGGGGCCTAGTGGTATTATTGCTGGGCTGTTAATCCAGACACCGGCGTAATGTTCTAGGGACCTGGGTTCAAATCCCACCATGGCAGATGGTGGAATGTGAATTCAATAAATATCTGGAATTAAGAGTCTACTGACGACTTTGAATCCATTGTTGATTGTTGGAAAACCCCATCTGGTTCACGAAAGTCCTTTAGGGAAGGAAACTGCTGTCCTTACCTAGTCCAGCCTGAATGCAACTCCAGTCCCACAGCAACGTGGTTGGGTTGGAATTAGGGTTGGGCAATAAATGCAAGCCTAGCCAGTGAGGCCCTCAGCCTGTGAAGGAATTTGAAAAAAGAGGTAGTAGCACTTACAGTGGTCATCCACCATCTTCCCACACTGCCGTGCATTCCTTCACATGGCTAGGACTGCACTAAGCTGGGTGGCAAGCTCAGACCAAACTGACATGGTCTGGTATTGTGGTTGTCTCTGCTGATCCTATGGGAAGAGGACAGCCCATTTCTGTGCCCCCTATTCACCAGGACCTCCAGGTCCTGCCCACAAAGCGAGGCACCAATTTTCCTTTCGCTGCCTCATCCAGGGTAGATGTCAGGAACCATGCAGGGCATCTCCAGCCTAACAGTGTTTGTCTAGGTGCACAACAATGTTTTAAAGATACGCGGACGCCTGGAATACCAGTCCATTCCAGGATATCCTAGCAGTGGTGAGCTGTTCTGGCAAGTGGGAGAATCAGGCTATATTCAGAGAGGTGCCACATGAATGGGTGAGATAGGTCAGTAGTTAATGAGGCAAATTTGATAAGATGTAGCAAGAGAACTCACTAGGCCTTGCAAAGAGAAACTCTCCATGAAACTCAATGAAATTTACACTTAGTCAAAACAAAATTAGATTCGGCCCAGATTGGAAGCATAGAATTGAGTTTGGAAGCATAGGCGTGTAATGTGTAGCTCTGTAAATAAATGCTTATAAATATTAACACTGGCTCTAGTTCAACCCTTCACCAACTGACTTGCTGGATTATAACAGGACTAACTGAATTGCTAAATTATACGCACAATATCTAATACCTAGTTAACTTTTACATAGACTAAAACTTCTATTTCAAGGCATCAAAATTTACCTCAGGTGATGGTGCAGAATGGGTAATATCAGATTGGCTGCCCTACAGTACATGATATTTAATTCTATTGATTGCAATGCGACTGAATATCAGATTTAATTATTATGAGATGCCAATGGAATACTGTACATATTTGCACAAATGTCCAAGACAAATTTCTACCTAAAAATGCAGATTACAGATAATGCAAATTCACATGTTCAATAATTAATCTTCAAACCATGAAATCATATACTTCATATAAAAGCAGAACTGTTCACTTTTGTAAAATAAACATTTACAAGATAAACGAAAAACAGACTTAGGTATCACTACTTGCCAGATGGTGAATAACTCCCTACAACTCCATTGATCAATGAAGAAGTTTTCCAATAATGTCCATTAGACCTATCTTCTTTTCGAGTTATAGTTCTGAGTGTCTTGGCCGAGCTTCCAATATCTAGAGGTACAATATCTTCAGATGCGACCAGCGCATTGCCATCTTCAGTTGGCAAGTTTCCTGATGGAAAAATCATTTCTGTTAAATGATTTTGTTAAAGTTGTTAAAACTATAATCAACCAGTTCAAAACTCTTGTACCTTTTGTAATAATCTTTTGCTCAATTTCTCCCAAAGGCATTTTATCTTTCCAATTCAGAAAATTTGCAAATTCCAAGAAGTTAATTGTTCCTTTGCCTTCAGTATCACAATATTCAATTAACTGGTCAATCAGTTTGGGGTCTAAATTCAAGTTAAACTGTATGCAGACATCTCGTAGTTCTTCTCGGTCAATTTTTCCATCACCGTTCTGGACAAAAGCACGGAAAACAAAATAAGAAATCACTGCACAATATTCTAAAAACGGTGCATCTCAATTTTTATAAAGAAAGGCAACACAAGTTATCTGGATTACTCTGCTCAATATCTAACTACATTAATATTAAGATGCTCATATGCACTACTCAGGGGCCTACTATGAATTACTAAAAATTGCAAGTAATAAAGCCCGCACATTTTCACTTGATTTTGCAACATTATGCTCCTGACCGTTATAAATGCATACTGCACGTGGCAATGGAGAAATCAATACTCAAAACCTCAAAAAATCCTTTGAAAAACATGGGAATTACACATTGGGTATGAATCAGCATGGATGTGGGTAGTCATCATTTTGACATGGGGTTTGCACTGATAATGAGCATCTTAAAATCCTACATATCTTTGCAATATCTTGCCAGTTTCACTTGCTTGATTCCTTGTACCTGATTACAGGGTACCAGTAAGTAACATGCATTTGGGTGATGGGAAATGGAGCCTGATTATGAAGAGGGAACAACTGTATGCACGTCATAATTTTTCAGGCCAAAGAAATGGAGTTGGTGCGTACAATGGTACAATTCAATGTCAGAGTTTACATGCACAGGAATTCAAGAGATCAACTGCTATGGTTTTCTATCCATTCAGTTTAGTGAACAAGGTGAGTTTGGGGGGTGGGTGTAGAGTGAAATTGCTGGGTCTTGGGTGGCGTTTTCAAACACCCATACACGGCAGGCGAGGCTCAGAAATGAAACTTATTCAGTCAGACTTCTTGAGTTTTTCTGTCTTCAAATTGGGCCTAAGAAGCTGTTTCTCTCACAAAGATGCCAGTCAGCTATTTAGCTGTGAACCACAAAGAGAAAACAACAAAATATAAAGGATTCATTGACCAACATGGCTATAGAATTCAAGTTGCGGTGTTAGGAAAGGCAGATTTATAAAGCAGGAGCTCCAAACTCCAAAATTTGCCAGAACAATCAGACAACACAGGCCCGCACATGACTGATTCATATGCAGCGACATGCATTATACATTTAAAGGAAGTTGTGACCCCCAGAAATCTAGCTGGCTGCCAGTCAAAGGATGCTGCCAGCCAGGATGGAAGCTTCTGGCACAGCAAATCACTTAGAATGAGTGGCAGATTAGACTAAGAAGTAGCGTGGTGCACACTCAAGCTGTCAACACAAAGAGCATAAGAGGAAATAAACGCAATACACAAGCATGCACATTAGTGTAAAGAAGGGCAAAAAGTGACCATCTTCCATATTCAAGAACACATTCATTAACCATACCTCAGCAGTTAAAGGGAATAAGAGCAAAGATCTCATTCAGAAGAGAGGAAGGAACTGCAATAATGCAGTCGACATTCTCCGGAATTCATCTTCAACCGCTAAGATAATGAAACTAGCCATGAGGAAGTTGCATTAAGCCATTATACTTCAAAATCGAATAAATCCTCTCTCTCTTTGGAACTTGTCAAGTTTCCTTCCAAGTACTGAATGCTGAAATCAGGTAGTCAAGACAACTCTGCTTCCCTACAAAGAGTTAAACTTTCAAGTACTTGACCGAGCTTTCTGTCTTTGGATTTTATGCACCATCTGTCTAGTTCTCACTATTCATATCCATCACATCCATCTCAAATGACCTATCCAATTCCTTCGTCATACCCCCTTTAAGCCTGATTCTCTCCAAGTAGCTCCAACTCAAAGCCTGTCCTCAAAACAAATGGCTGTAAAATTATATACCGTCCGAGTTATCCTGCTTGAATGGTCTTAACCATAACAGTAATCTTGAAAGAAAAATGAACATTTATTGTTTATTATAATTGGACAAGGGGAGGGGAAAGAGTGGTCATGTAGTGGGAATGTCAGTAGATTAATAAGAGATCCAAGCTTATGCTCTGGGGAGATGTGATCAAATCCCAGCACAGCAGCTTGTGGAATTTAAATTTGATTCATAATTCTGAATATAAAACTGGTTGCAGTAATGGTTACCACAAAAAATAATCAATTGTCCCACCTAGACGAAAAAGAAATCTGTCACCTTTACCCAACTGGCCTACACGTAACACCAGATCCACAGTACGGTCATCAACTCCTAACTGTCCTCTGCAATGGTCTAACGAGCCATTCAATTCAAGGGCATTTAAAGATAGAAAACAAACGCTGGTCATTCCAGCAACAGCCACATGTTATGAAAGAATAGAAAGACAAAATGCTAAAGACTGAATACTAGCTGCTGGATATTCCTTGTTGGCAACAGCAAGAAAAACAGTTGGCTCAGTCTATGTGGCTGGAAGACCTGTCTCCATTTCCTTCTTTGCCCATTTTTCTGAGGACAGGGAAGGAAGTAGGGTTGCTCCTATTAAGGACCTGATATAAATCACTGTGGACTCAGGAAAGAACGTGTTTCCAGTACGTTTTATTAATTTTAAGAAATGTGGGTAGATTTCAGCAGCTGCCTAGTGTCAGAGGCATTACTTGGAGATGAGAGGAATTTAAAAGTAAAAATGATTCTTCAATTTGAAACGGCTTCTTCTTTTGTCATTAGCTTCCACTACAGGTTTGGCAAGAGCCAGCATTGAACTTTGCCAGTTCCTGGCATCACCTGACATTTCATGAGCATTGGTGCAGTAGGCAAGACTATTTGGATTCCAAGTTGTAGCTCATTTAAGACAAAGATGCAGGAACAACTTCTTTCTCTCAGAGGGGTGTGAATCTTTAGAATTCTCTTCCTCAAAAGGCAGTGATGCAGAACCTTCAAGTATTTGAAGGCAAAGGTAGATAGATTCTGAATCACCAAGGGGATGTGCAAGAATATAGGGTTGAATTAAAATCAGATCAGCCATGATCTTGATGAATGGCAGAGCAGGCTTGAAGGACAGAGTGATCTACTCATTTTTTATGATTGTATGTTCATATCCTCGTGCAGGCAAAGAAGACAGTGAAGAGAGTTTTAAGATAAGGTAGCCTCTCTTGTCACGCTCCAACAGGAGGATCTTTCTTCCCTCCCTCATGGGTGCCAGACCCATCAGCTCCCTGAGACACAGTGGCAGACTGTGGCATAAACTCTTTCCCTTAGGACGAGTATCAGCCACAGTGATGGCTGACCTGAGTGTCTGGGACTTACTTCCATTCATGCTCCTACTATTTTTCATTGAAAGGAAAGCTGTCTCCATGGGAAAATGCAAAATACAGTCATGTAGCCACCAGAGGTGGGTTTCTAAAACAAAAGCAGATGCCACTTCTGTTTTCGGTCTCCCTTGCAAAGGTGCATCACCTCGAGGCAACGGGGAAGATAATGTAAAGAGCAAATAATCAAACAGGTAAGCATCAATGCGATACTCCCTTCTGTCTCACTACCTTAACAATTAAATTCTGGGCAGGCAGGACCATGGTTGACATTGCCAACTGGCCACCAACTAAGGCCCTTTCATGGTCAATCACTTAGAAGCCTCAATCCGCAATGAGCCTGATCAACTTTGATCACAGCAGGTGAAAAAAGTAGCAGCCTTCCTGAAACATAAAATGGGACAGCCTGCTCACTGAATGGGGAGAGTTCAGGTCTTGATTTACCCTAGTCTGGGGGCAGTAAGCATCATGGATGGGGTCTTGAAAGGTGGCTGCTGAAAGCTTCTATCTTCCCTTGACCTCCCTCTCTCTCTGCCCCCTCTTGTGTGGTCCCCATCCCTAAAAACCTTGTAAACTCCCTCTGGGTTCTACCTTTAGCTCCGTTTGCTGTTAAGCCAGTAACCTTGGCCTTCTACATGTCGCTGCTGTTTGCAGAGCCTACTGGCTTCTGATTGGTTGGCAGCCTAAACAGGGCTGGTCACCGCTGTCTACGAACCTGATTGGTCAAGATGCCTGCCAATACACCACTGAAGTGCCTGACTGGCACTTAGTCCAGCATATTCACTTGCTGCTCGGCATGGTGGCTGTCACACTTTAAAAGATCAAAAGCAGAAGTTGCTGGAAAAACTCAGCAGGCCTGGCAGTATCTATGAAGAAAAAGTCAGAATTAATGTTTCAGGTCCGGTGACCCATCCTCAGAACTGATGGAAGCAGTTCTGAGGAAGGGTCACCAGACCCAAAATGTTAACTCTGGTTTTTCCCTTCACAGATGCTGCTAGACCTGCTGGGCTTTTCCAGCAACTTCTGCTTTTGTTCCTGATTTACAGCATCCGCAATTCTTTTGGTTTTTACACTTTCAAAGATGTTGTCCACACATTTGGACAAAAAAAAGGGAAGTCCCAGCCATAGTGTCAGGATAATAACACTACTAAAATAATTTACCTTGTCATAATGTCGGAAAGCTTCGAGAAGTGATTTGAAATTATGGTAGTTAGCTTTCATCAAATGGTGGCGGAGAGTATTGAAGATACCTTGTTCCCTATCACTCCCTCGGAGGAAGGTGGTAGGAGTTCTGTAGTAAATAAGGTCCCCAACACCTAAAAAATAATGCCTTCATTGAGATGAAGCCTTACAATTAATTAATAAAATTCTGAATACCTATCAGATTAGCAACAATATATGTATGTAAATGTGTGGGACTCAGAATTCATTTATACATCAAGGTGTAATTCATATGATTATGACTTGGTTTGCAGATCGCATTGTCAAATAAGTAACTATGTGCTTCCTACTATTCCCAACTGATTTTAGGCTTCCACCGCATTTCGCTTTTGTCCCAAGCCATATCACTTGGTCAAAAATGCAATCCACTTTTCATTTTCTAGTAAATTAGCATATTAATTGTGTTTCCTTTCCATCATAGAATCCCCACAGTGTGGAAGCAGGCCATTCAGCCCATTGTGTCCACACTGATCTTCCAAAGAGCATCCCACCAAGACCCACCCTATCCCCATAACCCCATATTTACCATGGATTTACCCCACACATCCCTGGACACTATGGGCAATTTAGCATGTCCAATCCACCCAACCCGCACATCTTTGGACAGGAAACTGGAGCACCCGATGGAAACCCACGCAGATATGGGGAGAATGTGCAAAGTTCACATTGTCATCCGAGACTGGAATCGAACCCAGGTCCCCGGCACTGTGAGGCAGCAGTGCTAACCACTGAGCCACAATGCTGCCCACATAGACTTATACAGTCATACAGCTGTGCAGCATGGAAACAGGCCCTTCGGTCCAACTCGTTCATGTAAACCAGATATCTTAAATTAATCTAGTCCCATTTGCCAGCATTTTTTGGCCTATATCCCTCTAAACATTTCCTATTCATATACCAATCAGATGTCTTTAACTGTTGTAACTGTACCAGCTTCCACCATTTCCTCTGGCAGCTCATTCAATACACGCAGCATCCTCTGCGTGAAAAATTCGCCCCTTAGGTCCCTTTTAAATCTTTTCCCTCTCACCTTAAACCTACGCCTTCTAGTTTTGGACACCCCCACCTCGAGGAAAAGACCTTGTCTATTTACCCTATGCATGCCCCTCATGATTTTATAAACGTCCATAAGGTCACCCCCTCAGCCTCCAACGTTCCGGGGTAAAAAAAGCCCCAGCCTATTCAGCCTCTCCCTATAGCTCAAACCCTCCAACCCTGACAACATCCTTGTAAATCTATTCTGAACCCTTTCAAGTTTCACAACAGCCTTCCTACAGTAGGGACATCAGAACTGCACACAGATTCCAAAGGTAGCCTAACCAATGTCCTATACAGCCACAACACGACTTCCCAACTCCTATACTCAATGCACTGACCAATAAAGGCAAGCATATCAAATGCTTTCTTCACCGTCCTGTCTACCTGAGACTCCACTTTCAAGGAACTATGAACCTGCAGTCCAAGGTCTCTTCGTTCAGCAACACTCCCCAGGACCTTACCATTAAGAGTATAAGTCTTGCCCTGATTTGCCTTTCCAAAATGCAGCAGCTCACATTTACCTAAATTAATATCCATCTGTCACTCCTTGGTTAATTAGCCATCTGATCAAGGTCCCATTGTACTGAGGTAACCTTCTTCACTGTCCACCATGCCTCAAAAATTGGCATCATCTGCAAACTTACTAACCATTATCTCCTATGTTCATATCCAAGGCTTTCATATTAATGAAAAAAAGCAGTTACAATAATTACAACTCTACCAAAGAAATTAATAAATAGGTTTTTACCTCATTTGAGCTGAAAACCTTAACATACAGTTCGTATATCTCTTACACATAAACTGCCTTGATACAGACCAGATTTTTACCTTTTAGGCAGATACTTATTTCTGAAGTCTAAGTCTACCAAAAATTTGAATGCTGCTTCCACTTCAAAGAAGACGTTTCAGGCCAGAAAGTGCCTCCAGGAGACAGAAGCTGTGCAGCACCAAAGGCAGGCAGTGGCCAACTGACATTCACGGCATAACTATCACTGAAACTCAACTATCAACATCCTGGGAGTTACCATTGACCAGAAATGCAACTGGACTAAGCCACAAGAGCACATCAAAGGCTCGGAATACTGCAGCAAGTAACTCACCTCCTGAATCCCCAAAGCCTCTCCATCATCCATAATACTATAGGAAATAGGAACAGCATTAGGCCATTCAGCCCTTTCCCATAACCCTCGATTCCCCTCATGATTAAGAGTCCATCTATCTATCTATCTATCTATCTGTCTATCTCAGCCTTAAATATACACAGGAGTGTGGCACATATCTCTCTGTGGCAAGAAGTTCTAAAGATTTCCAACCCTCAGAGAGAAGAAATTCCTCCTCTTCTCAGTCTTAAATTGGCACTCCTTAATTCTGAAACTATAGACTCTCCCATGAGGGGAAACATCGTCTCAGCATATATCTTGTCAGGCCCCTTAAGAAATATTGAATCCCCGCAGTGCAGAAAGAGGCCCATCAAGTCTGCACTGACCCTCGAAATAAAATATCAACCCCCGACCTAGCCCTTGACCCTATTCCCAAAACCCCAAATTTCCCATGGCTAACCCACCTAGGTGCACATTCCTGGACACTATGGGGCAATTTAGCATGGCCAATCCACCTAACTCGCATATCTTTGGACTGTGGGAGGAAACCAGAGCACCTGAGACAAACCCACATAGACACAGGGAGAATGTGTAAAGTCCACACAAACCATCACCCAAGATGGAATTGAACCCGGGTGCTGTGAGGCAGCAGTGCTAACCATTGTGCTACCATGCCATCCCTAAAGTGATCTCAAGCTCCCCAGCATTGGAGTTAACCAACTGAGGAATGTCAGTTAGGCCTGATGCTACCAGAATCTGGAATTCTTTTCCCAAAAACTACTTTTGATACTAAGTAATTGAAAACTTCAAAACTGGAATTGATAGATTTTTGTAAGGGTTATGAAACCAAAGGACGTAGTGGAGTTACAATACAGATCAGCCATTATCTGACTGGATGATAGAACAGACTGAATGGCCTACTCCTGTTCCTATGTTCTTCCTTGCTTCTTCACCTTCAGGCTTTTAAAACCCAAGTGTAATATTAACGAAAGACGGTTCAAGGGTTATCACGTTTTCTTTTCACTCTTTCAAACCTTGGGAAAATCTTGCATTTTGGGCTTTGGCTTTTTAGATAGCTTCTAGTATATTAAAATAAAAGCCTCACTAATCCTGCAAAGCGTAACTCATCAATCAAAATATTATCTTCAATACCACATGTAACTATTCTAATAGTTTCAATATTGCACATACTAACATTATTAAAATCTTTAATACCACACATTCATTCACTGATAATCACTTCAGTGTCAACTATAATAACAACTTTGCATGTCATTAAAAACAAGTAAATCTGGTATGAACTGCAAAACTGTCTGTCTTTCCTATAATTCATATAAGTTCACATATGTTCCATATGTACAGAACATATTGATTCTGTTATTAGCAACCAGAAATATAAATTTAGCACAGTTTTCTTCAAACAACTAATCTTGAATTAAAATTGCTATCAACAAACTTTCCTACATATTCTTTTACTTTGTTAATAAACCCAAATCAAAGCTATGATTGGCAACCCCAGCATTCTCTTCTTCTATATCTGCAGAGCTCATATTAAAAGAAATATTTCTTTCATTTATAAGGTGACTTATCATGACCTCAGGACACCAAACTCTTCACAAACAATGAAACACTTCTGGACTGCAGTAACAAGGCAACATTATATCATAAAGAATACTTGTGCAATCATACTGTTACCAATTCTTAATGATTAGCCAATCATTAGGTCTTTGCTAGTTTCCTGCATCATAGTCTACTAAACTTCAGGTCATCCAAAACTGCTGCCTGTGTCCCTGCTCACACCAAGTTCCATTCACCATCATCCATACATTTACTCCTAGTCAAGCAACACGTTGATTTTAAAATGCTAAAACATTGTTTTCAAAGTGCCTTCTAGTCTTGATAAGCTCCTCCAATCACACAAAATCTGAGATTTCCACACCCATCTAATTCTGATCCCTTCAGCATTCTCAATTTTAACTGCTCCACCCACGTGGCTATGCTTTCAGTCGCCTCAGTCCAAAGCTCTGAAATTTTTACCTGAATTTCCTTCCATCTCCACCTTTTATTTTCCTTTAAGTTGTCCTTAAAACCTATGTCTTTGACCAGACCTTTGATCATCTGACCAATTCTCTCCTTAATAGCTTGCTTTGTAAACACTCCTTCGACGCACCTTGGGATGTTTTATTAAAGATGCCATGTCAATAAAAGCTGTTATATTGCAGTATATCAGGGCAAAGAGTATGCTCTTAGGTTCTCTGACATTGCCCCGATGCCTTGATGACACAAACAGATAAGAGCAGAGAGTCATCTTTCCTCAAGAATCTATGAGGTCCTCTGTACTGTTCAAAGACAATAAGAACAGATAACCATAGTGGTCAATACCAAAAGTTTAAACCAACCATATAGCACCACAAGAAGTTCAATGCCCTTGCGTGGTCCTGCACTGGTTACTGACCAAAAACTGTTGCTCACTCCCATCACCCTGTTCTGAGCACAGATCAAATATTTCTGCTCATACCCCCATGGCTCTGCATTGATCAGAGATCAATAAATCCTGTTCATACCCTCATGGCCTTGTACTGGTCACTGATCAATAATTATGCATATCCTCATGGCCCTGCACTGGCCACTGATCAAAAACTACGAATATTCCCATGGCCTTGCACTACTGGAAGGTTGAATAGGTTGGGACATTTTTCACTGGAGTGTAGGAGGTTAAGAGGTAACCTTATTGATGTTTATAAAATAATGAGGGCTATAGATGAGGCGAATTGCAGCTGTCCTTTCCCTAAGGTATGGGATTTCAAGGCTAGGGGGCATATTTTTAAAGTGACAGGAGAAAGATTTAAAAATGACATGAGGGGCAACTTTTTAACACAGAGAGTAGTTTGTGTGTGGAATGAATTTCCAGAGGAAGTGGTGGATGCGACTACAGTTACAGCATTTAAAAGACATTTAGATAAGTACATCAATAAGTGATGTGTAGCTTAGATGGGTTATAGGGGGATGGGTCTGGGTGGGATGCTCTGAGGGTCGTTGTGGACTTGTTGGGCTAAAGGGCCTGTTTCCACACTGTAGGGATTCTCTGATTCTGATTCTAAGAAATGTTTGGAGGGATATGGGCCAAGCGCAGGCAGGTGGGACGAGTTTAGTTTGGGATTATGGTCGGCGTGAACTGGTTGGACCGAAGGCTCTGTATCCGTGCTGTTTGACTCCATGACTCTATGTATGTTCCAGATTGTTGGGTGAAAGTTCACATTACCTACATACCCAGACTGTTTGTGGCATCAGCCTACGATAAGTTCAAAGAGCTTTCTGTTCAGCATGAGAAGCATTATCTAAACCAGCCTAAAAACAGATGTTCTGATGAGTGGTCACCAGACCCAAAACGTTAAATTCTGCTTTCTCGCTACAGATATTGCAAGACCTGCAGACTTGCATCAGCAATTTCTGTTTTTATTTAAGACAGGGATATTTTCTCATATAAAGCAGTTGGTGCAATGTGTGAAATTCCCTCTCTGTGTCTTTGACTGTCTACAAATGTGGTTTACTAATACTTACAGCAGAATTTTACAGCCCAAAATCAAAGGAGGGAATTTTTTTTTATTCATGCACGGGATGAGGGCGTCCCTGGCTTGGCAGCATTTATTGTCCATCCCTAATTGCCCAAAGGGCAGTTCAGAGTCAGCCACATGGCTGTGGGTCTGGAGTCACATGTATGCCAGACCAGGTAAAGATGGCCATTTCCTTCCCTAAAGGACATTAGTGAACCAGATGGGTTTTTCCAACAATCGACAATGGATTCACGGTCATCATTAGACTCATAATTCCAGATATCTATGGAGTTCAAATTCCACCATCTGCCATGGCAGGATTCAAACCCAGGTCCCCAGAACATTATCTGGGTCTCTGGATTAACAGTCTAGCGATAATACCACTAGGCCATCGCCTCCCCATCCAATTCTAGCACAAATACTGAACAACATCAAATAAATACAACACTGGCACAATGATATTTAAAACTACATTATCAACTTTCAGATCTAGATATTTGCCATAAGTTAAATTATAATCCTTCCATCAGAAATTTCTATTTATATTTGAATCATTACCATACTTATCAGGATGTAGTAGAACACCAAATGTGTGATCAGCAGGAATTTTCCGAGTATCTGCATTTCTGAAAGAAGCAAGAAATAGAGCAATTAAAACTTGCCTGGATTTTGAAAAAAAAAGTATCTGATAGAAGAATCACAAATTTGACTCCATGGTGTCATCGTTAAGCCACGTAAGTGTCCAAATTGGCAGGTAGAAAATGTGGGCACATTGGCAAACAGACACTCATCACAGACAAGACACATCCTTTACCCATCCCTTACACACATGCACTGGTGTTAAGGGTCCAATGCCCGCGTGAGATCCTTGGTGCATGATTGGTTTGCCCTGAGACACCAAATTCTACCATTGACTGCACTCAGGGAAACTAAATATGCAGAATGCGTATCACAAAAATTACTTACCTTAAGTCCGAGCCAAAAAAATCACTGTTGCTCCTGTTGGCTCTGTATTAGAACCCTGCACCCAAGCTCATCAAACCCAAAATTCACAAAGCTAATATCTACAGCTCTGACCTAGACCTGTTGCCCCATCAGTTCCCTATACACCAAAATGCAAAACCCTTGATCCTGATCTTTCTCGCCAAATCTGAATCCAAACCTCTCTTGAATCCGTGTGGACAGGGTTATCACCACATTGGTTGCAGTGCAATGAATGCACAGGGATATGTGGTGATGGGAGAATGCGGTATCAATATGCAAAGCCACTTACAATCTCCAACTGCATTTGTATGAAATAGCTTGAGCTGCATTCCTCAGTATGAAGGTCCTATGTGAAAAGTTCCGAGCAGAGATATTCCATTGCCCCCTGGTTGAAATCCTCCATGTCCCACTGTTTGGAAGACAATGCTAAACTATGATTTGTGAATGATGCAAATACAATTGCTCTCACTACTAAGGATCTTTTCTTTTTCTTGCACTTCTCACTCAGGTTCGTTGGAAGTATGGCCAATGGATCCAGCCGAAGCAAGGGCTGTCATTATATAGTTGCAGTGCAATGAAGATACAGAGAAACTAGGACTAACAGATGTGCCAGCAAACCCAGGACCAGCAGCATCTCCAATGCCAGTATATCCTTCCTTAGAATAAGGGGACTAAAACTCTTCATAATATTCCAGCTGTGGATCGACAAATGCCTTGAATAGTTTTGGTAAGACCTCTCTATTTTTATACTCAATTCTTTTTGAAATAAAGGCCAACATTCCTCTTGCCTTCCCTATTACCTGCTGGACTTGGATGCTAGCTTTTTGGGACTCCATGAATGCACATGGAGTCCCAAATCCCTCTGTGCTATTGCTTTTTCCACTCCAATAATATTCAACATTTTTATCCTGCCAAAGTGCACAACCTCACATTTTCCCACATTACATTCCATCTGCCAGGCTTCTGTCCACACATCCATCTTTTGCCCATCAGTTCATCAGACTCGAAGCCATTTCCTCCAGATGTGTGAGGTGCAGTATCACAGTAAGCTGAGGATGTTCTGGGACATTATCACACAACTATAGCAGCTGTTGGAGCATGAACAGCAACATGAAGGAATGGATAGCCATTCTATCCTAGTGACCATCGAGGTGACAGCTGCATTAAATCTTTTGCAACTGGCTGGTTCCAAAGAGCCACTGATGACCAGTGTGGGGTTCCACAACCCATGTATTAAGGCTACTTATTGGTGCAACTTGTGTGAGACCATATTACTTTATCCTATTTACCTATGACAAGTTCAGTGCTGCACCAACTTAGTTGACTTCCCCAGTGTTGAGGGTGCTGTAGACTGTGTACGCTTTGCATTTAAAGCACCATACTATTACACACATAGAACATAGAACAGAGAACTATTCAGGTGCAGGAACAGGCCCTTCAGCCAATGATGTTGTGCCAAACATGACGCCAAATTAAACTAATGCTTTCTGCCTGCCCTTGGTCTATATCCCTCCATTCTTTGCATACTCATGTGCTTATTTAAAAGTCTCTATCATATTGTGCTTATTTAAAAGTCTCTATCATATCCACCTTCACCCCCACCCCAGGCAGCACATTCCAGATTCATACCACTCTCTGTGTAAAAAATTTGCCCCTCACATCTCCTTTCAAATTTCCCCCTCTCACCTTAAATGCATGCCCCCTAGTTTTAGACATTTCAGCTCTGGGAGAAAGATTCTGACTGTCAATCCTATCTATCCATCTTATAATTTTATAGATTTCTATCAAGTCTCCCCTTAGGATATAGCTGACTCTGTCACACAACTTCCCGACTGAGACAGGTGCAGATACAAAGCTGTACGGTGGGCCACACCAAACCCCCACAAAACATGTCAAGGAGACAGACTAGACCCTAACTTTTTCTTATTATAAAGACAAGTGAAAGGCATTGGGTTCCAGATGCAATTCAATTGGTCAAACTACCAAGCTTTAAGCAAGACACATTTAATTCATACACCATGCTTAAAGTACAAACAAAATAAAAAGAAAAGAATTGGGTTGAAATACCTAATGAAATAATAAACTACTTGTTAATTGCTCCAATATTGTAACATTCCACAAGTGCACCCTAGGCAAAGGGAAAGCCAGTAAAATAGATTGTCTCACATGCAATTCCAGCAGCAGGAAAAGAACCCAAGCTTTTCACTGTAGCAAAAAGAGAAAGAGATGTAGCAGCTTTTACAACCCCAACAGCTACTGAAAGCTAAACAAAAGATTCTGGTTCTGTGGGAGCTTGACCCCACCCATTCAGGCTGCTTCTATTGTTCCAACATTTTAAAAATTTCCAAGGCCTCACAAGCTCTTTACTTTATTGGGTTTGAAGTGGTTGGTGCCGCTGTCTCAACCTCTCGTAACAAAAACAGGACAAAATGACAAAATACACCTCTTATAGCCACAGTGCTGTCATAGCTACCCATTCCTCAATCAGGGCCAAGGTGGAACAGATCAGACAAAAGACCCACTGAAGATAAGGCTCCAAAGTTTAGTTCATTCTGACAGGACCTTGCCATACAGTCCAGTCAGGGCATGCTGCATAATCCTAGCGTGCTGTGCTCTGCACAACTGGAGCAGGCAATGACGGGATGTGATCAATATTAACCAGCTGGGAAAACGGCAGCTGGGAAAAATCGTCTAAGAATAAAAATAACATGGAGCATGAGCAACATCACCTCTTGCATGATACAGCGCTACAGCATTAGGCATAAAAAGCCAAGCAGGACTCAATTGATACTTGAGCAGATGAGCTTCGGGTGCAGCAACCATTTATTGACTGTAAATACGGTATTACTTGAAAGGGAAGCAAATTCCACGTGTTCTGTTTGTTTGTTTATTCTTTGCTTTGACTGTTGTTGAAGAAAAGTGAATGAACAATGAGAAGTTGCTAGGTTCTGCTAGGCATTGGAAGAATGAATTTTCTAGTACAGAAGGAGGCCATTCAACCCATCACTTCTGTACCAGCTCCTGAAAGAGCTACCCAGTTAGTCTCATTATCCAGCCCTATCTTGGTAACCCTCCAGTGTAATCACTTTCAAATGTCTAGCCAGCTCTCTTCTGAAACCACCTATGGAATGTGCCTCCACCCTCTTTCAGACAGCATATTCCAAATTCAGATAACTCTCTGAGAAAAGGAGTTTTTCCTCATTTTAGTCCTAGCTTTCTTCCTGACAGCTTGGTTTTTAAACTGCAACATCTTTATGAATGTGCACTTGTATTTGCAATGAAATGTCAGTTTTGCCATCTATATATCCCAAGAAGTGCTTGTTTTCGGTTTGCCTCCTGGTGTGTACATAATGAAGTGCAACTCCCGACTGACAGAACTTGCCCAGATGCACAGCTGGGCTTTACAGACGATGGTGGTGACAGAAATCACAAGCTAGGACAACGTGGCACCACAGAGACATGGTACATGGCTATTACGAGGAATTTCAGAAAATAGCGTGAGCCTTGTCACTTAAACCCACAATACTGAAGCCTTCCATGAACACCACCCAAACTGACTCCAGCCAATTTCTGGTAAAATTCAACTCTCTGTTTTCTATCTCAGCCAATTTTCCATGCCACTACTGTCCCTTTTAGCTCACACACTTCCACTTTGCTAATAAGGTTTTTGGCCCGGTGTGGTGGACTCTCAGCTCAGGATGGTGGTCTCTCAGCCTGGCGTGGTGATTTTTCAATGGCCCAGTGTGACAGTATATTGGCCTGGATGGGTAGTCTTTCAGCTGTACATGGTGGTCTCTTGGCCTGGCATGGTGGTCTTTCAGCTGTACGTGGTGGTCTCTTGGCCTGGCACGGTGGTCTTTCAGCTGTACGTGGTGGTCTCTTGGCATGGTGTGGCCTCAGCCTGTACTTCCAGACTCAAGGCGATTCCTTGAAGTGCGGTCCCAACATGGATAAGCAATTAAGAAAGACTGTAACTTTTAAACTATCAGCTTTATTTCTTTACTTTCTACTTAAAACTAAGGAAGTCTGCAATGTGTAAATTTTGACCTTACTTCGTAAATTTTGTATTGTACTATAATAACTGCAATGTTTAACTTTTAACTTTGTTCTTTCTTTCTACCTTGTTCCTAACATTCTGTACCGAGGTGGATCAGAGGATGTGGTATACATGGATTTAAGTAAGGCGTTTGATAAAATTCCCCATGGTAGACTCATGCAGAAGCTAAGGAGGCATGGGATAGGAGGAAATGTGGCAGATTGGATGCAGAATTGGCTGACCCTTAGAAGACAAAGGGTGGTAGTGGACAGAAAATGTTCAACATGGTGCTCAGTTACGAGTGGTGTACCACAAGTATCTGTTCTGGGTCCTCTTCTATTTGTAATTTTTGTAAATGATTTGGATGAAGGAGTGGAAGAGTGGATTAGCAAGTTCGCAGATGATACAAAAGCGGGTCGCGTTGTGGATAGTGCAGAGGGCTGTTCTAGGTTACAAAGGGACATTGATAGGATGCAGAGCTGGGCTGAGAAGTGGCAGATGGAGTTTAACCTGAAAAGTGTGAGGTGATTCATTTTGGAAGGACAAACTTGAAAGCAGAATACAGGGTTAACGGAAAGATTCTTGGCAGTGTGGAGGAGCAGAGGGATCTTGGGGTTCATGTTCACAGTTCCCTGAAAGCTGCCACCCAGGTGGCTAGAGTTGTTAAGAAGGCGTATGGTGTGTTAGCTTTCATTAATAGAGGGATTGAGTTCAAGAGCCGTGAAGTTATGCTCCAGCTATACAAAAGCCTGGTTCGGCCACATCTGGAATATTGTGTCCAGTCTGGTCACCTCATTACAGGAAAGATGTGGAAGCATTAGAAAAGGTGCAGAGGAGATCTACCAGGATGTTGCCTGGAATGGAGGGAAGGTCTTACGAGGAAAGGTTGAGAGAGCTAGGGTTTTTCTCTTTAAGACGATGAAGGATGAGAGGTGACTTGATAGAGGTGTACAAAATGATCAGAGGTATAGATAGAGTGGATAGCCAGAGACTTTTCCCTAGGGTGGGGGTAGCTTTTACGAGGGGGCATAGTTTTAAAGTGAAAGCAAGTAGATACTGGGGAGACGTCAGAGGTAGGTTCTTTACTCAGAGAGTGGTAGGGGCGTGGAATGCATTGCCGGAGAGGGTAGTGGAGTCGGCCTCATTAGGGGCATTTAAGCGGCTATTAGATAGGCATATGAATGATAGTATAACGTAGCGGTGGAGGTTAGATAGACCTTAGGTTTTGGGTAAAAGTTCTGCACAACATCGTGGGCCGAAGAGCCTGTACTGCGCTGTACTGTTCTATGTTCTATGAGGTACTTGTACTGAAGATGGAACCTTGTGTGGCGACGTTATACACTTTTCACTGTAATCCTGTACTTGGGTATACATGTAAATAAAATCACAATCAAGGCTCATATGTGGTCCTTTATAAAATGCTCTTTGAAAGTCCAGGTATTACAGGAAACTTGGGGATTTGAGAACATAGTTCCCTACTCTTTTCTCCATGACAACACCTTGCCCAATCAGAGTCTGAATCAGCCCCCTTTCTCCAATAGTGATCATTTGAACTTTAGTTTTCTTACATTCATCCCAGTTATTGTCAGACAAAATATTTTGGCAACATGTCTCACTTTTTAGCAATATTCAAGTTCTGTATTACCAAGCAACTGTTTGATTAAATATTCCATCACAGTCCTGACTTTAATTTGTTGGTAGGTGACAGTTTGAGGGTGAGAAGAAATAATCTCTCACTAAAATCTACCAAGTTTCTATCCTTCATGTCTACTCATGCAGCTGATATAGTTGTTCAGGTTCGGCTGCTGGTGTGGTATCACCCACACTATCCCCCTGGACTGTTGTTGATAATAGACTCAGCGATGGTAGCACAATTGAATAATAATAATAATGTGAGGTATGGGGGCTTTCTCCTATTCAAGTTGTTTGTTACTTGATCAGTTTCATAAATGTCATTTGTCACATGTCAGTCCAAGTTTGAATGTTAGCTAGTTTGGAATGGGTTAGTTCATCATTTATCCATTCTTCATTCGCACATGCGTGGCATCAGCATTTATTGCCCATCCCTAGTTGCTCTTCAGAAAGTAGTCTGGAGCTGCTTTACTGAAGTGCTGCAATCTATGTGGCGTAGGCACACCCACAACGCTATTATAGAGGAAGTTTCAGCATTTCAACCCGGTAATACTGAAGGAACAACGATATACTTCCCAATTAGGATAGAGAGTGGCTTGGAGGGGAACCTGCAGGCGGTGGCCTTCCCATGTAACTTGCTTTCCTTGTCTTTCTAGATGGTAGAGGTCTGCAAGGTGTTGTCTAAGGAGCTTTGGTGAATTGATGTGTTGCGTGGTATGCACATGAGCATGAGGGAAGGAGAAAATAAATGTTAAACATGTCAAAGGAGTACCAATCATTCAGGCTACTTTGTCCTGGACGTACTGAGCTTCTTGAATGCTGTTGGAACTCCACTCATCCAGGCAGGTGAAGAGTATTCCATCACATTCTTGACCTGTGCCTTGTAGATGGTGGACAGGCTTTGAGGAGTCAGAAGTTTGTTGCTGCAGAATTATCAGCCTCTGACATGGTCTTACAGCCACAGTATCTCAATAGTTGGTCTAGTTCAGTTCTGGTCAATGGTAACCCCTGGGATATTGGAAATGGAGGAGTCAGCCACAATAATGCCATTTAACATTAAATGGTGATGGTTAGATTCCCTCTTGTTGGAAATGGGCATTGCTTGGCACTTAAATGGTAAATAACATTCACACCACACATGATCAAAGCCAACTTATTGTCCAGGTCTTGCTGCATTTGTATAAAAATTGCTCAGTATCTAAGGAGGTGTGAATGGTGTTGAACATTGTGCAAACATCATTGAACATCCCACTTCTGACATTATGATGGAGGGAAGGTCATTGATGGAGCAGCTGAAGATGGTTGGGCCTGGGCCACTACACAAACAAACACCTGCAGGGATGTGCTGTGTTTCAGAAGGTGGACCTCAAACAACCACAACCATCTTCTTTTGTTAGGAATGACTCCAACCAAAGTGTTCCCCAATTCCCATTCACTTCAGTTTTGCTGATTTTCCTAGATGTCACACTTGGTCAAATGCTGCCTACTAATTAAAGATAATTTATCCTTATTTCCCGTCTTTAGTTCCGCTCTTGTCCATGTTTGGACCAAGGCACTAATGAAGTCAAAAAGTGAGCAGCTCTGATGGAACCTAAACTGAGTGTTAGTGAGCAGCTTGTTCCTTTGTACATCCCACCTGATCGCACTGTTGATGACAGCGATAATTGAGAGTTGAGATAATTGAGACGAAGCGGGTAATAATTAGCTGTGTTGCATTTGTCCATCCTTTTGTATACAGGACATGCTCTTTTTCCACATTGCCGAATAGATGCAAGTGTTGTAACTATGCTGAAACAGCTTGACTAGGAGTGTAGCACAGATCTTCTGTACAATTGCTGAAATATTGTCAGGGTCTATAGCTTTTGCAAAATAAGTGCTTTCAGTCATTTCTTGATATCACTTGGTGTGAGCTGCATTGGCTAAATTCTAGTATCTGCAATGGAACAAACCAAGACGGATCAAAGGTCGAAGATGAATCATAGAGTCATGGAGTCCCTACAGTGTGGAAACAGGCCCTTCGGCCCCCAAGTCCACGCTGACCCTTGGAGCACCCAGACCCATCCCCCTATAACCCACACACCCCTGAACACTACAGGCAATTTAGCATGGCCAATCCACCTAGCCTGCACATCTTTGGACTATGGGAGGAAACCGGAGCACCCGAAGGAAACCCATGCAGACACGGGGAGAATGTGCAAACTCCACACAGGCGGTCGCCCGAGGCTGGAATCGACCCCAGGTCCCTGGCGCAGTGAGGCTGCAGTGCTAGCCACTGAGCCACTGTGCCACCAAGATGCTTGCCAATATTCCAGCTTTCTCTTTTGCCCTGATGTGCTGCATTTTCTAACATTCAGTTTAACAGTACTGCCTGTGGCTCTTTTCATCATTTTATTGATCATTAATAATCTCTATATTGACTTGCAAATATATCACCTGTTCCTTCCGCATCTGCAAAATCCTGCAACTCCCAACCTAATGGCATTGTGGGTGTACCTACTGCAAATGAATTGCTGCAGTTTAAGAAAGTCCTACATCACCAAAGTGGAATGGGCAGTAAATGCTGGCCCAGTGATTCCCTCATCCTGTGACAGAGTTTTAAAAATAAAGCTTAGCAGGTGGTTGTGAATCTAGTTAGATCTGTCCTATTTTTTGAAGAGTAAATTCCACATTATCAGGTAGATGATAGTGTCAAAGCAACATCAGAATTGTTTTCTTAAGGAAGTGGCAGGTCTTTGGCACCACATCTAGAAGGCCCTTTATCTTTGTTGAGTCCAGCCATATTTTGTCTAATGGAATGACTCAGTCTCTTGGACATAATTATTCACGATGGTAGTTACCTTGACAGCAGGGAAAATTAGGGTTGTCCTCCTGCATTTTTGAGTCAGGACATTTATAAACACATTTTTTACCAATATGCTAAGCTCCACCATAGTTGCAAATAGAGATGTTCAAGGAAACTACTATTATTTGCCAACTTCATTCGTTAACATTCACAGCAAAAAATAATAAGACTATAAAAATTTGTCTAATCTATTTGTTATGTAAGTACTTAGCACTGTCTGTAGCCTGATGGCCCCTTGTACCTTCACTAGGTTCATACCTTGTTCTGGATATGTCATCATACACTATATTGTGAGGGTATACGATTTAGCAGCAGTTGGTGGCCCATAATACCTTACAGATCTTTGCTTTTGAGTGATATCTGTTTTTAATCTAAAATGACAGCATTTGCACTATATTACATTATGAAGAGTGCCCTCGCAGTGGAAATGAGATGACTTTGATCTAACAATGTGAATATGGATGAAACTGCTCCAGATAAACCTTTGAGGACATGATCAAACAAAGTAACTCATGATAATTCTCTAACTAGACAATAAATGTAGTCTAGTAGCTATGTCCTACAAGATCCAGCTATCTTAGCCAATGATAGTACAACACAGCCATTCTTAGTGTTGGGTAATGAAGCTTGTCATACGAAGTTTGTTTTGTATTTTTTGTTTTGCTTGGAGACTCCCGAAAGTAATCTTTAACATTGTGGACGTAGAAAATCATGAGAAATAAGAGAGGGAGAGGACCAAAGGGACCAGTCCTGTTCAAATATGAACAACTATTTGTCAAATTTTCATTTTTTTCTCTTTTTTCTTATCCCTGGAAGTGCTTTCATATGCAACCAATGGCTTTTCCCACCACCAAATCACCCGTGGAAATTCTTGCCTATTGACCGCTAGCATTAAATCAACCATGTTTCCAATTGTTCAATCCGTGTGCGGAGCCCATTAAAGGGAATGCAATAACACCAAAAGGGAGGGAGAGATGGAAAGCAGGAAGGGGAGTAAATTTGGAAGCAGAATGTTCTTATTGTCGAACTCTGTAGTGATTGTTTACAGCCAGGTGGCTTGTCAGGTCATTTCCAAGGGCATTGAGAGACAACTGCATTGTGTGAACTGGAGTCACTAGACAGGAGTCACTACGTAGAAATAGTATGCATGTTCTTTAACGGACATTATTTTAACCCAATTGAGCGCCTAATATAATTCTTCTTCATCATGGTTATTTCTTAGGCATTAGTCCAAAAGTTTCACTTGAAATAGTCTGTTTAAAGTTGAAAAGACTAACATAGTGCTTCATGCAATACCCATCTATCACCAACAGATGAAAAATGTAGCTACAAGACAAAGTAACCTAGAGAAAAGTGACAGTCCCGGATTTTTTTGGATAGATAGGCTAAAGGTTTTGGAAAGATCTTTCTCACATGTATTTCTCATAGTCAGATTTCCTCTTAACAATTCTGAGAAAAAAGACAAACAAAAACCTTCCATTACTATTTTTGCTGCAAGTCCACCACATCTATTTACTTTTGTGTCAAGGGCAGTATTGGGGAGCATTTTTCCTAAATAAAGGTAAAGTGGCTGAGGACAAATATATGAACTATATTGAGATCATGCTTCCAAAACTTAAGTTTGACTTACGGATCAAAGACTTTTCCAACTTGATTTTGCGTTTTTTCTCTAAAGTCATCAACCTTTTTTGATATGATCGTTGCAGAACTTCGTCTTTATTAAAAAGAAGTAATATTCGTAGTGAACATTTTAGTGAGAGATTTCTTGTTTAAACAAAATATAGGAAGAAGGTATCACAAGTTAATTAAACTAAGAACACGTAAACATTTTAAAATGATGGGCAGGAGAAGATTACCTAGTATAACTAGCCCTATTCCACATTCATCAAAGTAACAGACAGTCAATACGAATGCCTAATTGTGACTGTTGCCCAGTAGGTCAGCAATTTTTGTAGGGACTACCAGTTCCAATGCCCATGCAATACTATTTTCTTACATTTAAACTGTCTGATGAGATTTTCATGATAAAATGCTTATTAACGTGGCTGCTGATTGATCTAGTGTTTCATTGAAAGCATAAACAATAGCAAATTGACAAGTTTGCGTAAGGTAAAGGGTCATGTCCAATGTGTGAACGTTCTGATTAATCTTTGATGCATAAATAAAGACGATATGTCCATATGAAGTATGTTGTTTACTGAACTGAGGTCCATCGAGGTGGGATTTCTATTTGAGGTCAATGGAGATGTGTCAGACAAGTACCAAAAAAAAAATTCTAAACAACAGTCAAATCCTTTATTAAACTTAGAAATAGTATCCATAGATGCAAATGTCTAGCTGTGAAATTACTACGGTATGAGAAATCCATAGCTAGAAAACTCTGGCAGTAAAGTTATAAAGCAGTCTGATTTTATTGTCTTTCATTGAACAGAAGAGAAACAAGATGGTGCTATAGCTGGTCTTTAGAACAGATACTCACTGTTGTACATCAGGTGACCAGTGCAACGATTTTGCTGTTAATCTTCCATCACTAAAGTAAGGAGTCTCTACTCCAAATACACTGTATTTGCTGTGTCTTGACCAATCATATTTTCTGTCCCTTTGCTCCCCTATGAAAATAGTTCACAAAAACAATATAAATTATGTCCACTATTACATGTCTCCTTATAAATTCTTGCATCACCACTAAACAATTGCTGACATTCTGAACAAACCTCCTAATTCCAGTTGTATAGTTTGCTATAGACTGAGAATTTAGAATTAAATAATTCAGGAAATACCTTTGTTGAATGAAAGAAATAGGTATATCACACAATCACAAAAAAAATGTTATTTTAAAATATTATTCGCAAATGTACAATAGAATAAAACAGCTTTTGACATATATGGCTCAATTTATGTTTGTGTGCCTACCACTGACAATTATTTTTGTCCTTTTTTTTATATCTTGAATGTAGCTCATCTGTCATGCTATATGAAATAAACTGGCTATAATCTAAAACAGCTAAGTTAAGGAACATTGAGCAAAAGATTTTCTTCCCACATAGTGCCACACAGCCTTTCTTTAAAGCTCCAGCAGCAGGCAGGTAGCAATGCACGAGGATTTCTGCCCCTCAGAGATTGATGTGGGCAGTGTAGTGCCTTTTAAAGCTTGAACTAAAACTTTGCTTATGCAAGGTATGTAGACTTTCTGTCAACCTTCTATCAAAGTTACAATTACAGTGGCTGACTGGGCAGACCACAGAGTAATGAAGTTGGCTTGTTTTTGTTCAGGCGTTTCGTCACCATGCTAGGTGACATCATCAGTGGCGCCTCCGATGAAGCGATGTTATTCTACTCCACTTGGAATTTACACTGTCTGGTCCATTATGTCGAATAGTGTCGTTTCCGGTTTTGATTTGTATGGGTTTATATATAGGGTTTAATTTTATATGTTTGTTGATTGAAGTATGGGCGGAGAACCATGCCTCTAGGAATTCCCGTGCGTGTCTATGTTTGGTTTGGGCTACTATGGTTACTTTGTCCCAGTTAAACTGACAGCCTTTGTTGTCTGAATGTACAGATATTAAGGAGAGTTCATCGTGCCGTTTTGCTCCTAGCTGATGTTCGGCGAGCAAGTCAACAATCTCATCCAGAACCCGAGCTACAGATCTTCGCCAATACTTTAAACCACAGAGTAATTCCCAGCATGTTTTTACATTAGACAATAAGGTGTCTATCGGTTTAAATGAGTTTTGTTGTGTCTGCCAAATGGTCTGTAAATTAAGCAAACAGCAGCACAAAGAAATACATTTGGTTTCTCATTTAGCTATATATTGCTTAATAATAGATTTGCCTAATGTTTTATTTGCAAATAAAGTGAAAACAAATGGCTTGGAGTGGCAAATACAGAACCCCAGAATCTGCATGGAAACAGTGCCATGCTTATAGATGAATAGTGAAATTGTGTTTCTTTAATCACTTAATTTAGACAATGGGTTCACTTGTCTGGAGCGGTATTAATAAATTTGCCCAGGTTTTAAAAATTGCAGGCCAGCATACAAATGTGAATTTTTAAGAATCCAGCTGGTATACTGAGCAGGTCCAGCTTACTTCAATGACTTTCCGAGATGATTGTAGACGAAAACAACTTGCATGTTTGATAGAGAGGAAAACTGATGACAAATGCTCCTATTGCAGCTAACCACTTTTTAATGGTCTTATCAGAGTAAATAAATTTTCAATAGAATCAGTTCCTGTTGTTTAATACTCTATATATCAGTCCTTAAAAACGTGACTGTCCAACAACATACATGGCTCAAAACTATTCCAAAAAAACAAATCAAGAAGTACCTAAATTTAGTGCTTAGAAGCAAATAAGAAATGGTGGATAATGTGAAGGGGAAGTAAAATACTCCAGAAATGGGAGGCAATAAAGGAATCAATCATAAACTATCTCACTGTGCATGTTTACTAATGTCATTATATTCACTCTATTAAATATTACTTATCAATTTTATAAGGCTGTCTAATATTTTATGTTTATTGATTATCCACTGTAATATAAAACTCAATTTAATATGTGATGCTTGTTGCCACAGGCAGAACCAAATGAAGGGAAATCTCTGGAGATTTTCATGGTGCCACCATCCTATTTGTGCTTTCAAACAGAATGGTAGCAAGGCCAAAGTAATGACACGTTTAGTCACACCAACATAACACTGAATTACAACTTAACTGATTTTCAAGTAGACTTCAATCCAAACTGCCAGATCTGACATTAGGAACAGACAAGAGACCCTTGCACCTATGCTAGTTAGGGATCAGCTGAAGTAATTAGAATCTCCAAAATCACTTCTATCTCAGTCTCACAGAATATCATCATTGGTTGAAGCTTCTACCCAACAACCATACGTTTAACAAGTTGGGTTGCTTTTTAGTGAAATTTAAAATTATCCCAACCTGGAGCAGGGAAAAATGGATGGGATATATTTTTCATTACTGCCATATGATGTTTTGAAACTTGAAGAGTTCCACCTTTACTTCATTTTCTGATATAGTCTCTGTACACGAGCTGCTTACGCTTCTCAAATACCGTGCAACTTGTTGCCAATTCATATTTCTCTTCTATGTAAGGTGTTGCTGCAGGCCCCTCTATTTGGCCAGTCGATATTTCAGCCCATGGTACATTCAAAAAGGCAGAGATAATAGGTACTGCAGATGCTGGAGAATCCGAGATAACAAGGTGTGGAGCTGGATGAACACAGCAGGCCAAGCAGCATCATAGCAACAGGAATGCTTGACGTTTCGGGCCTAGACCCTTCATCAGAAATGGGGGAGGGGAAGAGGGTTCTGAAATAAATAGGGAGAGAGGGGGAGGCGGATAAAAGATGGATAGAGGAGAGGATAGGTGGAGAGGAGGCAGACAAGTCAAAGAGGGGGGGATGGAGCCAGTAAAGGTGAGTGTAGGTGGGGAGGTAGGGAGGAGATAGGTCAGTCCAGGGAGGACGGACAGTTGAAGAGGGCAGGATGAGGAAAGGTGATGTGGCTGTAGTACCTGGTTTACTTCAGGGCATGGTCGAGCAGTTTCAAGGCCGAAGAGATTATGAGAGAGTTGCAATGGGACAGAGATCCCATGAGGTTTGTCAGGAGGGAGGAGGGCAACTTCTTCAGGGAAGGCATCCTTAGAAGAGGCTTTGCAGTGGGGTTAAAATTGTATCAGAGATAATAGGAACTGCAGATGCTGGAGAATCCGAGATAACAAGGTGTGGAGCTGGATGAACACAGCAGGCCAAGCAGCATCATAGGAGCAGGAAAGCTTGACATCTCTCTCCCACTGCAATTCTCTCATAATCTCTTCGGCCTTGAAACTGCTCGACCATGTCCTGAAGCAAACCAGGTACTACAGCCACATCACCTTTCCTCATCCCGCCCCCTTGACCTGTCCGTCCTCCCTGGATTGACCTATCTCGTCCCTACCTCCCCACCTACACTCACCTTTACTGGCTCCATCCCCGCCTCTTTGACTTGTCTGCCTCCTCTCCACCTATCCTCTCCTCTATCCATCTTCTATCTGCCTCCCCCTCTCTCCCTATTTATTGCAGAACCCTCTTTCCCTCCCCCATTTCTGATGAAGGGTCTAGGCCCGAAACGTCAAGCTTTCCTGCTCTTATGATGCCGCTTGGCCTGCTGTATACATTCAAAAAGGCAACCTGCTTACTGGAGATTATGATAAAGTTAAAGTCTGGCCAATAAAAGAATGAATCTAACCCTAGTTGCTACTGAACAATCGACATTAAAATCCCTCTCTCATACGTGTGTGTTCCTATCATCTTCTAATATTAATTGCTACTGGATTTAAGTTGGTGCAGTAGGACACATGGAATTGAATTTAGTGCAAATGTATACTACTTACAAAAATCATAGACTGGGTTTTAGATTGAAGGAAAGCTTTTCCTGTTTTGAGTGTTGCTTTGAAGTTGGAAAACCTGTAACAGCAGCTTTCCAGATGTCCTGCAGAATTTAACTGCATGGTTTGTTTAGGTGATGTTCCGGCACGTTGGCAGCCTGATTGACACCTTTTGGGTGGGAAGCCTGCTTCACAAGGTCAAAATCTATGGAAGTAAGTAGGTCGGACAGGGCGAGAAATTATCTGGTGGGTTTGGATTTTAAGTGGGTCAGGATCACAGGATAAATTTGCTGAGTTAGCTTGTTGGACCTGGAAGAAGCATTCCTGCTCCTACTGGTCCACAAGCAGTGCCATGGAGACACTTACAAATGGATTGAGTTTCTCTCACCTTCCTTAATTTCCCAAATATCCTGAGGTCAAGGAAGAACAGCTGCACATGGTCAAAAACACAATGACTTAAAATGAAGGCATAAAGCCGCATTATAAAATTTGAATAACTAACTTGCTTCCCATGAGTAGGATAACCTCTTCCATCCTGCATTACACACCAAATTGAGTGGAATAGAGGCAGTTTGATTCCTGCACTTGGTGTTTTTTGCATTTTAACTTCTGACAAAAACCCAGCCCACCTGGTTTTGGAAATTACAATTCAATTCTGCATTTCCTTACCAACATTGTAAGCATTGTGCGTTGTGACATAAAGAGAATGGCCTGCCTGTGATTCTTCATAAACTTGTCGTCGAGTCTTTGGTGGATTTACAAGCTCTCCAGCAGTGATATCTGAAATCATATTTTCAATACTGCTTTAAGAAGTCAAATTCTAATTAAGTGTTAAGTACACAAAATAAATACTGCACGTATTTAACATGCAAATATTTATTAATCTATAGCTATCAAATTAAGTATCAGTTTTTGCCATTGGCAACAGTGTCTGAGTCAAAAGACTGGGCTGAAGCTAACTGAACATCAAACAAAGCTAGCGCTTTCTTACAGTATTTAAGGAGTTTTTTCTATTGTTTCATAGCACATTGGCATTGCTAGTCAGGGAGTAGCTTTTGCCTATCTTTGTTGCAAGTGTTGAAAAGGTGTTGCCTTTTACAATACCTTGCATTTATATATTACTTTCACTTCTTTAAATAAGTCAAGGGATTTCAAAATCTCACTGGGTTGCAAAAAGGAGAAAGGAATTTGAGAAGAATTTGTGGGAGAGTTGGATGTGAGCTTGGGTCACAAAATCCTATTAACCAGTTTTTATAATAAATGAAGACTGGTCATGGAGTGGATGCTCACAGGGACAAAGGGCAATGTTCTTTATTGAGGAGTGAGTGATTCCTTTTGCTATTAATATAGTGATTCACCTTTAGGCACTTATAATAAATAAAGAGTTTCAAATAGGAGTGACTGAATAAACAGCCAACAGATTATCCCAAGGCATTCCTGATCTTCTTTCACTTGGTCAAGCAAAACCTAAACACCTTTGGTGTTTGGTGCCTGGTATGGTGTCTAGATTTGGGCACAATAATCCAGCTCGCTCTAACTACTGGTTTCACATAACTTGCTTGCTTTTATACTCTGAACTCTTATTTGGATAAAATGGTTCCTCATGCCTTTTTAACAGTATCCTCAATTTGTCTTGCCAGTTTAAAAGATTTGCCTGTGTACACACTCTTGTCTGGGTTCCTGAAACCCCTTTAAAATTCTACCTTTTACCTAATACATGCTGAGAGGTTTTAGGAGTTAGATGTAATTTTAAGTTGTCGAATCTTTTGTCTGTTTGCTGTTTCTTTATTGCAATCATTCGTACCCTTAACTCCTTTTCTGCCAAACGTGGTATTATATATATCCATCCCTTTCGGTAAACCTTTTGATTGATCATGCGATTTTCCCAGTGGAGCTCGCTGATTACTTGGATATGCTGCAGTAATTTTGTCGAAAAATATTTGCTGAACTCGAGTCCTCAGTGGTGGATTTAACAATGATGCAGCCTAAACATTAAAATGAAATAAAAAGCTATTACAGCATACTAAAGTTAAATGAATGATCTCCTTGTCTATTCCCAATTCCTAGACTTGCTGGATGACTACATTCCAATAGGTTTTGCACATCAGGGGTTCCATGTGCAATTCAGTTTGTTTGCCAGAATTATTTCTGCGTCCACAGTAATGAATTTGAGACCATACGAATAACAAGAGGGTTGAATCTTACAGATTTTTGTTGAAAGGACTCTCAGTGTGAGACCAAGTGGGCTTTCTCACCAAATTTACCAAATTCGTCACGTTAATTGATGCTCCTACCCCAATGATATGTATCATGTCCGATTTCTGCCCCCTCTCACGATGCACCCTTCCCAGGACAACTCAACGCTGACCAGGTATCCCAGAATTGGTCTTCCATTCTCAAAATTGCCTTCAACACCTTTCTCACTCAGCCTCATCCATCTCAATCCCTGACACCATTAAGCCTGCATGGCCTCTGCACTGCTTACTCATTGACTCAGGACACCACCCCACCTACGCCAATAACAGCTGTGCCACTCACTTTCATCTCCTGTAATACCTGTGCCCCTCCCCCCCCCCCCCTCTCTCTCTCTCTCTCTCTCATTCCAGGAGGAAAACAGGCCCCAACAGCACAGAAAAGAGTCAAGACCACAAGTTGTGTGCTGCCCGACATTCAGTTTCTCACTCCTTAAGCGGTTCCTGACTCTGACTGCTGTGAGAAGACCTGGGACGGGTATCAGAGGCTGCCCTTGATTACTGTGCATGGATCCCCTTAACTCCTTAGATCCCCTTTGACTTGACTGAGGCCTGCTGGCAACAATGGCAAGCTTCTTGGCTTTGTTGCTGTATTAAAAGGCACATAAAAACAGCAGTAATATGTTGTTGCTTTGGCTGAAGGGGCCAAGTGTGAAAAGGCAAGGCAGGCTTGCTGAGACCATCTAGGTAGGCTCAGAACGAGTGAGCGCTATGAAAAAAATGCCAAAAACCCAGAGATGCAGCCTGGGTGGTGTGCCCTGAGCGCACAATGTCCTTGCTGCAGCACCACAGTGATAGTTGCTGGTACAGCACCAAAGTGCAGAAGCATCCTATGAGGGGATCAGAAATATGCCCTGAGGGTTCTCAGAGGGTGGCACATCTCAGATGCCAATGCTTTTTGGTATGGGGTGTGCATGTGTGGCCAGTGCCCTGTCATCATGCCCTGAAATTTGGTGCCCAGTGCCCAACATGGAAGTCCTTCGGAGCAAGTGGCAAGCTCGCTCCATTAAACACCTACAGTGGTTTCTACATCAGGTTTTCCTGATGGTTAGTTTGTTGGGTAAGTTTGTAAGATTGCAACCAAACTATTAAAGAGGTGAAATAACTTGGGAAATTCTGGAGGCCTGGTGGCATCTGTGAAGAGAAAACAAAGTTAACCTTTTGAGTCCAATGACTCTTCTCCAGACTCCTCTGAGTTTCTTCAGCAATTTCTGCTTTTGTTTGTTTCAGATCTCCAGCAGCTACAGTTCTTTGTTTTATCAATGAAGTGAGTTGGGCCATCAAAAGGTCCGTAATAAGTGCAAAACACCATTAGTTAGCAAATTGCCGCTGCCTGATGGAAATCACATTACACAACTTGTGAAAGGCATAAGAGATGGGGTGAGAAGATTTTGATGTTGAGATGTGCCTTTTTGGACTTCTCCCCTGAATATCCCACATATCGCTCCATCGCCCATGTCACTCAAACCCCTATATGTTTCCACACACAATCTAAGTTGATGCCCAGTGTGGTACTGAGGGCACGCTACATTACCAGAATACTATTATAAAACCGAGGTCCCAACTTTCTTGTCTTGGTGCACAGTAAAAATCACATGACACTATTTGGGAAAAACAAGGGAATGTTTCCTGGTGTTATTGTCAACAATTTTTCTCAGCCAAAACCCAATAATAAACAGATTAATTGCCATTTTATTAACTGCTGCTTGTGCTCCGTCATTGGTGTAGACTATTATTTTTACCTGCTCATTAATTACTAAAATTTAACAATCGACTATGAGTCATGTGTTTTGAAATAATATTACAACATTAATGTATTTGATTTGGTCCTCCCATCTCGGTAAATTTTATGGCCTCCTGCACAGGTATTTGAAGGGGGCTTGTAAAATTGAGCACATGGCAGTCTGCTAATTCCCTGTACAACCAACCCTCCTCCATACACACCCAGAGGTCATCTCTAATATCATGGGGCGTTGTATGCACCAGGCATCCCACTCACCATAAGGCCTGTAGAAGCCTTAAGTTGACAATTATCTACCAATTAAAGGCTTCATTCCACCTCCACCACAATATTTAAATCTGTGAGATAACTTGGGAGGAATACAGTCGTACGAGGCTGCAGTGAGGTGATCAACAAAAGTTCAAGGTGGGGGATGGGACATCGGGAGCAGGCCGATAGCTTTCACTGCAGGGGCTACAGGCAGGCATGAAGAGTCACCTCCTGTGGAGGAATCCCTAGTGTACCTCAAGATAATGCCCTCTCCTTGTGTAATCCCCCACCCCTTCCAGTTTCCCTAACCAGATCCACAATCTTTCCTTCACCTCTTAATGGCGTCTCCAGTAATGCCCACTCAAGATAGTCAGATTTACCTCAAGTCAAGCAGATCGTTACTTTTGTCACTTTGCTATTTTCTTCAATTGGGTTTGTACAAAGTTTGGGATGTTTGAAAACATATTTTGTATCTGTTTCTCTGTCCTTTCATCTCACCGTGGCTCCTTTATTCTTTTCTAGTTTCCCCTCCCTCAGCAAATTAGTGTGAACCTTCCCAAAGGAGAGTTAACTTCTCTTTGAGACCATTGGTCCCAGCTCCATGCAGGGACAATTCATCTACTTTGGAAGGTGCCTCTCCTTGGAACATGTTCTAACACTCCAAGAATATGAAACCCTCCCTGCTGTACCACAATTCAATCAGTGAATTTAGTTGCACTATCTACTCGCTTCTATACTCATTAGCATGTGGCACTAGCACAGTCAGAAGATAATTGCCTTCAATGTCTTGTTTCTTGATTTTCTTCGAAGCTCCTAAAATGCTGCTTGACAACCTCAACATTTATATCTATATCATTAGTTCCAACATGGAACATCCGTAATATAATAAAAACTCAGTACTAAGCCAGGTTTTAAACTAAAGGTTTTGCTCTAAACTTTGTTTTAAATGTAGATTACTATTGTCATCTCCAAACCATACACTGTACAGTACCACAATCTAATAGCAAGCTTAAACATGTTTAAGACATTTATATTATCACATTCATCTCAAAGTAAACACACAGGCATATCAGAAACTAAAATAGAATTTGCTGGAAAAACCCAGCAAGTCTGGCAGCATCTGTGGAGAGAAAGCAGCATCCAGCTTTCCAGCATCTATGCTATAAGCCTCTGCAGACCAGAGTATGACCATAAGACCTTAACAAACAGGACCCTTGAGCTTCCAACCTATTCACTAAATTAATGGCTGATTCAACATTAATCACGTCACCTCATAGACTCTTTGAGCTATTATCATCACTTGTCTTTCCACCTATTTTCCTCATTAAAGTTATTAATGTATACTATAACTAATTGTGGTCCCATTAGTTACAGGTTGCCATCCTGAAAATGCGTCTCTTTAGCCAACTGTCTCTCCAGCTTATAGCTACATTTTTTGTTTCCTTCCCTCCTTAAATAAAAATGTTACTTTGGCAGTTTTCCAATCCTCTGGGATTTTTCCAGGACGTAAGGATTCATTGAAGATTACTCCCACTGTATCCACTATTTCTGTAGCTACTTCCATTAATATCTTTGATATTCAGCCCCATTAGTTTCCTTGGTACTTCTTTATCTAGTGATAGCAATGGCATATATCTTTCTTTCATTGTGATCCTTAACTATTCACAAATTTTGGAATGGGTTTTTCCTCTAATGCCTATAATAGGAACAGCTGGGAACTTGGGTAAGTTGTAAACCTCCTTGTGGGTCAGTTCCTGGGCCTGGCCAAAATGGTTATTACCAGGTTCAGACAGTCGGTCGAGGTCAGGTTTTTGTTTGCTCTGACTGCCTGACTCTCTAACCACTGTTACATCTGTGCCTGGGTGTCTGTGAAGAGAGAGTACAATGTTCACTGGCACATTTGAGGCTTTCCTTGACCAGGGGGCACGATAGGGAATATCAATCCCTAAAGTGGCATTCTAATTTGAATTTATTATGTCTCCTTTGGAATTTTTTTTGTTATGGTGCCTCTGTAAGGAGTTGTCAATTGTTAATTTAGGAAATTTATTCTAACCAGTTTTCAAAAGAGTTATATGAAGGGGCTGGCAGTGTCACCATGTGGTTGATCTATATCACTGCATGCATGAAAATAAAGTTCCCGGTAAGGAAAAACCATTTAACGTGGTTGCAAAGAACGGTTATCTAAAGGTGAAGGCAAAGGTTTTTTTTTCCCTGGGCAGAAGTTTGCATTTGGTATTACTTTCAAGAAGATTGTAAATAAGGTTACTTTTAAGAAGGTCATAAGAATATAAGAACCAGGAGCAGGAGTAGGCCATTTGGCCCTTCAGGCCCGCTCTGCCATTCAATAAGACCATGGCTGATCTTTTCGTGGCCTCAGCTCCACTTAACCACCCTCTCACCATAACCCTTAATTCCTATACTGTTCAAAAAATCATCTATCTTAAAAACATTCAATGAGGAACCCTCAACTATTTCACTGGGCAGGGAATTCCACAGATTCACAACCCTTCAGGTGAAGACATTCCTCCTCAATTCAGTCCTAAATCTGGTCCCATAATTTTGAGGCTATGCCCTCTTCTTCCAGTTTCACCTGCCAGTGGAAACAACCTCTCTGCTTCTATCTTATCTATTCCCTTCATAATTTTATATGTTTCTATAACTTTTTCATTCTTCTAAATTCATTCTCATTCTTCTAAATTCTAATGAATATAATCCCAGTCTACTCAGTCTCTCCTCATAAGCCAACCCTCTCAACTCCAGAATCAACCTAATGAATCTCCTCTGCAACCCCTCCAGTACCAGTACATCAAGTTACTTTTGAGAAGATTGGGTGAAACCAAGTATAAAGTATGGTGGTATGATTTTTCACTAACCTTTTTGAAGTTAAACCTTATCACCAATGGAAAGTGGAGTAAATATATGGACATGGAGGCATAAAGTCATTGAGTCATGCAGCACAGAAGCAGGCCCCTATGTCCATCTCGTTCATGCTGACCAAGTTTCCCAAACTAAACTAATCCCACTTGCTTTCATTTGGCCCCTATCCCTCTAACCTTTTCCTTTTCCAAATGTCCAAATATCTTTTAAATGTTGTAGCTATATCTGCGTCTACCACTTCCTCTGGCAGCTCATTCCACACAGGAACAATCCTCTGTGTGAAAAAGTTCCCCTTGCGTCCCTTTTAAATCTTTCTCCTCTCACCTTAAGAATATGCCCCTGGTTTTGAACGCTGCCACACGAGGGAAAAGACCTTTGCTATTCACCTTATCTGTGCCCCTCAATATCTTATAAACCTCTCTAAGGTCATCCCTCAACCTCCTATGCACCAGTGAAAAAGGTCCCAGCCTATCCAGCCTTTCCTTATAACTCAAAACCCCAAATCACATCCTTGTAAATCTTTTCTGAACCCTCTCCAATTTAATAATATCCTTTCTATAGCAGGGCAACCAGAACTGTACACAGTACTCCAAAAGTGGCCTTATCAATGTCCCGTACAACCTCAACCCAAAGTCCCAACTCCTATGCTCCATGATCTCAGCAATGTAGGCAAGCGTGCTAAACGCCTTCTTAACTATCCTGTCTATCTGTGACACAAATTTTAAATAACTATATGTCTGAACCACTAGGTCTCCCTGTTCACCAACATTACCCAGTGCCCTACCATTAACTGTATAAGTCCTGCCCTTGTTCATTTTACAAAAATGCAATACGTTGCATTTATCCAAATTAAAACTCCATCTGCCGTTCCTCAGCTCATTGGCCCAATTGATCAAAGGTGTGGAGCTGGGTGAACACAGCAGGCCAAGCAGCATCAGAGGAGCAGGAAAGCTGACATTTTGGGTCCAGACCCTTCTTCAGAAATAGGGGAGGGGAAGGGGGTTCTGAAATAAATAGGGAGAGAGGGGGAGGCGGATAGAAGATGGATAAGGGAGAAGGTAGGTGGAGAGGGGACAGACAGGTTAAAGAGGCAGGGATGGAGCCAGTAAAGGTGAGTGTAGGTGGGGAGTTAGGGAGGGGATAGGTCAGTCCAGGGAGGATGGTCAGGTCAAGGAAGCTGGATGAGGCTGGTAGGTAGGAGATGGGGATGGGGCTTGAGGTGGGAGGAGGGGATAGGTGAGAGGAAGAACAGGTTAGGGAGGCGGGGATGAGCTGGGCTGGTTTATGGGATGCGGTTGGGGGAGGGGAGATTTTGAAGCTTTTGAAGTCCACATTGATACCATTAGGCTGCAGGGTTCCCAAGCGAAATATGAGGTGCTGCTCCTGCAACCTTCGGGTGGCATCGTTGTGGCACTGCAGGAGGCCCAGGATGGACATGTTGTCTGAGGAATGCGAGGGGGAGTTGAAACGGTTCGCGACTGGGAGGTGCAGTTGTTTAGTACGAACCGAACATAGGTGTTCCGCAAAGCGGTCCCCAAGCCTCCGCTTGGTCTCCCCAATGTAGAGGAGGCCACAACAGGAACAGCGGATACAGTATACTACATTAGCAGATGTGCAGGTGAACATCATATTTCGCTTGGGAACCCTGCAGCCCAATGGTATCAATGTGGACTTCACAAGCTTCAAAATCTCCCCTCCACCAACCGCATCCCAAAACCAGCCCAGCTTGTCCCTGCCTCCCTAACCTGTCCTTCCTCCTACCTAAAGCCCCACCCCCATGTCCTATCTACTAGCCTCATCCTGCCCCCTTGACCTGTCCATCCTCCGTGGACTGACCTATCCCCTCCCTAACTCCCCACCTACACTCACCTTTACTGGCTCCATCCCTGCCTCTTTGACCTGTCTGTCTCCTCTTCACCTATCTTCTCCTTTATCCATCTTCTATCCGCCTCCCCCGCTCCCTATTTATTTCAGAACCCCCTTCCCCCCCTCCACTTCTGAAGAAGGGTCTAGGCCCGAAACGTCAGCTTTCCTGCTCCTCTGATGCTGCTTGGCCTGCTGTGTTCATCCAGCTCTACACCTTGTTATCTCAGATTCTCCAGTATCTGCAGTTCCTACTATGTCTGGCCCAGTTGATCAGATCCCTTTGCAATCTTAGTTAACCTTCTTCACTTTTAACTATATCACCAATTTGGTGTCATCCCCAAACTTACTAACCACTGAGTGTGTCTTTGGCATTGTCACTTCCTACAATAATAGTATAAGGGGCAAAGTATTTTTGGAACTAAAGGCTTGTCCAAAGTTGTTTGCTTTTATTACAAAAGGTTTGAAGGAACTCTACTGGTCACAAACATCTTCAGTACAACGAAGGTATTAGTAACAGACTAATTTACTTGTGCTGTATTGGATAGTGGTTGAAACATTACTAATAAAGATCAAAGCAAACTGCATCTAATTCAGAGATGACAACATACTATGGTCACTGTAACTGGTGATTCTATACAGAATAATGGTGATAAGTCACTTTAGTAGTACAGATATGAATCCAGTGAAATTTCCTTGTTGCTGGGCAAAACATCAGAAAAACAGTTCAAATGAAACTGAATTTGGAACATGATAAAGCAATTGTCTTTGTGTAAATTGCAAATCCCGTTGACTATTCAAAACCTAGCACCTGTAATCAGAATGGTAAAGCAGTGTTAATAGCTTCAGTCAACAGGAGTTTAGGGGATATGAAGTAAAATATCTTCAAGTTACATTGACAATTTACTCACAGCAACTGACAGTCCTTCAGCAATGGGTTTTGTGAAAGAAATCAAGCAGAATTTGATGAGAATATTCACAAGATCTTAGCTGATCCATCATATTGCAAATTAACATCTGCCATGCTGGGGCTCACCTTGAGAACAATTCACTTCCAAAATCTTTCTTACCATGTTCTCTATCCCACTGCGGGCAGAACATTAAGCTTCAGAGTGGTTTAAGATGCAATATTAAGTATGTATACATATAGAATCATATAATGCCTGCTATTGAAACAGGGTATAAGTAGTCTGCCTCTCATTCTTTCCATTTGAAGTTATCCTGACCCTGTACAGGTATAACATTCTATGGGTCCATACAGGACTCTGCCAAGTAGTCAGGATGACATCAGGTGGTAGTGAGTGATGATACAGGTTCTATGGTGAAAAAGGTTGAATCAATGTGGGTGGAAATTAGAAATAGTGAGGGGAACAAGTCACTAACAGATGTAGTCCATTGGCCACCAAATGATAACATCACGGCAGGGTGGGCAAAAAAAAGGAATAACTGATGCAATTAAAAATGGTACCGCAATTATCATGGGGGATTTTAATCTTCATATTGATTGGTGAAACCAAGTCGGTCAAGACAGCCTTGAGAAAGAGTTCACGGAATGTACCCGATAGTTTCCTTGAACAGCATGTAATGGAATTCATAGGGAGCAAGCTATCCTGGATCTGGTCCTGTGCAATGAGAAAGGAATAATTGACGGTCTCATAGCTAGGGATCCCCTCGGAAGGAGTGATCACAGTATGGTTGAATTTAAAATACAGTCGGAGGGTTAAAAGGTAAAATCCAATACCAGTGTCTTGTGCTTAAACAAAGGAGACTACAATGGGATGCAGGAACAGTTGACCAATGTAGACTGGGAGCAAAGACTATATGGTGGGACAACTGAGGAACATGGAGGACTTTCAAAGTGATTTTTCACAGGGCTTAGCAAAAGTATATACCAGGGAAAAGGAAGGACTGCAGGAAAAGAGATAATCAGCCATGGATAACTAAGAAAATAAAGGAATGTATCAAATTGATGGTAAATGGATGTAAAGTGGCAAAGATTAGTGGGAAACTAGGGGATTTCTTTAAAGAACTACAGAAAGCCATGAAAAAATCTACAAAAAAAAAGGAAGATGGGGTTTGAAGTATAAGAGTAGGGAAGTCTAACAGCAACTGTACAAGGTGCTGGTGAGACCACATCTGGAGTATTGTGAAGCAGGTTTGGTCCCCTTATTTAAGGGGACCTATCATTTCATTGGAGGCAGTTCAGAGAAGGTTCATTAGAATGATCGCTTGTTTAGAAGGATTCTTTTATGAGCAAAGGCTAAATACGTCGGGAATCTACTCACTGGAGTTTGGAAGAATGAGAGGTGACATCATTGAAACATTAAGGATTCTTATGGGACTTAACAGGATAATAGCTGAGAGGATGATTCCCCTCATGGGAGCATCTAAGAACAGAGGGCATAGTCTCAGAATAAAGGGGTGCCGATGAAAGACACAGATGAGTAGGAAATTCTTCTTTTAAAGGGTTGAGAATGTTTGGAACTCCTTGCCACAGAAAGCTATGGGAGCAGGGTTTTTGTATGTATTTAAGGCTGAAACAGTTAGATTCTTGATTAGGGGAATCAAGGGCTACAGAGAAAGGGTAGGAGAGTGGACGTGAGGAACGTCAGATCAGCCATGATCCTATTGAATGACGGAGCAGCTCACAAGGCCAAAGAGCCAACTCCTGATCCTCTTTCTTATGGTTTTATAGTTTTATTGCCATTACTGATTCTAGCTTTGAACTTTAAATTTAGCATTATAAATGCAATCAAACTCCTCAGCTTCTATGTTGCAATTAAAGCCATCTCACCAAAGCATAAGTTTAAACCTCTAGATTATCAGTTTATACTATGCTGCTGTATCCCTAATTTGCTTCATTTTCAATTGTTTATATCCATAAACTTAAATAGGTAATGGGGTTAAAATGTACTGTAATTATTAATAGTGAAACTGAAGTAATAATGCAACATTTCAACAGGAACTTACAGATGTAGAGATTTTGCTTGGGAGCCCATGTTCCATTTGTGTGGCAATGTCAGGATCAGCTGCCTTGCCATAGAAAATTGTGGCTTTACCAGGTTTGGGACTGCGAGTATTCAAAAACTTCTTTACCGCAGGTGGGGTAACAGGCTATAAGGATATGCAATGACAAGAAAAAAAACTTAGTTTGATGCTTATTCAGGTTATGGTATCCGATTTAGGTTAAAATGTAAATGCATTAATCAATAATTAAGTAAAAATTGAAACATTTTGTATCAGAAACTAAAGCCAGCAATCATACAGAACACATACTTAACTCAATCACAGGATATACATTTGTTTGCTATTTTAGCAGAGATATAAACTCATTTAATTTAACTGAATGTGCGAGCAAAGAAATCTAGAAACACAAGGATGGAGGTTAATCTTTTGGCCCAAGGAGAAAGTCATTGAATGGATGGTAAGCAATCTGATCATCTGGAAACTATTTGAAACAGAGAAGAAAACACCAGGAGCATGAAGTCTTTGAATCTCTTTAGCACTGCATTCAGGTTTCAGCTAGACAAATGGCCTTGAGCACCTCAGAAATCTGGTTCTACTGTCCTTGAAAAGTTTTATCGGAGAATCTCTTAGTTCCCTGTGAATAGATTATATTTTAATTCCAAAGTTTGTAGTGCAGCATCAGAAAATCATGTAGTACGCTCTCTGCCACTGTTGTGTCTTCCCCATGTCATAAACAGTGGCAGAATGATTTGCAGCACTTGCTCCAGGCAGAATGCACATCCTCCTTAAGTAGTGCAGGCTTACTTTAACTAGTGCCAACATGTAAATTACAAATGCTTGACTGCCTATACTAGGTAACAATGAACATTAACCTCCAAAACCCTAACAATTGGTAACAAATCCTCATAGACATTAATGGAAAAATGCAAGCTTTATTTACATTGGATCTTTGCACAACTTTGCAGATCCATCAGGATATTATCGCAGAGGTTGACTCCTGATCTCTAGTCGGAGGAGCCCCTATAGCTAACTTCCCATGATTGTGTAACACAAATCACCTTGCCTTCCATAAAAAAAGAGAATATTTCTCTTCAAGCGGCATTTAGCACTCAGTTAGCCCATCTGCAGTCATCTGCAGCACTGTCACTTCTCACCTTTCAAGCCACAATTAATGGTTTTTCAGATAGCTAATAAATGATCTGAAGTTGAGTTTGTTAAGCAGCAGTTTTGATACAATCCATTATTTAACTAGGCAGAGAGGAAATATACAATCTATCACAGATGAGAATGCTTTACCAATACTGAGCCATTCTGTAGAATGGAGAAGCAGAGGCAGTGGACCCCTATGGGTTGAATCAGTGGGGTGCTCATGCCTGATATTTTGTCATCTTTGGTGGTAACATTCTTTATCCTTCCCTCAAATTCCTGGTGTTCTCCTAAGAAAGTGAATGCTTGTTCACTTGGACTCTCTCACTGTCTAATTCACTTTCCACCTACCCCTATTCAAATACTTCCTCTGGCTCTCTTCATAGGTCAACCCTGACATCCCAAGAATCAGTCTGGTAAGTTCTTGTTGCAATCTCTGCAAAGCCAGAACATCCTTCCTTAGAAAAGAACACCAAGAAGGAGTGGAAGAACAGCATCACCTTGACTAAGCTGTGGATGGTTAAAAGATGCTAACTCCAACCGACAATGGAACAAGACTACAGCCACAGTCTGTACTTGGAAGGCTGGAGAAAACTTTCCATGAATCTGGTGGTGGGATGATGGGGTGGTGGTAAAAATGAAAGAATATTTGTTGAGGGTTTTTGGGTAAATAAATAACAGTTTGGCTGGTATGATTGAAAATTTAAATACTAATTTTTTTTTCCTTAAACTATTAATTGTGAACTATGTACTTAAAGCATAATGCATTATTTATAATACCCTCATGTCTGGTTTCTTCTTCAGCTATGAGCTTTTCAGGCGATTGCAATTTTTTTCAAGCTTTTGATCAAACTAGCTTTGATATACGTGGCCACCTACTGAGAAAAAAAAACGCTCTGCCCTCAAATGTCGTCAGATAAATACAATTCTGTTGCGCAAAGAAAGCAAACGCCTGTATCATCTATAATTTTGAAATTGTACCGTTACAGCTTGTTTACATACCCTGGGCTGGACTTCTGTCAGACAGTCCGCAACTCTCCCAGTAATAGGTACCAATTTCCCTGCCTGCAAAAGAAACATACTTGGCCACTCGTTTGATCAATTTCATCACTGCATGTACTATTCGCGCGTCGGATTCGTTGCTAATTTCTGGCGTATCAATGAAATAAAGACGTATGTTTTGGGGGAATAATTCCAGACATAATACTAAAGGTATACTTTACCATAATTGACAAAGACAATGAGCAGAAATTAGGAAGGAGAAAGAAACTATACGGAACGTACTGTGTCCAGCGCTGGATCAGTGTCGGTGAATTTCCCTGCATATACAGGTTGTAAAGGTTGGACGACGCCCGACATCTCTCCTGAACGTTATGGTGACCGCTAATACTTTGGAAATGTTTGGTTTCAGAGATCATCCGTCGCCCTCCCCACTCGCCTGCAGGATCTGTGCCTCCTCGTCTGGAATGTTGATTCTTTTACTGTCGCCAAGCAACCATCCGGACGTGAGCACTGGGCCGCCGGTCAGTGGCTCAAAGATAGGGGGTGCCACAGAGCCAGGTGTTGGCGCCCCATCTACACCACACAGTTCCCCCCCTCAAATACTTGGACTTGCAAAATGTTTCAATAAACATTGCAACGTTTTCCTGAAACGTGCGCATTTTTTTTAATCCTTGACAAATTATTTTCCTCTCTTTGTGTAGGAAATGCCATAATTTGTGCCGACAATGGTAGTCCTAAATTTCTTAGTTGCTAGCAAGAGCCACATTTGTTGCACATCTGAATAGTCTTAACAGTGGCCGCGTTGCCAATATCAGCCGACAATTCTGAATCTCAGACTTTGTACTAGAAAACAACTTGCGACTTCACACCATTAGAACAGCAACACTCTTTCCCACGTCCTTAACTGTGCGGCTTCATAGAGTTTTACAGCATTTAAAGAAGCTATTCGGACCGGTCCATACCGGTCATGTATCTACTCTAGTTCCATTTTCCAGTACTTGGTCCGTAAGTATGCTATAGCGTTTGATGTGTTTACGTAAATAATTCTTAAATGTTATGAGGATTCTTGCTTCTTCCACCCTCTGGGTAAAACTAACTTCCTTCAATCTCTCGTAAACCTTCTGAGCCTTACCTTAAAGCTGTAGCTCTTGGTTATTGCCCCCTCTGCCTGAGGGAAAATATTCTTCCTATCAATTCCATCTGTACCTCTAACCTTTTTGTATCCCACAATCAGGGGGATATCCCCTCTGTCTTCCCTACTCTCAACCCCAGCCTATGAGAAACAAAAACAGTAATCCCTGGAAAGACGCAGCAGGTCTGGCAGCATCTGCTGAGAGAACGCAGGGTTAATGTTTCGGGGTCCAGTGACCCAGAAAAACAGTTTCTACAGCACTTTTTGTTTTATGTTTCAGATTTCCAGCATCCACAATTCTTTTGTTTTTTTTTTGCCTAACCTATCTAGTCTAATTTCATAGCTTAAACACTCCAGCTGGGGCATATCCTGATGAATCTTCTCTACTAGTTACATCCTTGAAACATTTCAGCAGGTTTGTCAAGTATGATTTCCCATTTGTAAATCCATGCTGACTCCATTCAATCCTGTTATTGCATTCCAAGCACTCTACTATTAATTTTTTTATACAATAAACTCTAGCCATTTCCCCATTACCAATGTCAGGTTAACCAGCCTATAATTCTTGGTTTTCTCTATACCACCTCTTTTAAATAGTGAGGTTAGATTAGCAATCCGCGAATCTATAGAATTTTCCCAGACTCCAAAGAATCTTGAAAGACAATCACCGATGCATCCACGATATCTGGGCTATAGGTTATCAGTTCGTGGGAAATTATTGGCCTTTAATCTCAGCAATTTCCACCAACAGAATTTCTCTACTAATTCAGATTTCCTTCAGATCCTCCCTTTCACTAGACCCTGTTTTCCATAATATTTGTGTCCTTCTTTATGATGATCAAAGTATGTATTTAATTCCCTGTTTCTAACTGTAGGTGTCCTACATTTGTCTACACTCATCTTTTTCTATTTACATTCCTTTATACTGATTAATGCTGATCTGATTATAACCTCCATATTCCAACTTTACCCTAATAATCTCTCACTCCCTTAGAAATATTCAAAGAATCTGCCTCCACCATCTTGTCAGGGAAAGAGTTCCAAAGACTCAAAATCCTCAGAGAAAAGTCTATTCTCTGTCTTAAAAGGGAGGCCCTTGATCTTTAAGCATGACCAATCGTTCCAGATTCTCCCATAAGAGGAAACATCTCTCTACATCCACCCTGAAAATCTCTCAGGATTTTATGTGTTTCAATTAAGTTGATTCTTACAATTCTAAATCCCAGTGGATACAAGCCTAGGCTCTCTATCCTTTCCTCATTAGACGAGCCACTCATTCCAGGTATTAGTCAAGTAGCGCTTTTACATTTTTCCCCAAGTAACGTGAACAATATTGTGCACAGTACTCCAAACATGAACTCCCAAGTGCTCTGTATAGCTGAAGAATAACCTTCCTACTTTTGTACTCAATTCCCCTTGGGATATATGATAACATTCAATTAACTTTCCTAGTTACTTGTGTGCCTGCATACTAACCTTTCTTGATTCATGCATGAGGACACTGAGATCTCTCTGCATCTCAGACCTCTGCAATCACCATTTAGATAACATGCTCTTTTTTAAATTCTTTCTCCCAAAATGGGCAATTTCATTTTCTCACATTATGCCCCAACTTGCTACATCTTTGTTACCTCATGTAACACACATATATATTTTTGTAACCTCCTTGAATCCTCTCGCCAATATCCTATCTCTCTTTGCGTCATCAGCAACTTGGCATTCAGTTTCTGTCCCTTCATCCAAGTCATTTATATAAGTTGAAAACATTTCAAAACCCAGCATGGACTCCTGTGGCACACCACTCATTACATTTACACCTTCTCTGCTTCTTGTTAGCCAACTAATCTTCTAATCCATGTCAATGTGGTACCCCCCCATCCCATGAGCATTTACTTTCTGCAATAACCTTTGACATGGCACTCTATTCCATGCCTTCAGGAAATCTAAGTACAGTGCATCCACAGATTCCCTTTTATCCACAGCATGTGGATCTTCCTCAAAGATCTTCAACAGATTGGTAAAACAAGACTTCACTTTCATTAAACCATGTTGATTCTGCCTGATTCACTTGAATTTATCTGAATGCTCTGCTATAACTTCTTTAATAGTAGCTTCTTAAAATCTTCCCCATGACAGATGTTAAGTTTCTGGGTTTCTGTGCTCCTCCCTATTTGAATAAAGAACCCATATTTGCTACCTTCCAAATTAGTGGGACTAGCCCAAATCAAGGGAGTTTGGAAAATTAAAACCAATGAGGCAACTATTTCAGAGCCACTTCTTTTAAGACACCAGGATGAATTCCATCTTGTTAGCCTGCAGTTCCAACAAATTACTCAGTATTACCTTCCTGGTGATTGTGATTTTCTTGAGTTCCTCCCTCAATTCCATTTTCTGATTTATTGCTGCTTCTGGGATCTGACTTGTATCCTCTATAGAGAAAGTTGGTGCAAAATATCCATTCTACTGTTATTTCTTTATTTTCCATTATTAATTCTCCGATCTTATTCTCTTATAGCATCAATGATTACTTTGTTAATTCTTTCCTTCTTTAACTATTTGTAGAAACCGTTACTACCTATATTTTGTTTCTGGCTAGCTTTCTGTTGTGTTATGATTTTTCTTTCATTATTAGTTTTTTTGATCATTTTTAAATATTCTATCCAATCTTCTGATCTATCTTTGCTTTCAATTTTAGTTTTAAGTAGTCTTTGACATTTTTAGTTCACCACAACTGGTGGGTCTATCTTGTGGAATTTTTTTTTATTCATTGGAATGAATGTATTGTCTGAATTTTGAAATATCTCCTTACAGCTTTTGACATGTTTTAATCTAAGTTTCCAATTCACTTTAGCCAGCTCTGCTTTTATGCGGTCATAATTGTCCTAATTAAAAATGTAAAAATTAGTCTTGGAGGAGAGGTCCCACCTCACTCTCTCTCTCTCAAACTGAATGCAACATTCAACCATATTATGGTCACTGCTACCTATGGGCACCTTGACTATGAGATTGCTAATTAATTCTATCTCATTGCATAGCACCAAGTTTAACACATGCTGCTCTCTGGTTGGCTTCAGAATGTCCTGTTCCAAGAAACTACCCTGGAAATGTTACATGAACTCCTAATTTAGGCTATCTTTGCCCACCTAATTTTTCCAGTTATTAAGCAAATTAAAATCTCCCACTGCTGTGCCTTTCTGATAACCTCTAAGTATTTCTTCTTTCAGCCCCACCCCAATCATGTGGTTACTCTTACAGGGCCTGTCCACAATGCCCACACAAGATTTTGTGCCTTTATAATTTCTCATTTCTACATTAACTGTTTGCACATCTTGGCTTCTTGAACTTAGATCATCCCTCTCTATTGGGCTAATTCTATGATTAACTAACAAAGCCTCCATCTTTTCTTACTTTCTTGCCATTCTTACATGGGCTGTGCCCTTCATGATTCAGGTCCAATACATATCATCCTGCGGCAATGTCTCTGTACTGGTTATCAGATCATACATATTCATTTCTATTTGCACTCTCAGTTCATCCACTTTGTTTTGAAATTTGTATGCATTCAGATACAGAAACTTTAGTTTTATCATTTTACTGCCTTTATAAAATCTGGTAGCATTTGTTGGTGACACTTAGCTTCATAGCGTCCATTCTTTCTTGTCAGGATGTGTTTATCATTTCCCATATTAATACCTTTCTCTTTGGTTTTGACTCTGCTATTTGATTTAACACATCTTCCCAAATGTGATCTCTTGCACCCCTACAACTCAATTTAAAGTCCTCACTATTTTCCTAGTTAGACAATCAGCAAGAACACCATCCCCAGCACAATTCAGGTGAAGACTACCCCAAGGATTCAGATGCACGTTTCCCAGTACTGAAAGTCAATTCTCCCGCAGCAGTGTTTGCACCATGAATTCATCTCTCCAAGCTCATTTGTCCATTGCCTATAGTTTAGTAATGCAGAGATTATGACCATTGAGATTTTCCTTCTTAATGTAGCCCCTTTTCCTCGTACTGACTTTGCAAAGCCTCCTTCTCTGCTTGTCTATATGTTGATACCAACATGGAACTACAATGACTGGACCCTTCCTCTTCCAGTCCAAGTTCCATTGCAGCCCTGAGCTGGAACACTGTTTTCTCCCCAGAGATGCTGCGAGACCAGCTGAGTTTCTCCAGCAATTTCTATTTTTGTTTGTTTCAAATCACCAGCATCTGCAGTTCTTTGTTTTATTTTAATGTTTAATTCACTACCAGATCGCTTCCAGGTATGTCCACCTGGAAGAAGAAGTTCTGCTCCTCTCTCCGACAGGATTTCTATTTTAAACTTTCTCTTGGTCACCATCATTTATTTCACTTTCACCGCAAATATTTGAAGTTATGAAGAATGGTCCCTGGTCTCAAAATACTGATGCTATTTTCTCTCCACAGATGTTGCTAGTTTCTCCAACAACTTTTGTTTTTGTTATGTTTCTCAATGCTTCATAATACGGTTCCTAAATCATTTTCTAATACAAACAACACAATCTCAGATGTTAATTCACTGGACAATTCAGAATCAGTGTTACTTTGCCCTGTTAGTTCATTTAAAATCCAGTTCTGGAAAGATTCTTTTATTCAGTCTCTTGAGAGGTCATGGTTTACTGAGCAGCAGTGATCTGTGTGCCTCAAATGGTTCAGATACTTGACCAACATACAGCAGGCACCTCAAAGAACTGGAGAAATACCACCTTCACAGATTCTTCAAATCCAGTGGCAAGAAAGGCAGTCTGACAGCAGCGACCTTGCCTAGTTTTCAGATGTTAACCATTGTCAAACATCTCTGCTAACCACAGTGTATCATTTGTATGCCTGAGTACCAAAACAATGGCTTTATTCCAAACTCAAAGTCATGGCAGAATACTCCCAGGACAATAGAAAGACTTTTAAGCATCCTCAAATATCCCACAAAATATCAAACGTGCATCTTGGGCGACCCTGACTTGTGACTGACCAATGTGAAGAAAGCGTCTTTAGGTTTGCACTGATCACATTGAGAAATGTTGTTGCTAACGCGCAGAAGCAAAGTGTCAGAATGGAACACACAAAACACCAACCAACCCTTCAAGTGTCAACTGCCCAACCTATGACGGAACCTGCTCATTATTTGTTGGAATAATCAGCTATCTCAGATCCCAGCAAGGCAGACTGAAAACCAGTCATCCTCAATCTGCAGTCACTGTCTAAGATGATTTAATTTTCTCCTAAATCTGGTTAATTAATTGAATATTGATTGCAATTACATAATTTTCTCAAATTAAAAAGAAGTTGAGTTTAAACTTGAAGTCGTCATGTTCTTTAAAGTGAAAACGATCTTAATTTCGCCTATTCTTTTTGCAAATCCATTTGCATTAATTATTCGCATTTAGTCAATGCTATTAATTACGGGAAAAGGCAGCCACACACTACAGTATGAAGTCTTGCTATATTTAACAGTGACAGACAGTAAGAAACCTCAACGACAACAATACCTTAAACGAGCGGTTTCCGATGGATTTCCCAAATAGCGACAGCACGTGGGTGAGGGGCGGAAGAGAGGACGTGGCGGTGGGTGGTGATGCGGTCCGTCAATGAGTTCCGGAGCGGAGTGAGTGAAGCGGCGCTAGGGCAGTCGCTAGGCCCCGGGGCAGCTGATAGCGGCCGGAAAGCGCTTCGACTATCGCCTCCTTCCTCACCTGGTAAGCTGTGAGCGGCTGGACCTGACTGGTGTCTGATATAAAGCTGGGCTGGGCGGTGTGATGAGCTCGCGGCTTCTCGGGCGGGCGCTGTCAGCGAAGTGGCTGCTTTTAAAATCCAAAATGGCGACTCCCGGCTGCGTAGATTCAGTAACAAACCAGAGAGGAGAGGGTGGAAACCCGGGTCTGAGAGACGGAGATGAAAGTGGGCCTGAGGTCTGGGAGGGACAGGTAAAGGGGACCTGCGGTCTGAGAGGGGGTCCGGCCTCTGAGATGGGGGAAGAGGAGGAGGAGGAGGAGGAAGAAACGTGAAAGTGGGCCTTGGTCTGAAAGGAGTGGAGGTGGTAATCCGTGAGAAGACAGTGGGGCGGAGGATCTGAGGAGACGAGAAATAGTGGGATGGGGGTGCAGTGGATCTGAGGGGGGGTGGGGGTGTTGGTTTGAGAGATGCTGGGGTGAGGGTCTGAGACAGTGAGGGAGGGTGTGGGCCTTAAGAAAGAGGGGCTGTCAGAGGTTGCGATGGAAAGAAAGGGGGGAAAATGGGAGGGTGCCCTGGATAGGAGGTGCCTCAACCTGTTGATTCAGATTTGTACCCCAGGCAGTACTGCTGTTGTTTGATACCCAGGTCTTGGTGACTGGCCCTACTACTGCATCCTCCCACTCCAACAGGCCTTGCTCTTGCTACCACCCCTCTGGGCCCCATCCTTTCCACTGCTCCCCAAGCCATACTTCTGTTACATCCTCTCACAACCCACTCCCCAAACAAACACCATCCCATTCCTGCCAACCGTCCCCGTTCCCCGTCCCCACATCTACCCAAGGCCTCATTTTTGCTGCAGCCTCCCACCCCTGCTGTTCTGACATTCCCTTTGCCAAAAACCCCTCAAGAAGACATCACTCTGTAAATACAGCAAGATGTTTTTCCTTGAAAATTATTTGTCTTTATCAAAGACTGGCTGAAAAGGGGTAATAAATCCTTGAAGGCCTCTAGCTGGGCTAGTATAGTGCCTACAGATGATGATGATCTTGCTTCTCGTGTTATGTCTCAGTGCCAAGGGTCAAAATGCCAAAAACACAACTTTTTTTTCCAACTGCATTCTATTGTTATCCAGTTAGTGTTGAACTATAATTGTATTTGCTTCAAGATTGTCGCATGCCGATAGCATGGAATGAAATCATATTATTACTAGGTCAGCATTCTGTCTACTTTGTACATATGGATGGCAAAAGGTTGCATGTTAGGTTAAAACCTTTAGTTATGTAAATTAATTGTCTTTCAAAATTAAAATATAGCAGAGATTGGAAATCTGAAATAATCAAAAGTGCTGGAAACTTTGTGGGATATTGCACAACTGACTAACTAAGAGAAATGTAAGGTGCATTAAGTCTAACTCTTTGGTTTCTTCATGCTTGTGTAACATGGAATTTCTGAAGTCGTCTTAAGTAACCTTAACTAACTCTGTCCAATGATAATTCCAATTAAACTGCAGTCATCTTGCTTTAACCTGAAGTGTTTTGAACAGAATTTTTTTGTGGTCATAATCTGCTGGTTTACAATGAAACCTTGTCTTCTATGCACCAAAAAGGCACGACTCCCCATCTTTTCACCTTCACTTTTTTAAAATTTTTATTGCATTTAGAAAAGAAGAATGCAAATACAGCTTACAAGTAATTTGTCTTCAAGCAGGACATATTGCTTGTTTTTTTTTCTTGGAAGTTCTTAATAACGAGTGGTTTAGTTCTTGGCTGCCATCACTAAAGATTGAATTGTGGAGTTGCAGCTGAATTGTGGCTAACTACATTTTGTGAAGGAAAAAGTAAATGCTGTCCTTCTAGGTGAACATTAAAACTGTCATCTGTTGCATAGGCCTCCAGGATTTTCAACTTGGAATTGAGCTGCTTGAAACTTGGTTAAAGAAAAATATGTTCTTGATACTTCTAATTTATTGGTTGACAGCAAAATGAATAGGTTTACTGCTATCAACATTGAACGTAGGAACTGAAACAGGTTGTTCAGCCCCATAAATCAATTCCACTACTCAGTGAGATCATGGCTGACCTGTGGCCTACGCTGTATACCTGCCTTTAGCACATACTCCTTAATACCTTTGCTCCCCAAAATTTTATCTGTCTCGGATTTAAAATTAGCAACTGATCCAGCATCCATTGCCATTTGTGGAAGAGAGTTCCAAACATCTGCTGCCCTTTGTGAGAAGTGCCTCCCAACGTCATTCTGAACAGTTTGGCCCTAATTCGAAGACAGTGTCTCCTAGTTCTAAAATTCCCAATCAGTGGAGATAGTTTCTTTATCTACCCTGCCTTTCCCTGTTAATATCTCCAACCCCCTTGCCCTTTGAAAGTTGAGAGAAAACAGGCCTACTTTGCAGTATCTCTCCTTGTAACTTAACCTCTGATATCCAGGTATCAGTGTTTCCATAGTCTATCATTGTGTAAAGACTGTAAAAGCCTATTAAATACTTGTTTTTAAGCAGTTGACTGCTAGAACAAACATATCCAATACTATTTGATTCCTGTCGATTTGATGCCTCTAACAAGTTACATGTTTGCACCAAATAAATTCATTAACTTTAGTTTTATGGGTCAGTAAAGTGTTTGTAACCTACTAATGTAACTTGTTGCTAACGCACTTTTTTTATTTCTTATAATCTAATGACTCTTGCCTCTTGTTCATTGTAACTTTCATACCCCAATTCCATTCACTTATAATCTGCACTGGTTTCTCTTTGTTAGCTTACAGGTAAATGTGTAAATCCTTCGCTTGTCAGAAATGTTATCAAAGAGCCATTCTGTAAGTTACTTGAAGCATGCTAGAATTCATTTCCTATGTTCTGCAGATTCTATTGGTAAATGTTACAATAGTTTGAAGTAGTATATAATTTACTTCAGTGTTCCCTTATTTATGAAAACATTCTATAATCAGAATAATGAATGGCTGTAATAATTTTGACTTTTGATGTTTATAATTTACAGCATGATAGACACAGAATCATAGAATTTTGAAGTCAAGAAGGATGCTATTCAACCCCACCTGGTCTATCTCTGACTCCTCCCTTCCTCGACATTTCTGGGGATAGACTGGCCACTAATATCCACTACAAACCCACTGACTCTCTCAGCTATCTGGACTGTACATCCTCATACCCCACTTCCTGTAAAGACTCCATCCCATTCTCTCAGTTCCTCCGTCTCCGTCACATATGTTCAGATGAGGCCAACTTCGACAAGGGAGCCTCCGAAATGTCCACTTTCTTCCTCAACCGAGGATTCCCCAGCTCCACTGTCGACAGGACCCTCAACTGGGTCCGACCGATCTCCTGCACTTCCACCCTCATCCCTTTCCTTCCCTCCCGCAACAGCGATAGGGTTCCCCATGTCCTTGCCTACCATCTCACCAGCATCCACACCCAGAAGATGAATAGATGCCATTTTCGCCACCTCCAGCGAGATTCCACCACCAGACACACATTGTCCTCCCCTCCCTTGTCTGCCTTTCGCAGAGACCATGCAACACCTGCCCATTTACCTCCTCCCTCCCCGGTATCTAAGGGCCCAAACATACCTTTCAGCATCACCTGCACGTTCCAGAATCTAGTCTACTGCATTCGCTGCTCGCATTGTGGTCGTCTCTACATTGGGAAACAAAGCGTGGACTTGACCACTTCGCAGAACATCTATGTTCTGCTTGCAAAAAAGACCCTGAACTACCTGTTGCTTGCCACTTTAATGCACCACCCTGCTCCCTGCCCAACATCTCTGTCTCTGGCTTACTGCAGTGTTCCAGTGAAGCCCAACGCAAACTGGGGGAACAACACCTCATTTTCTGTTTGGGGACCCTACAGCCCTCCGAACTCTGTATTGGGTTCAATAATTTTAGGGCCTAAACTCTCCCATGTCCCAGCCCCCCACCCCACACGCCAGGCCTTGTTATCACGTAGCCTGCCATTACACACCCCCTGTTGTAAGTCACTAACAGTCCCCATTAACAACTATTCACTCTCCCAGTCTGATTGTTCGCAATTCCTTTGTCTGTCCAACTGTCTTTCTCTCTCTTTGGGTCCTATCCTCTCATTTACTCCCTACCCCCACCCAACTCCCTATTTTCTGCATATAAACTGACGTTTTCCTAGCCACCATCAGTTCTGAGGAAGGGTCACCGGACCTGAAACGTTAACTCTGTTTTTTCCTTCACAGATGCTGGGCTTTTTCAGCAACTTTGTTTATGTCTGTACTGTCTCCTGAAACAGCTACCTAGTTAGTCCGATTCTCCAGCCCTGTCTTTGTAGTCCTCTAAATTTGTCAGTTTCAAATATATATCCAGTTCTCTTTTATAAACCTCCTCTGGAACCTGCCTCCACCATTCTCTGACAGTGCATTCCAAATCCCAACAACTGAGTAAAGAAATCTGTCCTGAATCTCTCTCCTAGCTTTTGCTGGCAGTCTTGAAATTGTGACCCCTAGTTACTGACATATCAACTAGCAGAAACAGAATATTCTTCTTTACCCTAAGGCCACCTTTTAATCATCTCTGAAGAGATGAAGATCTCAGAAGAAGAAGACCAATTTCTTTAATCTTTTCTTGTATCGAAAATCCCTCATGCCTGGTATTGTTCTAGTAAATCTCCTTTGTGTGCTGTTCAGGGCTGTCACATCCTTCCTTAAATAAGATGCCCAGAACCGAACAGTCCTCCAAACAGGGTCTGACCAATGATTGTAGAATTGTAGTGTCACTTCCTTTTTTTTTTAAACCGTATCCCTTTATTTATAAACCCAAGGAACATATAAGCTGCCTCACCGACTGTTTCAAGCTGCCTAGCCACCCCTGAAGAATTAGGCATTTGAATCCTGAAGTCCTTCTGCTACTGTAGTCCCCTCAAAGTTGAACCAATGATGCTGTATTCTCTCTAAGTTTTTTCCTACCAAAATGTATTACCTCGCATTTCTCTGCATTGAAATTCATCTGTTAGGTGTTCTGGCCATTTGGCCAACTCGTCGGTGTCCTTCTGGAGTTCCTTGGCATCATCCTCTCAATTCACTATTCTCCCTAGTATCATGTACAAATTTAGAGATTTTGCCCTCAACACCCATTTATAAATGGTTTGTATTAATTTGAAAAATCAAGGGTCCCAACACCAACTCCTGGGGAACACTACTTTCACCTCCTCTCCAGTCTCAGGAACCTTCTGTTTCTTATCTTTTAGCCAACGTCTGATCCATGCTGCCAAGAATCCATCAATCCCAAACATTGATATACATATATCAGTGTCTCCTACATTATAGATGCTAAAAACAATTTTCACGGGTAGGTTTAAGATTACTTCTAAAATAGTTTCAAGAGAACCTGATCAGTAATAAAGTTTTGTAAAAAAACATGGCTTGGATTTAATTAATATTTTTATTATAATTGTTCAGCTAGTCTGTATAATGGAGTCAATTTAGAGACTGCTAGAAAGTTGGCTTGTAATGGAACATTTAGTGAAGGTGCTTTGACTTGTGGTTTTGTTTGAAATAACTTGCATTAATATCTAATGTGGGAAGAGATTGTAAGTAATTACATTTTATCCTTGATTTATATTTTTTTATCTTCCTTAATGTTTCGCTTAAAAAAAATTAAATACCTGTGTTTTATCTGTTCTTCCAGTGATTTCTCTCTCTAATCCCATTCAACTACAGTCATCCGGCTTTGACAGTCTTTCTTGACCTATGAAATAATGCAGTATTTCCCACTTTTAAAAGTTACACCTGAAATCTTCCTATCACCAACTTTAAACCCTCAGCTTGGAGGCCTCCCTCTGCTGTCCAACCCAAACATGCCTATAATTTGTCTATAATTGATTGTAATATTAACTTTCTGTCTGTCCATTTCTCTATGGCAGCTTCAGTCTTACTCAGTAACTCCTCCTTTACTGTTCTGTGGCTCACTATCTCAGTCTCCATCAGGAATGCTATCCTTCTGTACCATATCCATTCTTCAATCCGTCCACTCTTATTTACCAAACCTTAAACAGTCCTAACCTGTTGTTTAATTACTAATCACTGCATTCTCCACTTGCCAGCAGAAAAATAGATAAATGATGTAAATATAAATGATTTACGATCAAATGAAATGGAACAGATTTCTGGGATGAATGATCTATCACTGTTCCTATGCTGTCTTAAAATGCTCACTGTCAATACCCAAGCTAGTTGTTTCTATGACCAATGCACTTGTCCCTAAAGTACCCACGATTCAATGTCTACCATCCAAATGTTACCTCCTACTTTCTTACAAACTACTTCCTTAAAGACAGTGCTCCTTTTGCCGTGCCATAACTTTTCCCAATGTGAACCCGATCCCCTGTAATTACTAACTTTGCTCAGCTCTTTTATGTTTACAATCCTATATACTGCCTTGAGCATTGTTTTCAGCACTGCTTGTTTCCTCAACTAATCACTACAGCTGCCTACCTGTACACTGTCAATTACATTTGTCTTCTAAGTCCTGAAGATATTCCTCCTGAACTGTCAGTGCAATCTTTCCATTATGTTGCCATGGATCCAATATCTGTTAGTCATTTATAGCCAGCATCATGGCATGTTGACTTCATAATAAAATTCTTTTGGCTTGTCATCAGCAAATGGGCATAAGATCCTCAACCTTTAATTCTTCCACTTTTTTCTAATAGATTTTATGCAATGCCTTTGAGCTGTTAATCAAATGTATTAGTGACAGTAGCTGTCACTGCTAAAGAATTACGTAAGCTGTTAAGACCATAAGACATAGGAGTGGAAGTAAGGCCATTCGGCCCATCGAGTCCACTCCGCCATTTAATCATGGCTGATGGGCATTTCAACTCCACTTACCCGCACTCTCCCCGTAGCCCTTGATTCCTTCCTGTTTCTCAAATTAACTAAGCCCAATATATTATTTTGAGCTGCTGATTTCAATAATTGCCCCAAAATGTTTCTCCACTCCACTTCATTAAGATGTCTGGAAGTGGATTGACCACCATCCATTTAGTGAAAGGCTCTTAGAAAAATCCAGCAAAAATTATCAGAAGTACTATGAAACAAAAGCAACGTCTAATTCTGATATCAATCATCTTAATTTGAGGCCCTGAGCTGTCTTCCAATATAAAAAAGTAAATTTTATGTTTGAATATAGACAGATTTCAATCTATCAGTTTCTTGCAAAGAAGATTAGTCTCTTGATTTCTAGGTGCCTTTTTTGCATATTTCAATACTTCCTTTCCATCAAGATATTATTTAACATGCTTATATTTTGTTTTGTCTATACATTAATCTGATAGTGAACTTCAAAGAAGAAATGTTATTGATAATCTTTGCATTCTCTTTACTGCTCCTATTTGTAAGTTATTTAGTGCAGTTACATTTTTGCAAATTAAATTGGTCTATAGAAGTTGGCTGGAGCTGAATTCTAAAACCACGGTCAACTGCTGAACAGTCACCTTACAGTTTAATATTTGTCTTAAGGAATATTTTATTCCTCTCTTCTGTAGCCACAACGAGACTCCAATGGTATGTTGCCTCCCAGGTGGCATGGTTAAGGCTGTCTTGGAGCAGTGACAGGACATTCTTGTGTGGGAGGATGAATAGTCAGTGGTTTGGTACACATTTGTGCAATGATATGGGACCTGTCATTCCTTTCTTTTTCTGGAAAGCAGGCTGTAGGAGGGTTAGGAAGCAAACATAAAATGTTGGACTATGAAGTATATCAGGATTGGTACCAGTGCCATGTGCTGGTCAGAGTGGGAATAGAATATATCCAATGAATATGTGGCTGAAGAGAAGGTGGAAGGAGGAGGGTTTTGAATTCCTGGAACATTGGGACCAATTCTGGTGTATGTGGGACCAGTGCAACCTGGGCACGTTCTACCTGTGTAGGACCCAAACTGATGCCCTAGAGGGAATGTTCATTGGTGGGATGGAAAGAGTTTAAACCAAAATGGCAGGGGTTGCGAACTTGTACAGAGAAACAAGGACAAAGAAGATAAAATGGGAACTAAGAAAAGTGACAGGCAGAGGACTGAAGGGCAAGAATCAAACAGGGCCACAGTGCATAATAATGTGACCAGGGTCAAAAATGTTAAGAAGAAAACGCTAAGGCCTTGTGTCTTAATGTGTAGAGCATTCACAATAGAGTGATTGAATTAATCATGCAAATAGAGATACATGGGTGTGATACAGTTTGGATTAGAGATGTGGCTGCAGGGTGACCAGGGATGGGAACTGAATATCCAGGGGTATTTCAGTTTTTAGGAAGAAGGAATGGGGGAAAAAAAGAGGTGGTGTAGCATTACTGTTTAAAGCGAACATTAAAATAAAAATGAGGGATATTAACTCTGAAATGTGATCTGTATGGGTAGAGCTTACAAATGCCAAGGAGCAGAACACTATAGTGGGCTTGTATATAAACCCCAAACTGTGGTGTTAATGTTGGAGAAGGCATTAAGCAGGGAATTAGAAACAAGGAATAAAGATACAGCAGTTATTATGGGTGACTTGAATCTGCATCTCCATCTGCATACAGATTGGGCAAATCGAATCAGTAACAATGCCAGAGAAGAGGATTTCATGAAGTGTGTTTGAGATGGTTTTCTGCATCAGTACATTGAGGAGCCAACTAGAGAGCAAGCCGTCCTAAGTTAGGTATAGTGTAATGAGAAAGGAATAATTTGGCAATCCAGCTGTGCAAAGCCCCTTGGGAAAGAGTGACCATAATGTATATAATCCTTCATTTAAGGTGGAAAGTGATGTAGTTGATTCTGAAACTAGGGTCCTGAATCTAATTACGAAAACCACAATGGTATGAGGTGCAAGCTCATGTTAAATTGGGGAACATTACTTCGAAATGAAGGTGGATAGGAAATTGCGAGCATTTAAAGAGTACATGGAGGAACTGCAATGATTATTCATTCCTATCTGGCGCATAACTAAAATGGGAAAAGTGTCTCAACCATGGCTAACGGAAAGTTAAAAGTCGTGTTAGGTCCAAGGAGCACAGTGGATTTCAGCAAAGGAGAATGGGATTGATTTAAGAGGGGGAAAATAGACTGTGAAAGTAAGCTTAGGGGAACAGGCTAACTGTAAAAGCTTGTAGAAGTACGTGAAGAGAAAAAGATTGGGAAAGGCAAATGTCGATCCTTTACATTCATAAACAGAAGTGGGGAACAAAGAGATGGCAGACCAATTGAATACACACTTTGGTTCTGTTTTTCACAATGGAGTACTTAAGGAAGTGGCCCTAGAAATAATGCATTGGTGGTTGTCTTTCGAGGTTCTTTAGAGTCTGGAACAGTTCCTATAAAGTAAAGTAACTAATGTAACACCTCTATTTTAAAAAGGCCATTGAGAGAATAGAGGGAACTAAAGGCCAGTTAGTCTGACACCAGTACTGGGGGAAAATGCTGAAGGCCATTGTTTTTCAAAAAAAAAAGACAAAACAGTTGGAAAACAGTGACAGTAAATGTAGATTTACAAATGGGAAAGCATGCTTGACAAATCTTCTGAAATCTTTCAAGGATGTAACTAGTAGAATTGGTAAAGAGGGAGTGGTTGGATGTGATTTCCTCCATTTCATAAATTTTGATAAGGCCTCAAAATAGATTAGCATGTAAAATTAAATTGTGGACACTGGGTGTCATGTACCGATGTGGATAGAGAACTAGTTGGCAGACAGGAAACAGTAGGAATAAATTATCTTTTTCCAAGTGGCAGGCACAGGTCAGCAGGCTGCCACAGGGATCAGTACTTGGACCCAGATATTCACGATGTAGATGAGGGAACTAAATGTAACATCTCTAAGTTTGCAGATGGCACAAAGCTATTTGGGAGAGTGCAGAGATGCTTCAATGTGATTTGGACAAGTTGAGTGAATGGGCAAATGCAGTATGATATGGATAAATATGAGCTTATCCACTTTAGCAGGAAGGCAGGTTATTATCTGAATGGCGACAGATTCGGAAAAAGGGAGGTGCAATAAGACCTGGATGTTCTTTTACACGAGTCTCTAGAAGTAAGCATGTGCAGCAGCCAGTGAAGAAGACAAATGGTATGTTGGCATTCACAGCAAGATGATACATTTCAACACTGGATGAAGGATGTCTTGCTGCGACTGTACAGGGCCTTGGTGAGACCACATCGAGAATATTATTTGCAGTTTTGGTCTCCCTTTCTAAGGAAGGAGCTTTTGCTATGGACAGAGTACATCTACGATCTAGTTTGCTAACTCCTGGGTTGGCAGGAATGATTTATCAAGAAAGACTGGATCTATATTCATGAGTTTAGAAGAAATTGTTGGAGTTGGGGGGAAATCTCATGGAAACCTATGAAATTCTAACAGTACAAGACAGCGTAAACGCAGGAAGGATATTCCTGCTGACTGCAGAAGCAGGGGCCACAGCTTAAGGATACGGATTGAGCCATTTAGAATGAGGAGCTTTTTTTCTTTCTTCCAGCAATTGGCGAGCCTGCCACAGAAAGCAGTTGAGGCTAAAATGTTGAATTTTTTTCAACGAGTTCATACAATCATAGAATCTCCACAGTGTGGAAACAGACCATTCTGCCCAAAAAGTCTACACCGACTCTCCAAAGAGCATCCCACCCAGACTCAAAAACCCCCCATCCTATCCCTGTAGCCCTGCGTTTCCCATGGCTAATCCATCTAACTTACACATTCCTGGAAACTATGGGCAATGTAACATGGCCAATCCATCTAACCTGCACCTCTTTGGACTTTGGTAGTTCTTGGGGCTAAAGGGATCATAGGGAAAGTGGAAGTAGGGTACTGAGTTGGATGATCAGTCATGATCACAATGAGTAGCAGAGCAGACTTGAAAGGGCAAGTGACGTATTCCACTTCCTATTTTGTGTTTCTATTATTAACTTTTTTTCCTTGACTGCTCCCTGCATGTACTGAATAATGCTGGGTGAGGCAGCTCTCCAGCTGCCTGTCTTGATAACGCTTCGTAAATTAATCAATGGTTTGTGTTGTTGGAGGAGTTAAATAGACTATATTGTCAACATAATATATAAACAGACTTCAAACAGGTTTAGGAGCATATTGATGTTCATTATGTAGGAATCATGGCTAACTGACTCTTTTATAATGATTTAGCAAATCAGCCTTAACTTAATGAATTGATTGTTTTTTGTTTTGTATTTGTCCCATTTATCACTTTGTTTTCTGCACACGTTATTTTGAGACTACAATGAGTGACTGTAGAATTAAGATTTCCTGATTTTTGCCCTTTTTCTAAGCACTTACAAAATACTAGGTGCCAGTAACTTACCTTTTTGAACATAAAACCTTGCCAAGTTAACGAAAAGACAAACCAGTTACTATTTAACATCACTAAAAATAGGAACCAGTCTTTCCATCAAATCACGCACAATGAAACAAAAAGCCTTATTGATCTGAATGCTTTTTTTTCCTATTTGTTTGACCTCAATTTTTCTAATTACTTACATACTGGATTTAGTGATAATGAACTAAGTTATGTGTACGTTCTGACAGTATGGGGACATCTTGCCCATAATTGGGGAACATCCCGTGAACAGTATCCATACATGACTGAAATAAGTGTAGACTTTTGAGAGGGAGAAGAGTGAATCATGAACTAAGAAAGAAAGAATGGGTTGTAAACTGACGGACTGGACTGAAGTGTTAACCAGTAACCCTATAAATGGGCTGTATCTGAGGAAAATAAAAACCGAAAGAACTGCGGATGCTATAAAACAGGAACAGAAACAAAGTTGCTGGAAAAGCTCAGCAGGTCTGGCAGCATCTGTGAAGGAAAAAACTGTTAACATTTCAGGTCAGGTGACTCTTCCTCAGAACTTCCCCAAAACGTTAACTCTGAGGAAAATAATTTGCTACTGTACAAAATTAGTGCATTGCACAGAAAGCGGTGTACTGAACTATTGCACACCTAAACAAATGCTCAACAGATATGGTAAGAAGAGACTTGCAGCAGTGCAAAGTGGAAACCCAGTAGACTGAGAAAGCTAATAAAGAAACAACGGAAGGAATGTCAAGAAAGTTCTGAGTTGCTAAAGTGACTACAAATAATCTGCACTGTAGCGACTGTGTGAAGTTTGCATATGCTCCCTGTGTCTGCGTGTGTTTCCTCCAGGCGCTGTGGTTTCCTCCCACAGTCCAAAGATGTGCATGTTAGGTGGATTGGCAATGTTAAATTGCCCAGACTGTCCACGGATGTGTAGGCTGGGTGGATTAGCGACGGGGAATGCAAGGTTACAGGGATAGGGTAGGGGGTGCTTGAAGAATTTCCAATGTATGAAAGTGGAATCAACGTTTTAGAGGCAAATTTTGCAATTGAATCAAACTGGGCGTTCCATTTGAGATTTGTAAAATATTCTTGGATAAAGGATGGAAACAAAATAAGATGAAATGAGAAACCTGCACTGAACTTTTATATATTCAAAGAGATATGATTTGTGTTATTCCACTAAGGTATAAAGAATTCTTGCTGAATAAGATTATTATTCATTCAATGTACTGAGAACTACCTGTGAATGAACTGAAGGTATGCGATCTATAGCAAAATAGAGGAATTAAAAATACACAGTTGGATAATGATTGGAAGAAGTTGATATGAATTGAGAATAAGTATGCCAGCTAATAGAAACCAGCCAGAAGTGAGCCTCGGATATTTCAGCTAAAAGTAGATACGTTAGAGTGGACTGTTGACTGAAAACAAAAAATGTTGGAGATCACAGTGGGTCAGGCAGTATCCATGAAGAGAGAGCAAGCTAACATTTGAGTCTAGATGACTCTTCTTCCAGTTCTGATGGAAGTGTCATCTCGGCTTGAAACATTTTAGCATGCTTTCTCTCCACAGATGCTGCCTGACCTCTGCTGTGATTTCCAGTATTTTTTTGTTTTTGGTACAGATTCCAGCATCTGCAGTAATTTGCTCCTATGTTAGAGTTGATTTTTGTTGACAAATTATAGTAACTTGCTTTAAAACATGCTAGTTCAGACTTTGTCATTTTCTTGATAGCAATAAATTTCTGTACTTAGCAAAGGCCTCAGCTTTATTCCTCTGCATTCCTACCTTATCGAATTTCGGGCACGATATGACACCGAACTCCCCTTCTGCCGTCTTCGCCTCCATGCTCATTTCTTTGGACAAGAGTCCCCTTCGGTTCCCATCCCACAGACCCCTTTGCCTAGATCCAAAATGCTGTCTCCACCTGGACTCCTCCCTTCGGCCTTTTACCTGCACTCAATCTGTTCATTGAGAACGGTAGATATGATATTCCTTGCCTCAATTTCTCTGCCCCTTACTAAATCCAACCTATTGCCCTCCGAATTGACTGCACTCTGTGCACTCAGATCTAACTCTGACTTTGCTATTCAGTCTGCCGATAAGGGTGGTGCTGTCGTAGTCTGGTGTACTGACCTCCACCTTGCAGAGGCTGAGTGCCAACTCTCAGATACCTCCTCCTACCTTCCCCTGGACCATGACTGCACCATGACACTGCAGGCCATTGTATCTACTATGGTAACTGATCTCATTTCATCCGGTGATCTTCTTTCTCCTTTCCCACCACACCCCAGCTTTCCAGCTGATAGTTCCTCAACCCTGCACAGCTTGGCACCTCCTCTCAAAAATCCACAAACAGGACTGTCTGGGCAGACCCATTGTTTCAGCCTGCTCCTGCCTCACGGAGTTCATCTCTTCCTACCTTGACCCTGTCTTCTCTTCCCTGGTACAATTGCTGCCCATGTACATCCATGATTCGTCTGACCGCTTACCCTGGTTTCAAAACTTCCAGTATGGCGGTTCCAGCCACCTCGTCTTTACCGTGGACGTGCAATCCCTTTACATGTCCATTCCCCACCGGGGGGGGGTCTTAGGGCTCTCCGCTTCTTCCTGGAGCAAAGCCCTGAACCATCCCCACTCACCACCACCTTCCTCCGCTTGGCTGAGCTCGTCCTCACCCTGAACAACTTTTCTCATTTTTTTCAGGGAAGAGGGGTGGCCATGGGTACCCACATGGGCCCTAGTTATGCCTGTCTGTTCATGGGGTATGTGGAACATTCCTTGTTCCAGTCCTGTTCTGGCCCCCACCAACAACTTTTTTCTTTTCCCCCCGATACATCGATGATATCATGCTGCTTCCCCCTCTCGTCTGGAATTGGAAAACCTCATCAATTTCGCTTCCAATTTCCACCCTGCCGTCACTTTCACGTGGTCTATCTCTGACTCCTCCCTTCCCTTTTCGACATTTCTGGGGATAGACTAGCCACCAATATCCACTACAAACCCACTGACTGCCGCAGCTACCTGGACTATACATTCCTCACATCCCAATTCCTGTAAAGACTCCATCCCGTTCTCTCAGTTCCTCCATCTCCGTTGTATATGTTCAGATGAGGCCAACTTTGACAAGGGAGCCTCCAAAACGTCCACCTTCTTCCTCAACTTAGGATTCCCCAGCCCTGTTGTCGACAGGGCTCTCAACCAGATCCGATCAGTCTCCTGCACTTCCACCGTCATCTCTTCCTTTCTGCAACAGCGATAGGGTTCCCCATATCCTTACCTACTATCCTACCATCCCACCAGCATCCACACCCAGAAGATGAATAGATGCCATTTCCGCCACCTCCAGCGAGATGCCACCACCAGACACATTCCCCTCCCCTCCTTTGTCCGTCATCGATTTGGGACACCCTGGTCCACACTTCCTTCACGCCCAGCACACACACAGAGCACGCCCCCCCCCCCAATCTCGCTCAGATTCACAGACCTACGGCAACTTCCTCTGTAACCGGCAAAGCTGCAACACCTGCCCATTTGCCTCCTCCCTCCCCAGTATCCAAGGGCCCAAACATACCTTTTAGGTGAAGCAGCACTTCACCTGCACTTCCCAGAATCTAGTCTACTGCGTTCACAGCTCGCAATGTGGTCTCCTGTACATCGGGGAAATGAAGCATAAAGACTGGGTGACTGCTTCGTGGAACATCTACGTTCTGCTCTCAAAAAAGACACAACTGCATGCTACTTTAATGCAGCAGCCCGTTCCCTGGCCAACATCTCTGTCTCTGGCTTGCTGTAGTGCTCCAGCGTAGCATGACACAAGCTGGAAGAACAACACCTCTTCATTTTCCGTTGGGGACCCTGCGGACTCAATATTGAGTTCAATAATTTTAGGGCCTCAACTGTCCCATGTCCTAGCCCCCTATCCCACACACCAGGCCTTGTTACCACATAGCCTGCCATTACACATCGCCTGTTGTCAGTGACTAACCGTCCCCATTAACAACTATTCACCTGAACTGCCGATGCTGGAGTCTGAGATAGCAGTGTGGAACTGGAGGAACACAGCAGGCCGGGCGGCATCAGAGGAGCAGGAACGCCAACATTTCGAGTCAGGACTCATCTTCAGAAATGCAGGAGGGAAAGGGGGCTCTGAAATAAATAGAGGGGGGGGGGGTGGGGCGGGGGAAGGTAGGTGGGTTGGTGACAGGTGAGTGCAGGTAGGCAATGGTGGGAATTGGTCAGCGAGGTGGGAGGAGTGGATAGATGGGAGAGAAGACGGACAGGTCAAGGAGGTGGGGATGGGAGGGAGGGTTGGTCATGGGATGAGGCTAGGGGTGGGAAGATTTTGAAGCTAGTCAAGTCCACATTGAGACCATTGGGTTGTAGGCTCCCAAGGCAGAATATGAGGTGCTGTTCCTCCAGTTTCCAGGTGGCGTCATTGTGACACTGGAGGAGGCCCAGGATGGACACGTCACCCAGGGAGTGGGAGGGAGAGTTGAAGTGGTTCGCAACTGGAAGGTGTTGTCATTTGTCGCGAACTGAGCGCAGGTGCTCTACAAAGCAGTCTCCGAGCCTCCGCTTGGTCTCATCGATGTAGAGGAGGCCACTTTGGGAACAGCGGATACAATAAAACCACATTGGCAGATGTGCAGATGAACATCTGTCTGTGGAAGGTTTTTTTTGGGGGGCCTGGGATGGAGGTGAGGGGGGAGGTGTAGGGGCAGGTGTAGGACCTCCTGCAGTTGCAGGGAAAGGTGGTGGGGCTAGTGGGGAGTGTGGAGCGGACGAGGGAGTCACAGAGAGCGCGGTCTCTCTGGAAGGTCGGTAAGATTTGGGAGGGAAATATATCCTTCTTAGTGGGGTCAGATTACAGATGGCAGAGAATGATGCATTGAATCCAGAGGTTAATGGGGTGATACGTGAGGACAAGGGGGATTCTGTCTTTGTTTTTATTGTGGGGAGGGGGTGTGAGGGCAGAGGTGTGGGAAACGCAAGAGATGCGGTCGAGGGAATTTTCAACTATTGAAGGGGGAAAGTTGCGGTCCTTGAAATACGAGGACATGTGGGATGTTCGGGAGTAGAACGCGTCATCTTGGGAGCAGATGCGGAGGAATTGGGAGCAGGGGACCGCATTTTTGCAGGAAGGTGGGTGAGAGGATGTGTAGTCTAGGTAGCTGTGGGAGTTGGCGGGCTCGAAATAGATATCGGTTTTGAGGTGGTCACCAGAGATGGAGACAGAGGCCCAGGAAGGAGAGGGGGACATCAGAGATGAGCCAGGTGACCCTGAGATAGGGGTCGAAGGTGTTAATAAAGTTGATGAACTGTTCGAGCTCTTCATGGGAGCACGAGGTGGCGCCGATACAGTCATCGATGTAGCAGAGGAAGGAGGGGGGCTAGTGCCACTATAGCTGCAGATGAGGGACTGTTCCACGTAACCTTTGCTCTCACCACCCCCCCCCCCCCCCCCCCCCCCCCCCCCCCCCCCACAATCCCCACAATAAAAACAAAGATAGAATCCCCCTTGTCCTCACGTATCACCTCATTAACGTCTGGATTCAACGTATCATTCTCTGCCACTTGTGCCACCTGCAATCTGACCCCACGACAAAGGATATATTTCCCTCCCCACCCTTACCTGCCTTCCAGAGAGACCACTATCTCCAGGACTCCCTCATCCGCTCCACACTCCCCACCATCCCGGCACCTTTTAACCGCAGGAGGTGCTACACCTGCCCCGACAACACTCTCCTCACTTCCATCCCAGGCCCCAAAACAACCTTCCACGTCAAACGGGTGTTCACTTGCACATCTGCCAGTGTGGTCTATTGTGGCCTCCTCTACATTGGTGAGACCAAGTGGAGGCTCGGAGACCGCTTTGTAGAGCACCTAGAGACAAACGACAACACCTTCCACTTGCGAACCACTTCAACTCCCCTCCCACTCCCTAGACGACATGTCCATCCTCCAGGGCCGCCTCCAGTGTCACAACAATGCCACCCAGAAACTGGAGGAACAGCACCTCGTATTCCCCCTTGGGAGCCTACGACCCAATGGTCTCAATGTGGACTTGACTAGCTTCAAAATCTCCCTACCCTCAGCCTCATCCCATGACCAACCCTCCTTCCCCCTCGCACTCGCCTATTGCCATCCCACCTACCTTCCCCAGCCCCTCTTATCCCCGTCTCCTTGACCTGTCCGTCTTCTCTCCCACCTGTCCACTCCTCCCACCTCACTGACCAATTCCCACCACTACCTACCGGCACTCACCTATCACCATCCTACCTACCTTCCCCAGCCTGACGCCCCCCCCAATTATTTCAGAGCCCCCTTTCCCTCCCCCATTTCTGAAGAAGGGTCCCGTCCTGCTCCTCTGATGCTTCCTGGCCTGCTGTGTTCCTCCAGCTCCACACTGTTATTCACCCTTCCTGCCTTGTTGTTATAAACTCTTTGTCTGTCCAACTGCTCTTCTCTCTCTTTAGGGTCTATCCTATCGTTTACTCGGTACCCCACCCACCTCTGTTTTTTTTCTGCACATAAACTGACGTTTTCCCAGCTGCCATCAGTTCTGACAAAAGGTCACCAGACCTGAAACATTAACTCTGTTTTTGCCTTCGCAGATGCTGCCTGACCTGCTGAGGTTTTCCAGCAACTTTGTTTTTGTTCTGGCTAAATGATTTCCTGTTTGACTGTCTAAGAAAGATCACCAGAAAAACTGCACAAGTTCACTCTCTTTTCCCTTATTTGTTTGGATACGCAGAGTACTGAAACTAACTGTAACATCCTAATTTTGACACACATTACTATTTAACTCCAAACCAAGCAAATATCTACTGTGACCATATTGGCAGTGAGATTTTCTAGTGTCGTGTTCAACTTCTAACACGTGAAAGTTCAAAACTGAACAGAACCATCACTAAAATTTTGGCATCACTGTATAGGAACAAGATCTGAGACCATTTTGGTCTGTGTGATTGGAGTAGTATATTTGAATAATTGCACAATGGAGCAGTTGAAAGCCCCAGAGTCCTCTCCATTAGCACCTTCAGTCTGAACTGCTGAGAGATGGGTCTCGAGGAAGATCTAGCTGTGAGGAAGATTGGAGCTGATTATCGTTCCCTTATCTTATTCTAATTTTTGTTCAAATTCTGTAATTTCTGAGATTCCACTTGTTGAATCTTTGTCTTTAAGAACTAAACAAAGCACACAGCTGTTAAGCAGGGTCTGCTGGCCATTTTGAAGGATAAAATGAGGAACAGATCATGAAAAAGAAAGCTTGTGACAAAAACGTACGGCAGTGTGTTGAATGAATGAGCAAAGACGGGGATAAAGAAACTTCACTTGAACATAATTTTACTATATAGAGAACTATGAGAGAACTTGCTCCTTTTCTCAGGAAATCATTTTGGTTGAGTGGAATCAAAAGTGACTTAGATTTTGCCTGTCAGGCTAAGATAATGGCTTCAGTTCTGAGGATGTATGCTGAGCATTAATATCTTTACTCTTTACAAATACTAATTAACATACTGTGTAAATTTCCAGTATTTCATACTTGTTTCAGATTTCCAACAATTTTTTTTTTGAGTATCTGATTAGTTGTGAATTGGACATTGTTACAGCTTATTTAACCTTCTCAGTGTTTTTGTGATGGTTACCATTGCTTCAAGAAAAGTCTTTTTATTTTTTAAAGCTTAAAACAGACAACGAGATCAGGAGCGAGTGTTAATTTGGCGCAAGTGAATCTGGTGACAATTAGGAATGGCAAATCGGGGAGGCACAGCGCGACCCAATGGACCAGCTGCTGCTAACAAAATCTGCCAGTTCAAGCTTGTTCTACTTGGAGAGTCTGCTGTTGGCAAATCTAGTTTAGTCCTTCGTTTTGTGAAGGGACAGTTCCATGAATATCAAGAAAGTACTATTGGTGGTAAGTTTTACTTTAGTGAGTATTTAGTTCAAGGCCTTAGTGTAATTGTATTCAATTAACATGTTTTTCTACTAATCCATGCATTGTGTACTGTATGTCTACGTTCTCCTTCACAAATTAACATCTCCATGCTGTTTTCCAAAAGAATGAGGAAGAAAGTAGATCTTTGACTGATAGAAAATTGCTTAAAACCGGTTATTTCAAACTTTTTGACATCATGAAGGTAATACGTGATTCCTTGTTTGGAACACAGTTTCCAAGCCAAGATCACCAGAAGAATAAAACCACACTAGTTCACTCTCTCTTTTCCCATATAGATGATATGGAATAGAATTAAGCAAGCAATATGGCCCGTATTCAGGGCGACAAAGAAAATGCTTCACATACTTGAAGGATACTTGCCTTCTGCAGTAGGCGCTGTGTGGGTGTATGTTAGAAAAGGAGTGACAGGCTTATTTTGCTTTTGTTGAAATAAACAAAACTGAGGATCATCTAATAGTGGTCTTGAATGTGGTTGGCAACCTTCACTATGAAGTAGTCACCAAGAAATCCTGTAGAGAATTCGGAAGAGAAACGTCTTTACCCAAAGAACGGTGAGAATGTGAAACTTGCAAACATGGAGTGGTTAAGCTATTAATTTACATGTATTTAAGGGGAAGCTGGACAAGCCTTTGAAGGAAGACGGAATTAATAGTCACGGTGGTAGGTTTAAATGGGGAAGACGGGAAGAGGTCTGTTGGTCAAACCAAATGGACTGTTTCTGTGATATCTGTTCTGTGAGCGCTCACAGTTTATATGCAAGTATTGATTATAATTGTGGAAAGTGGTTTTAAAAACACCATGCACGTTCCTGGATGCCGTAAAATTCAAACTCTTAATTGCAATCCGTCAATAATATTGGTAATATATTTGTCAGAGGAAACTCCAGTTTTCTTTCACTCGTTGTCAGCAACTACATGGAGTTGCTGACAATCTTTATTTTAAAACTTACGAGTCTTTATTTTAGTCTGCCAGTGACCTCAGTCTGAACATTTAGATGTTATATCTTATGCGATCCATTAGAATGTTTTATTAACAGCTTTTAAATCTTTAGAAATGATTGCTCAGGTCTGCTTCATCAGAGTCACAATGCTAACCAGCTGAAGGAATTTTTTTTTTTTTTTTGCAAATGTCACTGAAGAGGCAAAAGTAATTAAATACATTTTGCATTCTGTTAATGTGCTAGGCGAACTATATTTTGGGGTTTGAGTGAAGATTTGTAGCTCGGGTGCTGGTTGTAGATGTTGGTGTGTTCACCGAGCTGGGAGGTTTGATAGCAGACATTTCATCCCCTTACTAGGCGACATCCTCAGTGCTGTGGAGCCTCCTGTCAAGCACTGTTGTCCTGTGCCAGTTCAAATTTATATGGTCTGGTTTCTGCTGCTTCTGGTAGGTGCAGGTTCCAGTTGTGCATTGTAATGGTCGGTATATCGGGTCTAATTCAATGTGTTTGTGGATGGAATCTGTGGATGAATGCCAAGCCTCCCGGAATTCAGTGGCTATCCTCTGTTTGGCTTGTCCAAAGATGGTAGTGTTGTCCCAGTTGAAAGTGTGTGGTTTTTCTCGTCTGTGTATATTGAAACCAAGGATATCTGGTCGTGTCATTTAGTTGCTAGCTGGTGCTCATGGATGCGGGTTGTGGTGTTTTGTGCAGTCTCCGCATGGTATCTTGTAAACCACATTCATCCTGTCCATGGCATATATGGGTCTTTAACCCTGGTCAGTTGCTCTGTTAATATGGCTGCTGATTTTGTGTGCTGTCACGATTCCTAGTGATCTGAGAAGTCTGGCTGTCAGTTCTGAGGTGTTTTGTATATGTGTTATGGTGCTTGTTGTTTCGGGTTGTGTTGTCTGTTGGCTAAGCCTTGGATGAAGCTGCAGGGTATCCCTTCCTGGTAAAGACCTTGTAGATGTCCTTGGTCTCAATACACACAGACGAGAAAAACCACACTTTTTCAACTGGGACGATACTACTACTTTTGGACAAGCCAAACAAAGGACAGCTAGGGAATTCTTGGAGGCTCGGCATTCATCCGTGGATTCCATCAACAAACACGTTGAATTAGACCCAATACACTGACCATTACAACACACAGCCGGAATCTGCACTAACGGAAGTAGCAGAAACCAGACCAGAAATTCGAACCGGCACAGGATAACAGCGCTTGACACAGCACTGAGGATGTCACCTAATAAGGGGACGAAACATCTGCTATCAAACTCCCAGCTCGGCGAACACACCAACATCTACAACAAACTATTTTGTAATTTCCTTTAAGTGTTTTGAGTTCTTAGTTTTTTTTTTAAGCTTCAGTATTATAACCTGGTTTTATTTTTGGGCGGTAAACATTCAGTAAACTGGGTAGTACAGCTTTGGTATTCTTTGACTACTTAAATAGAAGTTACCTGTCTAATATGTCACATTCACAGAAATTCCTGTGACAGGCAGAGATCATGCATCTGATTGCTACCTACTGTGATTCAAATATCTAGGTGCTAAACTCTAACTAGCACAAAAGATTTGTAGTGTTTTATTGTTTGAGCAAGCATTTTGTAGCCCTTTATTTGAATGTTTATGGTTCTGGTAGCTATCTGTTTGTAGACTAACACTTCAACTGCAAAAGGATAAGCACAATTATTTAAATTTTACACTTGTTTAAAATCTAAATTTGTTTTTCAAACAGGAAACCAAATTATGCACTGAACTGCATCTTTTTAAAATATTGCACCTAATGCTAGGAAAATGTGTATTGTAACATTTTATTGTGTGTATGCAATACAGTCTGATTTTACAAATATTTTTAAGAGTGCGAAGCAATACTTAGTTTTAAGATTGCTGCTGCATTCAGTATAACAATTTAATTTGCTACTTTGATTTTAATTTCTGCAAGTTAGTTGAATTTGGTATTAACAGAAAAATGGCAGTTGTGATTGCAGACTATGAAGTTAGAGTTGTGTCATGCTCCAAGCTGGTTAATTCTAGTCAAGTCCTCAATAAAATGCCATTGTAACTATTTTCTTAACAATTCAGCACAGTAACTGAAATTTGTATAATTTTAAAATGTTATTTAACTAAAAACTTACATCAAGCTGTTACAGCTAAACCACTTGCATCTATCCAGTGTGTCCTGTGCCCAAAAAGCCGGACAAATGGAATCCATTCAGTTACCACCCTATCGCTCTTCTTTTAATCAAAGCGACAGAAAGGTTCATTGACAGTGCTATCAAGCAGCACCTGCAAAGAAATAAGCTGCTTAACTGATCATTCTGCGTTCCATCAGAGCTTTACCTCATGGCAATCCTTGAACCAAACATGAACCGAAGAGCTGATCTCCCAAAGGGGAGCTGAGTGCCTCTGTTATCGACATCGAGGCAGCATTTCAGAGTATGGCATCAAGGAATTTTAAATGTTTTAAACCTGCCACCATTTTGCCTAAAACTATGACCCCTTATTCTGGATTGTTTCACAAGAGGTAACATTGGCGCTCTGCATCTTGTATATCTCAATTGGATCTCCTGTCATTCTTCTAAACTCGTGTGTGGGTCTAAACTGCTCAATGTTTCCTTGTAAGATGAACCTTTCATATCTGAAATTAATCTAATGAACCTTCTCTGAACTGCTTTTTATTTGCATGTTCATTTAAAAATATTCAATCTTTTAATTACACAAAAACATTGACCTGCTCATACATTTATTTTGTTTTAGCTGCTTTCCTAACTCAGACTGTATGCTTGGATGACACGACTGTGAAGTTTGAAATATGGGATACTGCAGGGCAAGAAAGATATCACAGCCTGGCACCAATGTACTATCGAGGCGCACAGGCTGCCATAGTGGTATACGATATTACAAATGATGTAAGTAGAATTATACAATGACTTTATACAGCTATGTTATTCATTCTGGTGGTATTCCAAAGATCGAATTATTTCCAGTAAGTATACAAAATTCAAACAATTTCAATTCACTGAATGCACCAGCATGCACAGTGCATTTGTAATTAACTAGTACAACTTTCTGTTGGTTGGATGAATGTGTTAAAATGTCAAGATTCTTTGTGTGGAATAAGCACTAAATTTGGGGAAAAGATTCTGTTGAACTATCTGCTAGTGCTATCCATTAGGAACAGATGTATTAGGAGAGATTTTTAAATTTATGGAACAAGCAGATTTTTTTTTTTAAGAAAGGGTCTTCCATTTAAGTCGCTTGAAGTTTTTTTGAGGGCCATGAGCGTTTTGAAAATTGTTGAGGCAAAGTCATTGAATATTTTTAATGCAGAGGTAGTTGGATCTTTGTCTAGTAAAATAATCAAAGAATAATGGCACTAGGTGAGAACGTGGAGTTGAAGCCAAAACCCAAACTGCCATGATATTGTTGAATGGTAACAGAACAGGTTTGCGGGGATGAATAGTTGCAAGCGCCTTGTTTGTGCATACATCTACTATTTCTGACTTTTCTACCCCTTGTTACCTCTTTTGAAATTTTAATCTTTAGTTCATTTCATTTCCTCTTTTTATTCATTTTCTGTCACTAGTTTATTCAAGATTATGTTGGAGGAATTAATGTTTGAATGTTAAGATTTCCTACATCCCCAAAGTTTAACAGACTTGATACAGATGTTTGTTTTCAATCTTGATGTATTGAATATTTAACTTTGCCATTATATGGTTTGTCCAATTTGGTATTTTGAGGGTTCAATAAGAAATTTTTCGTGTATCTGAGCAATGGAATTTCTGGAAATATTACAAGTGTAAGTGTGCATTCACATGTTCTAAACAAGACTCGTGTATCTGAATTACTTATTTGCTTATGGAATGTGAGCATCGCTGGTTACGTCAGCAATTTTTCCACTGTCCTTGAGGTAGTGTCAGTAAGCTACCATCTTGAACTGATGCAGTCCATGCAACATGGGTACATGTACAGTGCTGTTAGTGTGTTCTAGGATTTTGACCAGCAATAGTGAAGAGATATGATGTATTTTCAAGTCAAGATCATATCTGACTTGGAGGGGAACTTGCAGGTAAGGTTGAGGTATTCTCCTGTATCTACTGCTTTTGTTCTTCTAAAAGGCAGAGGTTGCAGATTTGGAATGTTGCACTAGGCCTTGGATTGTTGAAGCTTTTTCACTTCAGTTTGAGGTTTATTTTGGCTTCCCATTTGATTCCTTTGGTTTAGAGGGTGTATGGTCTATGCAGATAGTAACAAGGTAGTGTGGAGAAGCTCCATGTTATGAAAATCACTGGATAATTGTGGTGAGCCTCTTTCTTCTAGAAATTCAATGTTACTTTTTACATCCACAAAATCATCTGCAAACACATTTGTATTTTGAACACTTTCGATAAAATTCCTGATATCAGTCCTAATTGTTTTCTTTTGCTGATACAAAATTGTGATCCCTGGTTCTATGTTTGCAATGTAGTTCAAAGTAATTTTGAATTGTATTTTTTGTATACCATTTTTTTGTATACCATTTGACTCAATGATCTTTCAAGGTTGAAAAGGCCACATTTTCCTAGCCTACCTTGTTTACATTTCTTAATATTAAGAGTTGGCATCCTGGCTCTTTCTTGATCTGGATCTTCTGTGTCTTCCTTGTCATTTGATGACTGGTAAACTACTGAAGGTGTGCTCTGGCCAGATCCGATTTTTGATTTTGACTTCTGACTTGTGCTCTACTATCAAATAACCAACATATTGTTTTAATTTTATCACTGATCTATGGACTCGGATATGTTTGAACTCCAAGTCTACTAAGACTCTTAAATCTCTCTTTCACTCTTCTATTTCATCACTGTTGTGGAGTGCATACAATGTGCATTTTTCCCCTCTGTTACAGTTTTGGCTTTCATAAGAGGTATTGAAGACAGGCAGCTAAGCAATACTGAATATTTGCATCATTTTTGTTCAGACCCAACTAGCATATTTCCAATTCTGATCACCACACTTCAGCAGGGATGATAGTGTCCTCCACAGAGTGGAGAAGATTTTTCAAGCATGATTCCGGGGATGAGGACTTGCAGCGATTAAAGTCAGGTTGGAGAAACTGATTTTCTTGCAGCAAAGGAGATTGATGGGAGATTTAATAATGTCTAATGTAATGTCTAGTTTCAATGATGGGACAGGGACTGGAGACATAAATTTCAGGTTTGGCAATAGATTTAGGGGGTTATTAGGAATAATTTTACTCCATGAGTGGTAATGAACTGGAGCTTGGTACCTAGGAGAATGATGGAAGACTCCCAAAGGAAGTTTAACTTGCAGTCAATAGGGATAGACAGGAAATAGCGGTGACTTGATATCTCTACAGAGAGCTTGCATGAACTCAGTGAGCTGAGCAGCATTTTCTCAAGCCATAATAACGCTTGTAATTGTACACTTGGATCAAGGTCAGTGTAATTTTTCTGCCGCTTATCTAATTTCTATAACTTATCAATAACTCCCTATATAAACTCAAACTGCTAAACATTATAGAGTCATAGAGCACGGAAACAGACCCTTCATTCCAACCAGTCCCTGCCAAACATAATGCCAAGCTAAACTAGTCCCGTCTGCCTGCTCCTGGCCCATATCCGTCAACCTTTTCTATTCATATACTTACCTAAATGTCTTTTAAACTTCCACCACTTCCTCAGGAAGTTCATCCCAAACATGCACCAGTCTGTGTTTTTAAAACACGAATTGCTCCTCAAGTGTTTTTTAAACCTCTCTCCTCTCCTCTCCTCTCCTCTCATCTTAAAAATATGCCCTCTAGTCTTTAAATCCTCCATTCTAGGAAAAGGCACCTACCATTAACTCTGGCTATACCCCTCATGATTTTATAAACCTCTATAAGGTCACCTCTAACTGGAGCATAGGAGGTTGAGAAACGTCCCAGACTATCCTGCCTCTCCTTGTAACTCCAACCCTCCAGTGCCAGCAACAACCTGGTAAATCTCCAAAATAATAATATCCTTCCAACGTCAGGGAAACCAGAACCAGACACAGTAATCCAGAAGAGGCCTCGCCAATGTCCTGTACAACCTCGACATGATTCCCCAACGCTTATACTCAAAGGACTGAGCAATGAAGGCAAGCATGCTGAATGTCTTTTTAACCACCCTATCTGTGACGCAAACTTCAAAGAATTGTGTACCTGAACTCCTACGTCCTACTGTGTTCTACAACACTATCCAAGGCCCTAGCATTAATTGTATAAGTCCTGCTCCTGTTTGTTGTTCCAAAATGCGATATCTTGCGTTTATTTAAATTGAACTCAAACTGCCATTTTTCACTTTTCATATTTAACCAATTTGCATCATATTTAACCAATTTGCATCATGTTCCTTAATCTGCTACTGAATTAAATTGTAAACAGTAGTGACCCAGTACTGGGCGACAGTGCACTCCAGTGTGTAAAAGTACCCACTGCTTTTCTATCTGGGTTTCATAGTTGATGTGCTCATTTTACTTTGAATTCCTAATTCCACATTTAACTAAAAGAAAATTCTTAAATGCAACGTGCAAATTCATTTTGGAAGTCTGTGTACATTTAAGGCTTTCCACAATTCATTTGGGTTATTTTTCTCTCGATTCATTTCATCAGGTAAGTTCACCCTTCCTGAATCTCTGTTTTTGAATGCTTTGCTTTGGTGGCGAGGTGGTAATGCTCCTACTTCTCGGCCAGAGAACCCAGGTTCAAGTCTCGCCTGTGTCAGGGGTATATCATAACATGTCTGAACAGGTTGATTAAAAATATCTACATCTGATAATTATGAGCATACAATTCAGGAGCAGGAGTAGGCCATTCAATGGCTTGAGCCATCTGAGCCACATTCCTGACTATGCCTGATAACCTTTCAAACCCATGCTTGACATGACTATTTTTAAGGCAGACATAGGTAGATTCAAGGACTTTGGTTTCTTTAACTTTTCAAGGAGAGAGTTCTGAAGGTGATTGATTCTAGGAGAGAAAAAAAAAATTGCCTAACCCATTTTAATCAGCTCACCTGACCCTGTTTTTGGTTTAGTGACCCCCTAAGTTCCGGATTCTCACATGCGAGGGTAAGAAATTTCTTCACGCAAAGGATGGTGAACCTGTGGAATTCTCTGCCACAGGAAGTAGTTGAGGCCAAAGCATTGTTTCCAAGGAGGAGTTAGACATTTTGGTGTTAAAGGATTAGAGAGTATGGCGAGAAAGTGGGAACAGGGCACTGATTTTTGGGTGATCAGCAATGATCAAATTGAATGGCAGAGCAGGCTCATAAGGGTTGAATGGTCAGTCGAGTCAACTCTTCATTCCTGAACTCCAGCAGATATAAACCAAGCCCATCCAACCTTTCCTTGTAATACAACCTGCCCATTCCATGTATTGTTGGAATAAACCCTTCTCTGAATTGTTTCCAGTGCATTTGTAGCCTTACTTAAATAAGGTGACCTGTACTCAGATGTAGTCTTATCAGTGCCCTGTACAGGTTGAAGCACAACCTCTGACATTATAGAATCCCTACAGTATGGAAACTGGCCCTTCAACCCAACAAGTCCACGCCGACACTCGAGTATCCCACCCAGACCCCGACCCATCCTGAGACACTATGGGCAATTTAGCATGGCCAATCCACCTAACCTGCACATCTTTGGACTGTGGGAGGAAACTGTTGCACCCGGAGGAAACCCACGCAGACACAGGGAGAATGTGCAAACTCCACACAGACCCAAGGGTGGAATTGAACCCGGGTCCCTGGCGCTTTGAGGCAGCAGTGCTAACCACTGAGCCACCGTGTTGAGTTAATTACTCGCTGTACCTGTGTACTAATCCTTCATGATTTGTGCAAAAAAGCACCCAGATCCCTTTGCATCTCTGATCTCTGTAATCTCTCTTCATTTAACTAATATGCTTTTCTATTCTTTCTGTTACAGTGGATAACTTTAAATTTTTCCACATTATCATCCATTTACCACATCTTTTTGCCTACTTAATTTATCAATCTCTTTTTATAACTTTCCTGTGTTCTTCACAACTTATTTTCCTACCTATCTTTTGTGGCGTCAGCAACTTTGGTAACAATATCTTCACCAAGTTATCTATATAAATTATAATCACTTTGAGGTCCTAGCACCGATATGTTACACACCACTCATTTTTGCCTTGCCAACCTGAAAAAGGTGTATTTACACCTATTCTCTGCTTCCTGTAAGCTAACCAATCTTCTATCCACAAAACACGCTATTCCCCACACAATAATCTTTGCTGCAGCACCTTATCAAATTCCTTCTGGAAATCAAAGTGTAGTACATTGATTCTTCTGTTACTTTGCACAATAGTAAATTAAGGTTGATATTAGGACTAATAGGTTTCTAATTACCTATGTTAACTTTGTAACACTTTTTATAATTGCACACAATATTAGGCTGTTTATTAATTGTTGTATTATCTCCTTCACCCCCTACCTGACCTGCATTGAATTTCTGTCGTAAAACGTAAGAACCAGGAACAGGAGTAGACAATTCAGCACCTCAAGTCTGCTTTGCTGTTTAATATGATCGTTTTGACCTTAGCTCCACTTCCCTGCCCACTCTCCATAACCCTTCAACCCATTACTAAGTAAAGATGTCGGTCTCCTCAGATTTATTGAGTGTCCTGTTGTCTGCTCCGGGCTAATGAATTCCACAGATTCACAACCCTTTGAGAGAAATAATTTCTTATCTGCTTTAAATCTGCTAACCCCATCCAAAAGCTATGACCTCTCTTTCTAGGTTGTTTCACACGAGGAACCATCCTGTCCCTGTCTACCTTGTCAATCCTTTTAGCTTAAGTATCTTAATTAGATCCTTTCTGAACTCCAGAGAATACAGGCCTAAACTGCTTAAGCTCTTCATGTACAATATAACAAACTGGCCACGATTTACTTTGAATTACATATGATTCATTGATTGTTGCAGCCACCACCCTTCCACAAGTGGATTGTCTCAACATCTAGAAAATAGTTTATGGTAATCCAAAATGGACAAGGTTTATTTAAAGTTGGAACAATCACTGTACCGGACCTTCTCTTTGTAGCACTTATTTTGTAAAATCTCTCATTGAAATCATTAAAATACATTTACTGGCTGATACTGCCTTTTATACAAGCACTGAGACACAAGGTTCCTGGAAAAGCAGATCTTTAAGCTGACATTTGGCTGCATAGTAGGATTTATTTTGCATTTTGTTGAGTTAAAGCTCAGGTGATTTTAAAATGTTTGAATCTGGCTCAGGTTATAGTTTCTCTGGATTTGACATTGAGCTTTATGAGCTTTACCATGCATCTGTTATCTGACAGGCATACCTCTGTCTGGTAAAGTTGAAGCGTGGCACTCCTTTTCTGAAATGATTCCTGTCAAATAATGCTAGTGATTTTACCATACAACTGCCTTTTTTTTTTCTGACAGTGCTTCGCGGGACAGTGAGATATGTTTGATAGCTCTTAATGTATTTTTAAAGGGTATTTTATGTTCATTATTGCTCGTGTCAATTCTTTTGCAGGACACTTTTGTACGGGCCAAGAACTGGGTTAAGGAACTTCAGAGGCAAGCAAGTCCTAACATTGTTATAGCTTTAGCAGGAAACAAGGCTGATCTTGCTAACAAGAGAGCAGTAGAGTTCCAGGTTTGTATATGGAAAAAAAAACAGTTTCTGCAAAAATGTTTTCAAAACCTTTTGAATTTGCTTTGAAGAGTATTGATTCAGTACCAAGCAAAGTACACCGATCACGCTTGTGACTAGCTGCTGATGATCTAATTGATCATATTAAATTTAAATTGGAAGCCTTTAGCAACCACTTCAAAAATTCTATTCCTTGCTATAATAGCTATTATAATTTTGAGTCTGCCATTGACCAGGACAAAGCATCTGGTTCAATTACCATAGTTGCCTCTGTAAGCAACTTAATTTCTCTACCTTAATGGAAATTGATTCTCACTGCCCAATAGTTACTTGAGATCTGAACCCAATAATTACTTTATCTCTTTGAAAATGATCTAAATATACTTTCATTCTTTGTTTAAAATGTGGCCATTGTAGGCTAAGTTGTCATTTATTGCCGATCCTTAAGTGCGTTTGAGAAGATGGTGGTGAGCTGTTGTTTTGCATTGCTGCAGTCCTTGGAAGATAGTGCACCCAAGGTTCTGTTAGAATGGGATTTCCAGGATTTTGACAGTGAAGGAAGGGCAATACAGTTCCAAGTCAGGATGATACGTGGCTTGGAGAGGAAATTGGATATGATGGTGCTCCAAAACATTTGCTTCTCTTGACCTTCATGATAGAGGTTCTGAGGAAGGGTCCCTGAACCCAAAACGTTAACTCTTGATTTCTCTTTATAGATGCTGCCAGACCTGCTGAGCTTTTTCAGCAACTTGTGTTTTTGTTTGTGATAGAGATTACAGGTTTGGATGGTGTCTGCCAAGTTTCTGCATTTTGTCTTCTGTATGTTACGCATGGCTGCCACTGTGCCAGTGGTGAAGGGAGTGAATGTTCAAGGTGGTGTTTAAGGATGGAGTGTCCGTTAAGCATGTTGCTTTGTCCTGGACGGTGTCAAGCTTCTTGTGTTGGAGCTGCACCATCCAGGCAGGTGGTGAGAATTCCATTGCCCTGCCGATTTTTCTCTATGATGACAGGCATTTGAGAATTGGGATGCGAGTTACTCTTCACTGTCTAGCCTCTGACCTGCTGTTGGTAGGTGCAATACTTGTATGGTTGGTACAGTTAAGTTTGTCATAAAAATGACTTGATTCAGCAGTGATAATGCTATTTGATTGTTGTGGCAAGATGATTGCATTCTCTCTTGTTGAAGATTGCTTACCATTTATGTGACAAGTAAGATTCGTGTCACACCAGTCAAATCTTGAGGCTGCCTGCATCTTGCTGTATGTGGCAATGTGTTTTGATAATTATTAGGCTACTTTTATATGAAATGTGAAACCGGTGTATCTTTTTCTGTCCTGATGAGCCATTTTGCAACTAGTAAACAAAATGTCAATGCCTTGCATCTGTTATTTGCCACATAATTATCTGAGGATTATTCTTGGAAATCTCTCTAACCACCACCACCAAATGAAGTGATGAAATATTTGAGATGATTGCCTTCAAACAGTCACTGTTTTTCATGACCTCAGCCAATGGAGAATTTCCCCAATTCTGAATAATTTCACTTTTATTTAGTGCTACATTCAAATCAGTCTTTCATAATGTTAGCCAGTCAGCAACCTCCTCTTGGAAGTTAAAAGTTTTGTGCACATATTTGTACTGAGTTTAGAATGAGATCAAAAGTTTGAGTGAACCTTAAAGAAGTTTTTTATTCTGTTCGTGGAATTTGAGCATCATTGGCTAGGCCAGAATTTTTTGCCCATTCCTAATTGACCAGAGGACAGTTGAGAGCTAAAGTTCTGGAGTCAGGTGTCCCTAAAAAACATTAATGCACAAGTGGGTTTTTACAGCAATTGACACTGGGTTTGTGGTCGCCAAGAGGGCTATGTCTTTGTATTCCAGATTTCCATTTAATTTAGTTTTTCCCATTGCTGTGGTAGGATTTGACCCCTGTTCCAGAACATTAACCTGGTGTTCTTGGTTACTAATCCAGTGACATTGCCACTGCCTCCCCTGAAAGTCATACTAAGCGTCAATGATCGGGTTATTGAGAAGTGCTGATTAATAGCAATGTTGTAATTCTCACCTTGTGATTTTGTTTTTTTTATTGTCAGGGTAGGTTAATTGACAAGTTAGCTATGAGTGCACCTGAATTCTCAGTTATGTTTGGAAATTGCTAGCACTTGCAGCAGTAAATCTCAATGAGCTGCTGCCTAGTAGGGAGGGTGAGAGTAGAAGCTGACCTAAGAAGGGTTAAATCAAAGCTCTGATTAAGAGAATAGTTCTCGTGAATTATATAAATATTTAAAAACTTAAATGAATTTCTTTTTGGCATTGCTAAGTCTATTATTGTCTCCCTGATGTTCAACAGAATGGCATGCTCCAAAATGTATTTTACAGAATACACTATACAAAAATATTTGTTCCATAACAAAAAAGCTGAATATATTCCAATTGTGCCTTCTTGTAGGGGCTGAAATAGTTGCTGTAGTCCTGCCCATAGGCTCCAAGGAAACTATTTTCTAACAAATTGATTTATTTGTAGGAAGCACAGTCCTATGCAGATGACAACAGTTTATTATTCATGGAGACATCTGCAAAGACTTCAATGAATGTGAATGAAATATTTTTGGCAATAGGTAAGCTTGATCACAATGGATGGAACTTCTTATAATTTGCAACCTGTAGTAATAAAATGCCATTAAAAATTGAATCTGCATATGAACTATTGGAATAAGAGCTGCTAATGTTTCAGGAATATGTAAACCATGTCATTTCATTCATTTTTTAATATAACTTGTCACTAAATGAGTAACAATTAAATGTAAAGTATTATAGTTAAGAGTGAAATAAAAACAATGCTGGAAACTCTCAGCGGGTCTCCGTAAAGAAGAAAAGAATGAATGCTTCACGTCAATAACATTTTGTCTAATGGAAAGCTTTTACTAAGTTTTTTTTTTTGGTTTTATCTATTCTTAATGGGATGTGGCTGTTGCCCATCCCTAATTGCCCAATGAAGAGTCGGCCGCATTGCTGTAGGTCTGTAGTCCCATGTTGGCTGGACTACATAAAATGACAGATTTCCTTCCCAGGAGGACATTAATGAACCAAGTTTTTTACGACTCTACATGGTGTCAATAGGCTAACTTTTATCAGATTCAAATTTCACCAGCTGCCATGCCGGAAAATGTTGGATATAATTGGCAGATTAGGATTAGTCTGTGGAGAAAAAGTTAAAGGTCTGGATTTTCCAGTAGCCTGATGGTCATAATTCCACAGTAGATGTGATTTGCACATGGTGCTCCTGCAGAAGCCCTATTGTATCAGCCTATGAACAAATTGCCTGAGAAATGGAAGATTCCACTGGGCCATTCCTCTGTGCCTGGAGCATTCCAAAAGTTTCCATTTAAGTCAGAAAATTCAGAGTGTTGCACTGAAACTAAGTAAATAATTATTCAGGATTGCTGAAGCCCCTGTGCCCTCACTAAGCATCCTGACCCAATGTACTTAGTATTTGACACCAGCTGTCAAATTGGCTTTCTGGACCTTTAAACTTCAGAATATGGCAACTAATTGCTACTTGGCTTGCCCCTGGCCCCTACCACCACCACAAGTTCTATCAAGGATGAATTGTCAGAATGGAAGTACAGCTCCACATTTCTGAAGGAGCCCTGATCAAATCTACTCCCAGGAATGTAGAGCTCCCTCCTTTTGTAAAAATATGGGATGGTGCAGCAAACTGAGAGATTGCACTCCTTGGAAAATCTGGCCCAGTGTTTCAAGTTAATGACTTTTCATCCACTGGAGAAAGTTAGCTTTGTAATAGATTTTGAATGCAGCAGAGGCTTATGGTGGGCTGAGAGGCTGAAGAGATTTAAATGACAAGTAATATGATTGTAAAGCAAAAGGAGATCATCATGGTAAAACTAAGGAAACAAGAGATGAGATTAGAAGATGTGAAAATCTTCAGCCACCATCCAAGTGAGATCAGAAATCACACAGCACCACATTGTAGTCTAACAGGTTTATTTGAAAACACAAGCTTTTGAAGCCTCAGTCCTCCTTCAGGTGTTAGTGAGAGAGGTGGTATCAGACACAGAATTTATAAGTAAAACATCAAAGGTTCACACCATTGAGGATGTACTAAACAAACCTAAGAGGCTGTTAAATCTCAGGACCAGGACTTGAAAGGAATTTGGGGATTTACATAGTAATTAAAACCTTCTAACTGATTAAAGATTTAATAGCATCTTAGGTTCATTTAGTACATCCTCATCAATGGTGTGACCCTTTGATCTTTTACTTATAAATTCTGTGTCTGATGTTACCCCTCTCACTAACACCTGAAGAAGGACTGAGGCTGTAAAAGCTTGTGTTTTCAAATAAACCTGTTGGACTATAACCTGGTGTAGTGTGATTTCTGACCTTGTCCACCCTAGCCCAACACTGATAGCTCCACATCATCCAAGTGAGGACAGAGGTCATGATCTGAAATTGTTGCACTCTTGTAGATTCTGGAATACTGTATTTGAGCAATGAGGCTTTGTTCCACAAACTCAGAATGACTTTGTAACAGTACATGGTCGCAACAAACAACTGCACCTCCCAGTCACGAACCATTTCAACTCCCCCTCCCATTCCTCAGATGACATGTCCATCCTGGGCCTCCTACAATGCCACAGTGATGCCACCCGAAGACTGCAGGAACAGCAAATCATATTCAGCCTGGGAACCCTGCAGCCCAATGGCATCAATGTGGATTTCACAAGCTTCAAAATCTCCCCTCCCCCAACCACATCCCAAAACCAGTCCTGCTCCTATGATGCTGCTTGACCTGCTGTGTTCATCCAGCCCCA
>JAHRHZ010000013.1:59079346-59133371 GCA_024137785.1 Ginglymostoma cirratum
TGATGCTGCTTGACCTGCTGTGTTCATCCAGCCCCATGCTTGTTATCTCGGATTCTCCAGCATCTGCAGTACCTTTTATCAGTGATAGACTTGGGTAGAGAATGATTATGTGACAGACTGGTCTGTTTCATGTGATTATTAGCTCCTCATCAAGACACTAAGTTAGGCATGTCTGGGAAGGAATGAAAAGTCAGTATCTCTGACCAGGTAGAAACATTATGCAAAAGTAACAAGGTATTTTTGCGCAGAAGAACTGATCGATACTTAGGTTTGTTTAACTGTATAAAGTGAACTGTCAGACTTTAACTTACAACCTCATCTTGCAGCAAAGAAATTGCCTAAGAATGAGCCACAGAATACAGGACCAAACGGTGGAAGAAGCAGAGGAGTAGATCTTCATGAACCCACCCAACAGACTAAGAGCCAGTGCTGTAGTAACTAGGCTTGTTTCTAATGCAATTCCATTTCCAAGTATCCACCTCACTACTGCTTTGTAATGGAAAAACTGGTGTTAACAGATGACCCTCAGCAATTTCAAAATTTAAAGAGGAAAGCGTATAGTTACATTTCTAATACAAGATTTATGTCTTAAGAACTTTTAAAATGTAATGTGTTCTTCTCTTCAGTTGGTAGATGCATGCATCGCTCAATATAAGCATAAACTTTGCCTTCTGTAGGGATGAACTAATGAAAAATGAAACCTTAAAACCTGCTTAAATTAGTTCAATTTAATGTAAGTGATTGAAATTTGTACCATTTAACTGTATCCAATTGTTAACTAAGAGGTGACCTTTTGGTTAATCCTTGTGTTTATTTTGGATGTACAGTACATAAATAAAACCAACATAATCTAGTAATTTATTAGAAATAACTTCAAAATGTTAAATTTCCTTCAATCTGGTCAGCAGATAGAATTATAATGGAATTGAACTTTATTTTAGCAGGTTGTTATGTAAAAGCTATCCACTCTTGCACTAATATTTTCTTGTGTATATTCCTTTACTATCATTACTTTGCAATTTTACTGAGATCCATTTCTTGTAAATAGGGTATTAAGACTTGGTCTGCATTTACATAAATTTATCAGACTGCTCTGCTAGGAATGCTGTACTGAAAAATCATTAAAATTCCAAACTAATTGAAATAGATCAGATTTGTTCTAGAAAGGCTATGAAAAACTTTATAATTATGATATATAAATATGACATAGAGCACTCTACAACTGTATGTACTGTAAGTAATGACCATGTATTCCTTCAGTAATTTTTTCCAGCCAGCTCCCAAATATGTATTTTTTTCATTACAGGGTGTTTCTTTCTCCATTGTAATGCAGTTTTTGTAGTTACAGTTTGCAGTACTGTGGACATATCTTCTAAAAGGTGAATTATCTGAAATCGATAGCACAACATGTAAAGCATTTTATGTCATTGCATCAAGTTGAAGCATCTGGCAAAAGGAGCAAGGGTAATGGCTTTGCATTTAACAATGGGTTAACTAATGAATGATTTTTTTTTTTGTTTTAAAAATGTGATAATCAAGACCATAGTCATAATCTGATGTAAACTCTTTCTCCTTTGGCTCAATCCATGTGAATGCAGTGTTTCAGAACTAAAATTAACATTTAAAGGTTTTTGTATTTATTCACCTGTTAGAAATTGGACTGTCTTTAATCAATTTGTTAAAATATACATGTAAATAAATATATTCAAAATGTTGGTGTTAAATCATTTTTGAGAAATTTATGACCTGGAATGTTAGAAATAGGTGAAATGTCAGCATCCAGTATTTGTTTTCAGAAGTGATATAACCTGAAAACACAAAAGTTAATATAGATAGAACTGAGGCTGCTTCAGCATAAAAGTATGAAAAAATAATGTTTTAATCTTTTTAAAAAGCTTTTAAGTAATTTGAATTGCTATCCTTTGTCTGTTAGGCATTCCTTGGACACCATGGGAACTTGTCTGTCTTTGATTTCCAGTGAAAGGATTTATTTATTGGTGTTGATATCTAAACTGATTCCTATTCGATACATAAAAACCTACAACCAGCTTGTAACAGCTGTTATTTTTCACAAGATACTGCGAAGGCTATAGCTTGGCAATATTTTTCCAGCAACAGTACCAAAGATTTTTGTTCCAGTACACAATTAATAGTGGCACCTACCTGGCAATGTGGAAAATTACCTACATGGATTCTGCCTTTAAAAAGGATAAATCTGACTCAGACTGCTGGCTAGGGCAGTAATTGACTTTTATTTTTCATGAGACGTGGGTGTCACTGTCAAGGCTAGCACTTGGTGCCTGCCTAAAATTGCCCTAGCCACTTTCAGAGGACAGTTGAGTCCACACTGCTATGGATCTAGTGCCACACTTAGGCCTGACCAGGTAAGGATGGCACATTTCCTTCCCTAAAGGACATTTGTGAACAAGATTGGTATTGTGACCATTGCTAATAATGTGATCACAATAATGGGGCGGCACGGTGGCTCAGTGGTTAGCACTGCAGCCTCACAGCGCCAGGGTCCCAGGTTCAATTTCAGCCCCAGGTGACTGTCTGTGTGGAGTTTGCACATTCTCCCCGTGTCTGCGTGGGTTTCCTCCGGGTGCTCCGGTTTCCTCCCACAGTCCAAAGATGTGCAGGCTAGGTGGATTGGCCATGCTAAATTGCCCATAGTGTTCAGGGGTGTGTGGGTTATAGTGGGATGGGTCTGGGTGGGATGCTCCAAGGGTCAGTGTGGACTTGTTGGGCCGAAGGGCCTGTTTCCACACTGTAGGGATTCTAATGAATTAGACTAGCTTTTATTAATTCCAGATTCTATTTAATTCCCGTCTCACCACCTCCCATATCCCTAGAACTTTCCCAAGGATCTCTGGAGTATTAGTCCAGTGACATGACCATTATTCCATTAACTTCCCTAATTTACTCTGCTCTCAATATTCAGAAAAGTAATGGAAGAGATCAACAAAAGTGCTATCAAGTGGTACTTGCTGAGCAACAACCAATGATAACTGCCCAGTGATGTGGTTAAATCACCACATTACCTTTAATTTGGCTGCTTAATTTTCTCAAGGTTTTCAAGAATTGAAACAATGACTTAAACTTTATTTTGGTTGCTACATGCAATAAGACCCCTCATGTAAGCAAGTTCAGCCTCACAACTCAACTTGGCTATTAACCAATTAATGGTGGAATTTAGCTACAATTCCAGCCAACAGTGTCTATTTAAAAACATAGATTGGCACAACATCATGGGCTGAAGGGCCTGTACTGTGCTGTACTGTTCTATTATCCTACTAAGATCAAACTACCCTGCGTTATACTATCATCCATGTGCCTATCCAAAAGTCACTCAAAAGTCTCTATCTGATTCCACTACCACTGCCAGCAGCATGTTCCACACGCCCACCACTTTGTAAAGAACCTACCTCTGACATCTCCTGTATACCTTCTTCGCATTACCTTAAAATTATAAAAACTAAAAGAACTGTGGCTGCTGTAAATCAGGAACAAAAACAAAGTTCTGGAAGAGCTCAGCAGGGCTGGCAGCATCTGTGGAGGAGAAAACAGAGTTAACGTTTCGGGTCCGGTGACCCTTCCTCAGAACCTTAAAATTGTAAAAGTCATTTCTACCCTGGGAAAAAGTCTCTGGCTATCCACTCTCTCTGTGCCTCTCATCATCTTGTACACCTCTATCAAGTCACCTCTCATCCTCCTTCACTCCAATGAAAAAAGCTGTAGCTTCCTCAACCTTTCCTCATAAGACCTGCCTTCCAGTCCAGGCAGCATCCTGGTAAATCTCCTCTGCACGCTCTCTAAAGCTTTCACATCTTTCCTATAATGAGGCAACCAGAACTGAACACAATATTCCAAGTGTGGTCTAACCAAGGTTTTATAGAGCTGCAGCATAACCTCATGGCTCTTAAACTCAATTCCCCTGCCTGGGGGAGGCCTAGTGATGTTATTGCTGGACTGTTAATCCAGAGACTCAGATAATGTTCTGGGGACCCGGGTTCAAATCCTGCCACGGCAGATGGTGGAATTTGAATTCAATAAATATCTGGAACTAAGAGTCTACTGATGACTGTGAATCCACTGTTGATTGTCGGGGGAAAACCTATCTGGTTCACTAATGGACTTTAGGGAAGGAAACTGCTATCCTTATCTGGTTTAGCCTATATGTGACTCCGGACCCACAGTAATGTGGTTGACTCATAACCACCCTCTGGGCAATTAGGGATGGACAATGAATGCTGCGAAGCCAGTGACTACCTCGTCCCGTGAATGAATAAAGAAGAAAAAATGAAAGCCGACACATCAATATGTCTTCATTACAACCCTATCAACTTGGGTAGCAACTTTGAGGGATCTATGGACATGGACCCCAATATCCTTCTGTTCCTCCACACTGCCAAGAATCCTGCCATTAACCCTGTATTCTGCATTCAAATCCGATCTTCCAAAATGAATCACTTCATACTTTTCTGCGTTGAATTTCATCTGCCACTCCTTTGCCCAACTCTGCATCCTGTCAATGTCCCACTGCAACCTAGAACAGCCCTCTACAACTCCGCTGACCTTTGTGTCATAGGCAAACTTACTAACCCACCCTTCCACTTCCCCAAGTCATTTATAAAGATCACAAAGAGCAGAGGTCCCAGAACAGATCTCTGCAGAACACCACTGGTGACTGAGCTCCAGGCTGAATACTTTCCATCTACTACCACCCTCTGTCTTCTATTGGACAGCCAGTTTTGTATCCAGACAACCAAATTTCCCTGGATCCCATGCCTCCTTACTTTCTGAATGAACAGAATGTTTCTGAAAGTGTCCAGGGTTTGATCCTTGTGTTGTGTCGTTCTTTGAAGTTCTGCTAATGAAAGGTTCTGGTAGTGGATTCTTACACAGATTTTATATTATTGATGTTTCTTTAGATTCTTTATTACAAAATATTGCAAATCTGCAGCTTGCCTTCTCACCAAATGTAATGTCTTTGTTATATTTGGCCTTAACTGTCTATTTGAAGACGCAGATTCTCTGTGATTAGCTCCTTAAATTTTCTGCAGGGTAGTGAATTGTCTTTTCGGCATCATGGTGCTTGATAATTGGCCAACGTCAAGATGGTTTTGTTCGTATTCTTTTCTCGGTCTTGGCTGATTGGGACAAAAGATGTAACAAGTGCAAGGAAAGTTAATGGGACCAGAGGCTAATAAGTGCCTAGTTAGTCCAACATAAGTCAGGGGGCAAATGTAAGAATTTATTATGAAGAAGATTGTTGCAAAATGTTTAGAAAATCATATTAGTCAGCAAAGATCAATATTGTTTTATGGAAGTAAAATGTTTTCCAAATTTATTAGAATTCTTTGAGGATAGAACAAGTTGGGGTGTAGGAAGAGGGACCAGGAGATGTACAGTTTGATTTCCAAGAGACAGTCATTAGGATGCCGCATTAAAGGTTACTGCACAATAGGTGACAGGGATGAATATTAGTGTGGATAGAGTATTGACCAACTATCAGAGAATGGAGCTCAAATTAATAGATAATCTTCAGGTTAGCAAACTGTAACAAGTGGAATCCCAAGGGATTAATGCTGGGACCTCAATCATTTACATTTATATTAACGATTTGGATGAAGGGACTAACTGTTGTGGCCAACCTCACTGATGATACAGTGATTGGCAGTGTAGCAAGTTATAAGGAGTAAGCAGAGTATCTGCAAAGCGATATAAATTCAGTCATGTCATTTAAGTTTAAAATGTTTAGGAATTAGATTTATTCTCACATGTACTCAAGTACAGGGATACAAGAGTATAGCAAAAAGTGTACAATGTCTCCATTTTTAGTGCCACCTTAGGTACAGAGGTACCCAGATACAAAAACTTAGATATAAATTAGAAAAAAATAAAGAAATAAAGGTAATAGTTCAGCATGAAAGCCTTTCTAAGGGAGGGAGTCTGTGCTGGGCTTCACCTTGAGGCTGGGTTCTGCGTCAGGCTTCCTCGAGGAGGCTGGCAGTCCCTATGGCCATGCTGACTGAACTTTCTAGTACTGGTGCTCTCCAAAGGATGGAAAAAAATAGAAAGGAAAAAGAAGAGAAGTAAATGAAAAGAACTGGAGCTGGTGAGCTCTGGCTTAGGAGCCCACTCTGCTGCTGTACACTGAGGGTAGAATTTTCACCTTCCATGAACAATGCAGGCAACGGCATGAAAGTTGGGAAAATATGGCAAGAATGAACGAAATCAGAATCGAGAAAATAAAATTCCCAATTTCTACCTCGAGTTTTAAACTTGGAGTTCAGAATCTTGCTATGGAACATCAACCGCCATAATTCTATTCATTTACATCTCACTATTAGCCCAGCTCACTTCACTTGTATGTCACTTGCAGTTTTCTTCTTGAGAGAAACCAGGTGCACCAATTCCTGACATAAAAGATCAGTTACCTGAAGGCAGCAGCTTGTTACTTGCTTCTCCAGGCCATTAATCTTCATCACATCATTCATACGAGTTCCATGGACATTCACTGCCACTCTTCCATGCATGTCGGCATCAGTAAACGACCAACCCAACCACATCATTGTGCCTGTTCTCAGACCAACTTATACAACACTTCAGCTCTTTAAGAGGCTGGAATGGGATACTGAGATTGCATAATCAGCCATGATGGTATTGAACGGTGATGCAGACTCGAAGGGCTGAATGGCCTCCTATATCTGTTTTCTATGTTATGACTCAACTCTGGATGTGAAGACCTGCCTTTTGCCAGTGTGTTTTGAATGCAGGTACACAGATACTTCTTGTGCAAATGCACGAGATGTATTATATCGCTGTTAGCTTACTTTATACGCACTCGCTCACTTTGCAATTACTTGGAGGCTGTCAGCCTCTTCTGGCTTGCATTGCTTTTTAGTGTAGAGTGAGAGGCAGGCAGCTTGTCATGGTTCAGTACACTGAACAGTCAAGGGTGTGGTCATGTTACTGTATAGCATTGGGGTCCATTAATATCAGACCTTCAGCATGTGCTAGCAGCTTATGCAACAAACACACTGTATGTACTTCTCTCTGCACAGCCATGTCTGAAACTCAAAAGTGCGTGAGTTCTTAGTGGGGTCAAGGGCAACTACACTCAAACAGAAGTTACTACCATACTCAGTTAACAGTCTTGTCCAATTCTGTCGAAAGAGTTTGGCCACAGTTTGTCACATGCATTGTCCAATCGGAGTCCTGGGATCTGTGTCTTTGCAGTCCAGCATTTGGGTCACAGTTGGTCTTGCAGGTCAGGAATTACAGGTAGTTTGGTTGGGTACTGTGAAGACATCAGTCCAGGAGCTGCACCATTTTTTTCCCTGCAATGAGACAAAGGGAAGGATTAAATATAATGGAAGTGTACAGAAGAGCAATCAATGATGATGCATGATCAGGAGAGGTACTATGAAGTACTCTGAATGAATGAGTAGCAAGAGCAGAGAACAGAAGGGTTTACCTGTTTGGAAAGATGAGGCAACTGAATTGAATTATTTATTGTCATGTGTATTCAGTGTAAAAATACAGTGAAAAGTGTGTACCTTCGCCATATATGCATGGCTCCATTCACATTAACTAAGAAGAAAATAAGAAGAAAAACTTGAGTCCAAGTTTTCTTTCCACTGCCGCAATCCCACTCAGGGCTTTCCAGCCCTTGCCATGCCTCTGCCAGAGACCCACTCCGGGCTTTCCAGCCCACACCATGCTGCTACCAGCCCACTCTTGATCCACCACCATTACTCCAGCCCATGCTTGATCCGACGTCGCTGCAGTACACAACCATCACGTGGTTCCCGGTCGCGATCCAGCGCCTTCTTGACTCCTGAGGTAGGTAGTTAAAAGGGATGGTGGGGGGATACAATTACTTCAGGGGAAGAGAGAAGGGAGGGGGAGAAAAGGAAGGACAAAGAAAGAGAGAGAAAGGGAACTGGCGAGCAGAGTGGAGCTCCGAATGGAGCGACTTACCCTGAAAATCTGAGTGGGGACATACTGCATGCAATAGTGAGTGTTGTAGTCGATAAACCTTGATAAGAGATGTGTGTAGAGTGCGCGAAGTAGCAGAGAGAAAATGTACTTACTGTTGTGAAACATAGAAGATTATTAATCTTCACCCTGCACTGCTGTACATTGCATTCCCCCAGTCACAGTATTGACACAACCACTGTCCTAATCTGAGCTATCTGGATCTGGTGATGTGGCATCCTTTGCCAGTGACTAGGACATAGTACTGGCCTCTCCACCAATGCATCCACTGACACCCTAGGTCTCTGTTGAACTGAGGCTCTAACTTCTTTCTAGACCATGTTCTCAGTGATAATGCTCAAGCAGTACGCTGTTAAGGGCATTTCCTGTCTTGCAGCATCTCATGTGGTAGGCACCAGCAGAATGAATGACAAGATGCCAACAGCAGTGAACAGTTCCACCTTTCCTGCTAAGGGATTCCATAAGAGGAGCATCCTAGAGACTGGATGCAGAATTAATGATTATTAATGATAGAGTGGAAGACAGTATGAGAAAAGTTACTTAGAGCCATGGTGGACCAGAGTCCATAAATTTCACTTGAAACGTTGCCTGAAAGTTGGAAAATTCAGTCTTTGTATTCTAAAGTAGAAGTAAATGAGTTTTTAATTTGAATTCCATGAAGCTGGCTTGTTTCGTTTTTAAAATGTCAGAAAGTCACTTCAAACTGATTTTTAAAAAGCTAAAGTCACTTGTTTTCTTGGAAATGCTAAATGACTGGATAGGAAAGATAGTTGCCGAATGTATTAATGAAGTTCAGTTCTCCCAATCTACAGGTAGAGAGTCCGGGGTCCATAAGCAGGTTCCGTTCAGAAGAAGAAAAAGATCCTTAATAGAAGTAAAGTTTAGTTTTAGCAGTCTTTAGGCCATCAGTGATTTTCAGTAAAGTAGTCAGGGCTGGAAGAGACCCTGAGCTTTTATCAAACTTCGGCGAGAAACATCAGCGTGTTAGCCTGGATCTGTGTAACTCTGAGAGATGGAGAAAATCACTAAAAGGAAATGCTCGAATCCCTGTCAGTTGAGTAAGAACTATTAAAGATGAGTGACACTTCACTTTGGGGTTGCGTGGGGTTGGGGTAAAGGATATTGTGAGGGAACAATATTGAATCTTTATTTTTGTTGTTATTGATAAGATTTTCAAAAATGTTCTTGTAGCTCCCCACCCCCCCCATCTTTTATGCAATAAACTTTTGCTCTTTTGTTAAAAATATGTTGGCAGCATTTCATGAATATGTTCAGCGACTGTGCACTATCGTAACCAAATTGGAAAACGAAATTATAATCTATTAAACCAGATTTCAATTTGGAATCAGCTGAGATCATAACGGTTTCTATAAAATGCTAACATGGTGTGCTTTAGCTACTCAAAGGTTGCAAGCATGTCAGGTTTAAACAGCACCCATGATATGTAGTAAGTGGTGTAATGTAATCTTCCTACTTTACCAGCAGTGTCAAAGTTGAATTGAATGCAATTTATTTTGCATTTGCGATTGAATATTAATGTCTAAATCATATGTTCAACAGTTTATAGCACAATAACCCACATTCGCTTAGTTAGTAATAATGTTACATTTGGTATTCAAAATTAATTTTGGCAGTGATAAACTTTCAATACTGAAACTGATTGCCTTAATGACAAACAGGGATATAACTCAAATTTTAAAGTTATGAAGCATTTTAATAGTATCTTCCTTCTCATGCTTTTTTTTCTGTTTGGGGAGTCAATGATAATAGTTGTGATTGAAAATGATTACTAAATTAGAGCAATTAAGTAAATTTCATTCTGCAAAGGTTTATTAGAGCATGAAATGCTTTGCTACAGGGCATAGTTCAAGCAGAGACCAAATTCGTTTGGTAAAAATTTGAAAAAGTGCAAAGAAATGTTGGATTGCAGAAGAAAAATTTGTGCATACATAATGAATCAAATGCCTACTCTGTTATGAACTCAAGGGATAGCAGAAGATAATGTAGACTCAACTTCTTGACAGCTGATTCTGGTTAAAATAACTTAAACTAATACTATACATCATAATTTTGCATTGTAACACTATGTGTCTGCTCTGTTTATAAACTGTTTGAATATATTTTAGGTTGAACATTTCACACTTCCTAACTTTTCAGTCTTTAAAACAATTTCCATTTTGAAAGGCTTGCTTTAAAACTGTCTGATTCATCTGTAGGCCCTTCCTTTTATTTTTAAAAGGTATTCTATTTTTCCCTAATCAACCCATTCAGGGATGTTAATACACAAATTTGGAGCAGGTGGGACTTGAACCCAGGACCCCAATCCAGGGTCAGGAACTCTACCTCTGTAATACAAGAGTCTACTGCATGTCGGCCCTTCCTACATAGCTAACGAACAAATTACCTTAAATGTCAAATTAACTCCCATAAAAGGGATCAAACAAGAAAAAGACAGGCTTGCATTTGCATAGCATCTTTCAAAACCTCAAGACATTCCAAAATGCTTTGCCCCAAAGCAACATTTTTGAAATGTTGCTATTGTTACAACATGGAAAGCAAAGCATCTAATTTTTATTGCAAGATTCCACGAAAAGCAATGAAGTTCATTTTTTAAAATGTTGGTTTAGGGATGAAGATTTGCCAAGTTACCGGGTACCGTTCCTTTGCTCCTTTTCGATCAGTGACATGAGATTGTTACTATTGACTTAAGAGGAGAGACAGACTTAGTTTTATGTCTCTTCCATAAGAACGTATCTCTAAGACAGTCCATCCTGCTCTTCGTATGGCTCAAAATGATGGAGTCTAGATTGCAGGTTCTACAGAGCAACTCTTACAACTTCCTGATTCAACATGAGTTCTAGGCAAGGCTGACACCATTGGTGACTCCTTGAAAGGTGGAATTCAAGCAAAAAGGGATATGTCAAAACTGATTGTCACACTTTAATTAATTGGACAAAAAGAAATCAAGTGTCCAATTACTTTGTTAATTTCTTCCCAGAGTTTAATCATGACAAGTGCCATAAATTTTCTACCACGATAAGGGAGCGTACTTCCTCTATCAAGGTCAATAAAACCAAGGTATATTGTACAGCATTTGCAGTTCTTGGTATCTTCAAGGTATATTAATAGGTTTTTGGCTAGGATCTGGAGTTTCTCAAACTGGACTATCTTAATTTATGTTCTTAACAATAAATATACAAAGCAGAGGTTCCTAAACCGGAGGGGTCTGAGTAGGATTACCCTAAACTAACAAGTACAAAAGCCACAGATGCAGCCTCGTCATCAAAAGAGGCACATTATAGGTGACTTCAGTGCTGGCTGATTCAATCCTGGCTGATTTGTAGAATTGTACATTGTACCTATCAGGTAAGAATGCCTTTCAATAATAATACAGTGGTATGCAAAAAACCCAGAAAGGAACTCAATACTAAATTATTGGACTTTACTTCAATTATTGAAAAATTATTGGGTGTCTGAAAGTAGATATTACTGTACATTTGTACTGTAAAAATGTACTGTACAGTACATTTTACTGTATTTTAACTGATTTTTCACTTCATTAAAAATTTTCCACATAACTTTTTTTGGGTATTGCAGTATTTAGTCACAGGCACTTTTTCACTTATGAGTGTACAATATGTTGGTTCATCGCAAAAGTAAACCATCAAAAGACAAACTAATGCTAAGATTTTGTTTTGTATTTCTCAACTATTTGTGCAATTATGGCTAATCTCTCTAATTCTCCCCCTAGAATCCTAGTCTCCTCCAAAACTTGCATCCTTCCTCTATGTCTGGAGCCAATAATTAATAACTCAGTTTAAATCAAAGTTTGTAGTCCTACAATCTGACATCGAACTCCATTTTGTTTATTTTAGTAGTGTTTAACAACTTGTTCACCCAAAGTATTTAAATTATATGGATTCTTTGCATATTTATTGTTAATATGTGAGGAGTGGACATGGAAAAGCACAATGAGTGAAAGAGAACAACTTGCACAAAAAAAAATCAATTGAATTTCTAGTAATATTTGGCTTCCACCTAATTGTTTTTAATTTCCTTTCCTCTCTATTTTTCATCTGGATTTAAACATAAGCAGGAAGAATGCAAAGTGAATAGGCCTTCCAGGATTTCAGTCTCCTTCTAATCGTATTTGATGGGTAGTTAGTAAAACAGAATGTGCCTAATATATTAGGCATGGAGGCTTAAAACTGCACTTAATTCGCCCTAATACTAGCAGCAAAGTAAAGGAGCATTAGGCTCTTTAGTCCTGTTTCTTTTGAATTAAATGAATCCCACCCCTCCATAATGCATCTGAATATGCTTTGTTGGCACTGTAACTCCATGGTACTCGTTATCAAATAAGTCCTTTCCATTTTCCTAAGTCAGTGCTTAAGTGTGAACTGCATCCAAAGTTAGGTAGCTTCGTTTTAAAAAAATATTTGTGAAGCAGTTCTTTCTGATCTGATTGAAAGATGAACTCCTGCATTCTTTCCCCGCATATCTGGGAAGTAACCGCTGTCCTATTGGGCCTCAACTCTGTGCCTTTACAAGATAAAGTTGACAATCTAATAAAACTGAAACACAGCAGTACAATTACATCCTAGTAATATCTCCTTTTTGTTATTTGAAGAAGTCAACAAAATTGAGGTGTACTCAACTATTACAATAGTTGTTGAAATAAAAGGGTCAAAACGTGACAATGATGACAAACAACACTGAATGGAAGTAACAGTGAATCCATTTGAAGAAGGTATCCAATTAAATTCACATCTACATCTGTGCACTTCTTACATGCTAAATTGTTAGAGGCTACATAAACAGTGCCATGTTACAGAATCAGTCTCTTTTCACAAGCAAGACATAGTGTTTGATTCCTCTTCCATAAACAGTTCCGAATCATGGCCGGCAGAGAAATGGAGAAGCAGCTGCTTTCCTTTTATTCAATATATTTGGGACATAAAACAGTTGCATTATTTTAAAAAAAAACACAATCACAAAGCCATTCTTCTGGAACATAGATTGCTGTACCTTACACAAGTTCACTGGTCCATCATATTTATGCTGATATTTTTCCCCACAAGCCAACTAGCCTAGTTCCACTATGCTAATTGCTATCCACACTCTTTAAAATTCCTACCTCAAGCAACTAACTAATACCCTTTGAACTAAATATGAATTGTGTTTCTGGAGTAATGAAAGCTGATTACTTAAATTAACTTATTATGTACCATGAGTATCAGATATAAATTGAAAAAGATCATACTTAATACCACCTTGCACATATATGTTACAACATTACAAGACAATCTGTGTGCGAACTGTCATCCAGAAGTTGGGAGAAAAGTTCAGAGAGATGACCAGAGGCAAGTTTAACTGTTTAGGTCTTGATAATGATATTTAGACAGGGCGGTGAAGAAGGTGTTTGGCATGCTTGTGTTCACACATTGCCTCCCACTGTGTATAAAAGTTGGGATGTCATGTTGCAGCTGTACAGGACATTGGTGAAGCCACTTGTAGAATGCTGCGTACAATTCTGGTCGCCAGAATAGAAAAGATGTTGTTAAACTTGACAGGATGTAGAAAAGATTTACAAGGGTCTTGCTGGGACTGGAGGGTTTGAGTTTTAGGGAGAAGCTGATTAGGCTGGGACTTTTTTCCCTGGAACATCAGACGTTGAGAAATGACCTGATACAGGTTCATAAAATCATGAGGAGCATGGGTAGGGTGAATAGCCAAGGTCTTTTTTCTAGGGTGGAGCAGTCAAAAACTAAAACGCATGGATTTAAGGTGACAGTGGAAAGATCTAAAAGGAACCTGAGGCGGAACATTCTTCATGCAGAGGGTGATGCATGTATGGAAATGAGCTGCCAGAGGAAGTGGTGGAGGCTGGATAGGTATATGAATAGCAAGGTTTTACAGCGATATGTGCAAAATACTGGCAAATGGGACTAGGTCGGATTGGGATGTCTGGAAAGTGTGAATGAGTTGTACTGAAGAGTGCTGTATAAGAATTGAATGAAATAAAGTGGATGCAATGGGGTAAAGAATTCCAATAATGGATGAAGGTTTGGCCACAGATGGTAGGGAAGGGCTTAAGTACTTAAAAAATAAATTATAGCAGATCATTTTCACTTCAGTTGAAGGTTCAGATTGGCTGCCCACTGCATACCATGCTTGAACTCCTTTCTCATCAATGTCAATAGAACTGAAGATCAATTGGGACATTTAAAACTCCACTCCTTGAATGCCACACTTGTCAAAAGTTAAAATAATCCCCATTAAATTCTAAAGACTAACTATTCCATTAAAAGAAAACATTTAATCAAAATCTTCAAACTAATTTTGAAGCAGAGTTCTAAATTTTGAAGTAATTTGTATGTTAGCTACTTCATGCGGAGAGTGAATTACTAGTCAAATTTATATCCTTTGCACTTTTTTACAATGATTTAATCTTATTTTCAAGATGATAACTTTCACAGGTTTTGCAGCTCAAGCAGTCATTCGAGCAGCCACTTGTCACACAAACTTAATAATATGGCCTCAATTTTAAACTTTCACCACATCCCTACATCCACCCCAATTAAATTAAGGTCCCAAGGGGTTAAAATAAAACATCAACTATGGCTGGAAGACCATAAGCTCAATGAAAGACGTTCTTTGACCTGCTCAAAACTTGTTGGTCTTCCAGAACAAGGAGTTGACCCCAACCAAGTGTTGTAAACTGGCACATTCCAAGGTCCACGACTATGTGCTGGGGGATGTGCTAAAGTTTGGGGCAGCTGCTGCCAAGGCGCAGTGGGGAAAGACCTACTGTCTGAAGTTAAATGGGGGTCCATTCAGTTATCAGACCCTCCAAGTGCCTCAAATACACATAAACTCCAATGTTGTTTGTTTCCTTGATATGCTATTGTACAGAACCAAACTGCATTTGTGACTATATATGTATTATATACAAAGTTTTTTTATGAATCAACTATATTTTTGAACTAAAAAAGTCAGTACAGTTCCATTGGAGCACTCTTAAGATTTAACATAATCTGGCCATTTGGGAAGTTACCAGAAGAAAATGACAGTGCTTGGGGAGCCTATAGTTTAATGTTAATTATCAGCCTGACAGCTTAAATTTACCTGGAAGTGAAAAGGCTACCTCGTAGTTGATCTCAGGTGGAAGCTACCAAATCTTGGACGTAGAAAACACCTGCTCCTTTAGCACTAATTGTGATCCAGACATGACACCACTGCACATCCCAAGTTTCAAAAGGAGGCCTATGGCCTTCCCCAATGCAAGTCACTATGCAGAACTTTTCTCAGCCTTCCCCACAGCATCTACACCTTCATCACTGCAAAGCCTCTCCTCCCACTCCATTGTCATACCACCCAGCCCAAATCTCTGTTCTTGGTCTGAAATGTAACCTTAAGCTGACACTCCTTTGGTGCCAGTGACCAGCCCCATTGGTCTCTGGCTGTGACCTCCAACGCTAGCTTTCCCTCATCTTGTCAACTATGTTATGCTAACTTTTTCTGAAGAAGGGTCGAGACCCAAAATGTCAGCTTTCCTGCTCCTCTGATGCTGCTTGGCCTGCTGTGTTCAGCCAGCTCTACACCTTGTTATCTCTTGTTAACTATGTTGTCAGTTTTTCTATTGCCAAACAAAATGCAACCCAGCAACGTTCAAATAGTCCTGCTGCTAATATCATTAGGCCACCATGTTCTCAATTTTGCCAGACACTTCATTGACAATGAGTTTCCTTTCAGAGTTTCGTATCAGGATCCATATGTGGGCTGTTTTATCAGGAAGCCACTGCAGCAAAATAAGAAATGGACTCAGTCATGTATTTCTCAGTATGATTAAAACTTAGTTGCAGTCCTGGCTGTTTATTTTTCTCCTGATCTCAAAGGCAATGAGATCTTGTGTTACATTTCTGCTGTTGAGCCAGATGGAATCAGCCCACTTAATTAAGACAAGGATTGAATGTGCTGAATCTTAACTGCTCAGTATTGCACTAAACAAAGCATGTTACCCCAGACTGTTAATTAATATGTTGGAGGTAGGCTAAGAATTACAGCAAGACTTCCAGAAACAATGCATTTTCCAGCAAGCGAAGTTTATTTTTTCAGAAAAGTCTATTTAAACAGCATACTACAGCAAAAATCTACAGAATCGATGTGTCTCTACCAACAACAACAAAACAAATTTATGAATTAAACTACAGCAACCTTTCCAGATAAACACTGATTTCTCCACCAAAATTCAGTGAGTGGAGAATAGTTGCATATAAATCATATTCATAAAATCCACCCTCGTCACTTATTGAGTGAATTCTCTAAATGTGATGATGACTCAATGACCTCCATTCCGACAAGGAACAGTGCTCATTCATGTGTCCACCAAGTCATCAACTTACCTTTCCTGTATTTTAGATAAAGTTTATACTGTGAATGGAACAAACTTTTTTTTTGTCTATACAATTATGTACTTAGTCAGTTGTTTTCTTTGAAATTAACAAATATATCAGATCTGGCTGTGACCAGCTTCATGTTTAGAGATGAAGTTGAACTTTTAATAAAAGTATTATTTCTGGAATGGATGAGCTTACATCATTTCTTCTGTTTTGTCAAATGTGAATTAGCACAACCAGGTAACAACAACATGAGCACTGTTATGTTGTCACAAGCTCCTGCTTGTTTAGCAGTTTCAACTAAACATTTGCTGATGGTATTTGCTAAAGTTTCATACTGAATTTCTTGTCGTTGCTCACCTGTTTCCAGCTTTGATTCTTCTCTTTTTACTTCTTGATTTATATAACTTTGTTCATATTGTTTTTCAACTTCAAATGAATCTGACGAAGAAGACTGAAAACTCTCAGAAGTTATGGTCACTGATTTTTGAATCTTTGATTCTTTGGTTATAGTCTCTCGTTTACGGCGAACTTTTCGTCTCTCAGTGTCTAAATGCCCCTCAGCAACAACAGTCCCTGGTCTTCTGTATTTGTTTTTGGGATTCCTGTTGTTCAAAACTTTCTTGTCCAGGAATGGGTCCTTAGGAAAATTGTCCATCACTGTCCTGTGCTTGCTCTGTTCCCCACGTAAAGTCCGCAGAAATATGTTGCTGTCGTAATCCAACTTGATATCAAGTGTGTTTTTACTAATTGCCATGGATTCTTCCTTTTCTATAACATTTTCAAGTAGTTGGTGCATGACTTGCCAAAGATGATCATGTTTCTTCACAAATGAATAATGTCTGAGTAGATATTTCATGGTTTTACTGTCCACATTATTTTCCTTGCTTATTAATAGCTCCTCAAATAAACGCTCAAGTGACATCAAAGCATCTTTGCGCCCTTGCTGTGAAAACTCCTCAAGTAAATGTGCTAAAAAGGAACCTTTGTCAAGGTATTTGTCCCTAACATGTAATGAATGAATTACTGAACGAATTTGTCTAGATTCTGCGTGCAAAGATCTAAAATAAAAAGAAAGCATTTCCAATGAGATTGAAATGACTTCATGTCTACTCAGCACTTTCCAAAATTCACTTGAAGCTAGAATAAGGAACTGGCATGTGGAATCAATAGGCACAGAAACAGTATATGGTATTGGCACAATAGATGTTTTAAGCTTGGGATCTCCATGGTATCCAAGCCCTCGTGTTGATTGAATGAATCCTTCTACAAGCCCATGTCGTTCATTTCTACTGATTGTTCCACCATTTCTATGAATACGTTTACGTTCTTTACGGTTTGAGGTGCTGTGGTTTTCAGTTAAACGATATCCTTTTCCATTTTTGCACAAGACAGCATGCACATCACCTGCAGAAAACTGAACTTATAGTTTAAACAATATTAATTTATTTGTTATGTCTTGAACATAGAAATACCTAATCATGTTTGAATACTTATTAAAAGAAACCAGAGAAATGCAGATGCCAGAAATCAACCAAAGACAGAAGTTGCTTGAAAAACTCAGCAGATCTGGCAGGATCTGTGGAGAGAAAGCAGAGTTAATCTTTCAGGTCCACTGACCCTTTGCTCTGAAGATGCTGCCAGATTTGTTGAGGCTTTCCAGCAATTACTGTAAAATTCTTTATGGTTGGGTGCAGACAATAGTTTTGAATGGACTCTTCAAAGCTTTACAAAATGCTCATGATTGCAAAAAATAATCTTGTACAATAATTGTCACATTTCATGTTCAATTCTGATCAGTTACTTAAGCAATAATTTTTATAAAATCAAAATGACTGTCAGCAACAACCATGAACACCTATTAGGGATTTAGACACATTCCCACAATGCACCAATGGTTAAATTATGCACAAATTAGAATGTGAGTAACAAGGTACTTGAGCACCTAATTAACTGTAATAAATGAGCTAAACTTTGATATGACCTGAGGGTAAGAGAGAAGAATATTTACATGGAATGTGACAGTTGTAATTACTTGTGTTAAATGGGTGGATCAGAAAATAAAAGCAACTAATTTTCTCTGAGAAGAAGATGACAGTGAGAACAGGAATTGCAAAGTTAATGCCGGATATGTGTCCATTCAGCTATTGGAAATGAGTTTTAATCCAGCACTTCAGAGCTTCTATTCCACCTTTTATTAATGTGGAAATTCATGTGCCATTAAGAAAATGATCTCAACCTTCTTGAAGGTGTGACAGCATTTGATCTGAGTCTCACAGGCTTCATTTCAGATACTGGCATCATACAGACTTCAGAAGCTAGATTTAATAAAAGTTATGTGGACTGAGATTAGAAACTCAGGTTGTTCTCCTTACAGATGATTTGATAGACAGTTCTTAGAAGTGTTCAGAATGATGCAGGGTTTTGAATAAGTAAGAAGAAAAAGTTTTCAGTGACAGAAGCATTGGTAGCAAGGATGCAAATTGAAAGTAAGGCTGCATTTATGGCCAATGCCACCACCAGGTGGAGTAGAGCACCCGTAAGCACAAAACTAAAGCAACACTTGGTGATTATCTGAAAACATTTGTAACTTCTTCATATTAGTACCAGTTTAATGGTATAGTTGAATCATGCAGCCACTTCCTAACCTCCTTGTATTGCAGAAAACAAATGAGAAAAATATCATGTAAATGTACCCAAAGACTTCGATCAATCAAGCAACTCTTTCCCACAGTTCTTTTCCTTTCTGATGAACCGGGTAATTTCACAGTGCAACACAGATGAATTATGGCCATTTTTAAATGTGACATGCATCTCCTACGTTGGGAATATACTCCAATAAAGTAATCCTCAAAGGATCACAGTTTTTAACAACATCTGGTTAGAAATTTAGATTTGGTAGAGAATTAAGCATACTAATTTGGCAAGACACACATTCACTCAGAGAGTGGTCAGCCTGTGAGATTCTCTGCCATTGAAAGTGGTTGAGGCCAAAACATTGAATGTTTTCAAGAGGGAGTTAGATATAGTTCTTGGGCTAAAAGCATCAAGGGGTAACTGTCCTGGTTTCTAATAGTATTCATTAGAATCCCTACAGTGTGGAAACAGGCCCTTCGACCCAACAAGTCCACACTGACCCTTGGAGCATCCCACCCAGACCCATCCCCCTATAACCCACACACCCTTGAACACTATGGGCAATTTAGCATGGCCAATCCACCTAGCCTGCACATCTTTGGACTGTGGGAGGAAACCAGAGCACCCGGAGGAAACCCACGCAGACACAGGGAGAACGTGCAAACTCCACACAGACAGTCACCTGAGGTTGGAATCAAACCCGGGTCCCTGGCGCTGTGAGGCTGCAGTGCTAACCACTGAGCCACCATGCCGCCCCATGCAAAGGGGATTTTTGCCATTCTTATCTGGTGGTTGGTCTGTATTTCTTCTGAAATAATATTTTACTTACACACCCAACTGTGGTAATGATGCATATAGAAGTTAAGCATGAAAAATTCCATCACAGCTAGCGAGAAAATTATATATCAAAAAGGAAACATGAAGACAATATGCAAATGGTATTAACAAAATGAATGCTCAGGACAGATAATTTTACGGAAGTTTAAGCAATAGTTTCAATACTAAAAGGGGACTGAGAAAGATACTACAACATCACAGTTGGATGTGTAAGTAAAATGTTATTTCAGAAAAAATACAGGAACTAACCATCATATAAGAATGACAAAGATTCCTATGACATAAATGCTATTAGAAACCAGGACAGGACACACATAGAAACTAGGAGCAGGAATTGGCCATTCAGCCCTTCAAGCCTGCTCTGCAAATCAATAAGATGATGGCTGATCATCTGACTCATTATCCTAATCCGGCTTTCTCCCCACACCCTTTTTATCCTTTTAGCCAAAGAACTACATCTAATTCCACTTTCTGTGGCAGAAAATTCCACAGACTCACCACTCTCTGGATGTAAAAATGTTCTCCTCATCTCAGTCCTAAATGGTCTGCCCTGTATCCTTAAACTGTGGACTCCTGGATCTGGATTCTCCAGTCATTGGGAACATCCTTCCTGCATTTACTCTGTCAAGTGTCGTTAGCATTTTGTAGGTTTCTATGAGAACCTCCCATACCCCCACTAACTCCCCCTCATTACTCTAAACTCAAGTGAATATAGCCCCAACTGATCCCAACTTTCTTCATATGTCAGTTCTGCTATTCCAGCAATCATGGAATCATAGAGTTGTTCGGCAGGGAAACAAACCCTTCGGTCCAACCTGTTCATACCGACCAGATATTCTAAATTAATCTAGTCTCATTTGCCAGCATTTGGCCTATATCCCTCTAAATCTTTCCTATTCATATACCATCCAGATATTCATAGAGTCATACAGCACAGAAACAGACCATTCAGTCCAACCAGTCCATGCTGAACATAGTCCCAAACTAAACTAGTCTCGCCTGCCTGCTCCTGGCCCAAATCCCTCCAAACGTTTTCCCTTTACATATCTATCCAAATGTCTTTTAAACATTGTAATTGTACCTGCATCCATCACTTCATCAGGAAGTTCATTCCACACATGAATCACCCACTCTGTAAAATATTCACCTTTTATGGCTTTTATTTAAACTCTTTCCTCTCACCTGTCCCTAGTCTTGAAATCCCCCATTCCAGGGAAAAGACAACTACCATTAACTCTATCTATACCTCTCGTTATTTTATAAAATTCTATCAGGTTGCCTCTCAACCTCCTACGTTCCAGTGAAAAAAAGTCCTAGCCTTTCTTTATAACTCAAACCTTCCATACCTGGCAACATCCTGGTAAATTTCTTCTGAACCCTCTCCAGCTTGATAATATCCTTCCTGTAACTGGGCGACCAGAACAGGACACAGTATTCAAGAAGAGGCCTCACCAATGTCCTGTACAACCTCAACATGACTTCCTAACTTCTATACTCAAAGGACTGAGCAATGAAAGCAAGTGTGCTAAATGCCTTTTTAACCACCCTGTCTATATGTGGTGCAAACTTCAAAGAATTATGTACCTGCACCCCTAGGTCCCTCTTGTTCTACAACACTACCCAAGGCCCTACCATTAATTGTATAAGACCTAACCTTGTTTGTTGTACCAAAATGCACTGTCCAGATTGAACTCATTTGATCAAGATCCCTTTGTATTCTTAGCAAACCTTCTTCATTATCTACTATGCCACCAATTCTGGTGGCGTCCGCAAACTTACTAACCATGCCTTCTATATTGTCATCCAAATCATTTATTTAAATGACAAACAAAAGTGGACCCAGAACTGATCCCTGTGGAACACCGCTGGTCACAGGGCTCCAGTCCGAAAAGCAACCCTCCACCACTATTCTCTGTCTCCTGCCATTAAGCCAATTATATATCCAATTGGCAAGCTCACCCTGAATCCCTTGTGACCTAACTTTTCTAATTAGTCTACCATGCGGAACCTTGTCAAAGGCTCTACTAAATCCAAATAAACAATGTCTACTGTTATGCCATCATCAAGCTTTTTGGTAACTTCCTCAAAAAACTCTATCAAGTTTGTCAGACACGATCTTCCTCGCATAAAACCATGCTGACTATCCGGAATCAATTTTTGCCTCTATCAATGTCCATATATCCTATCTTTTATAATCACCTCCAACAATGTACCCACAACCGAAGTCAGACTCACAGGTCTATAGTTCCCCGGTTTCTCCTTACAACCTTTTTTAAACAAAGGTACATTAGCCACCCTCCAGTCATCAGGCACCTCACCCTTAGCTATAGATGATGCTAATATTTCTGCAAGGGGTCTTGTTTATTTCTCTGCATTCTTTAGACTCCATTTCTTTCTCCACAGTAAAAACTAACATGAAAAATTCATTTAGTATCTCTCCCTTCTCCTGGAGTACAACACAAAGACGAGCTCCTTGATCTTTAAGAGGCGCTACCTTCTCTCTAGTTACCCTCTTACTGTTCATATATTTGTAGAATCTTCTTTTCTTTTGAATTCTAACCCTCTGGAAATGAAACACAATGCTTTCATCTGATTTTATTTAATGACCTAGGCAAACAACAACAGTGAGACACTTAATAAAATATTTTCTTGTTTAAATATAGCAATCTTTCTTCAATGATAAAACCCCCGAATGAATATCAAGAAGTCAACCTCCAATCTAAAATGATAAACCAGAAACCAACCATGAAGTACAGCATAATTTTCTTTATTCTTTCATGGCATGGGTGTCACTGGCAAGGCCAGTATTGTTGCTCATCTCTAATTGCCTTTGAGCAGATTTGCTTGCTAGGCTGATTCAGAGAGCAGTTCAGAATCAGCCATGCTGCCGTAGATCTGGAATCACATGTAGGTCAGACCTATTAAGGTCAGCAGATGCCCTTTCCTAAAGGTCATTAACAACCAGATGAATCTTTTTATGACAATAAATTTTGATGATTGCCATTACTGAGACTAACTTTCAATACCAGAGTTTATTAATTGAACTTAAAGTCCACCAGTTCCCTTTGTGGGATTTGAAGTTCTGGTGAGGGTGGTGTCTTCCTGTCTTCATGTTGTGCTGTGCTAGTTCACAAGGTAGCGGATTAACCACATAGGCATTCAAAGATTGAAAACAAGGTGCAAAGCTCTAGTCTGATTAAATTTTACAGTTTTTTATATGTTTCCAATATGTGTTCCTTCTGCCATCTCATTTACATAATCCAAGGTGGTTGAAGGTGGGCTTCCCACCAGAGTTATGCACTGCCTGCCTGTCTTTTTTTTCTATTATTCATAGAATCTAAGAATCCCTACTGTGCAGATAGAGGCCATTTGTCCCATTAAGTCTGCACTGACCCTCTGAAGAAAATCCCATCCAGACCAAATCCACCTATAGCCCAGCATTTCCCATGGCTAAGCCAGCTAGCCTGCACATCCCGGCACACTTGGGGCAGTCTAGCATGGCCAATCCAACCTGCACATGTACTCACTCATGGGATGTGACTAGCAATGTCAGGATTTGTTGTCCATTCCTCAATGCCTAAACTGAGTGGCTTGCATGACCATTTCAGAGTTCACCACATTGCAGTGGGCCTGGAGTCACATATAGGCCAGACCAATGAAGGAAAGCTCATTTCCTTCCGCAAAGGATATTTCTGAACCAGATGTTTTCTACAACAATGGTCTCCATTGGTCTAGTATTTAATTCCATATTGTAATATTGAATTCAAATTTCACCAACTACCATAGTGGGATTTAAACTCACATCCTTGATCACTAGCATAAGCTACTGGATCACTAGTTTACTGACATTACCACTAAACTACCACCTCACCTAGAGCAGAAGAGGCTGCATCTCAAACTCTGTTCATGTTGTACACTCACTCCTCACTCATCAGCACTCATCGGCAGCACGGTGGCTCAGTGGTTAGCACTGCAGCCTCACAGTGCCAGGGACCCGGGTTTGATTCCAGCCCCAGGTGACTGTCTGTGTGGAGTTTGCACATTCTCCCCGTGTTTGCGTGGGTTTCCTCTGGGTGCTCTGGTTTCCTCCCACAGTCCGAAGATGTGCAGGTTAGGTGGATTGGCTATGCTAAATTGCCCATAGTGTTCAAGGGTGTGTGGGTTATAGGGGGATGGGTCTGGGTGGGATGCTCCAAGGGTCAGTGTGGACTTGTTGGGTCGAAGGGCCTGTTTCCACACTGTAGGGATTCTAATAATCTGCATATTTGCTTTCTGCAGATCTGTATGAGGTCAGCCCCAGATCTGATCTTTCTCTTTTCCTCATTAACTGGCCCCAATAGATCTCGTGGTCCTTCATGGTATAGAAGGGATTTACACTGTAGTAGAATCTGCATTTTGTTTGTTATCTGTGGAAGGGTCCGTGTCCCTATCTGCTGCAGATGATGAGGAGGATTGAATGTACTGATATTGAATTTCTTTATATCTTGCATTAATGTTAGCCTTTGCACTTTGCCTATTAGGCAGGTAAGTGAGAGAGAGGGAAGAGATAAAGACAGGAAGGAACATGAAAGAGGAAGACAGAAGTCACAAGATTACAGGTCTAAGTTCCATTCCAGTCAAGGCTGAAACGCCTGTGCAGTAACAATGTAATGTTCTTTTTTGGGGGAGATATTAAATTGAGGATCCATCTCTCATTTAGATTGATACAAAATATTCCATTGCAATACGTTGGGATAAATATTAACAGTCAATTGGATTTAATTTGGAAAACCAGCACAAATTTGTTAAGGGCAAATTGTGCTGAACTGACATGATTGGGGTATTGATGAGGTATCAGACAGTGTTGATGAGGCCAATGTAGTTGGTGTGTTGTACGTGGACTTTTGATAAAGTGCCATCTCATGGGCTTCTCAGCAAAGTTAGAGCTCATTAAGTAAAAACTAGCATGAATATTAAATTAACTGAGTGACAGGAGACAATGTAGAGGTGAATTACCTGGAGAAAAAGTAACTGCAGGTTCCTTGGGGAAAAGGCAGGGGAATCTTTGCTTAGCCAGCTGAGCAAACATGACAAACCAAATGGCCTCCTTCTGTGCTGTTGTCATTCCAAAATAAGAGCAGGGAAGTTAGCCCCTATGTGCTGGCCACTATTTGGTTCTCAATCAATGTCACAAAGTCAGATGATCACGTTGGAGTATGTGGAGCTTGCTGTATGCACATTAGTTGCCACATTTCCCACAATACAACAATGAATTCTCTTCAACAGCATTTAATTTCCTGTAACACGTTATGAGGCATCAACAGGTGGAACATGCTGTAAAACTATTTTTAATCAACCAGTTCAGACATGTTATGACTCACCTCTGGAGGAGGTGGGACTTGAACTTGGACTCTATCACTGTTCCACAAGACACTAAAGAATTCACAGATGTTGCTTGCTAGTTTCAAACCAATTACCTTCTGTATTTTAAGTCAACATGATATCAACTATACTGTAAAAACACAGCAAATTATTTTTAAACAATCTGATCAGACGTGTTATGACATATTCGCAGGACATGAACATGGATCTTCTCTCCCAGAGCTTGGAATGTTACCACTTCTCTATAAGACTTTAAAGGGGAAAAGCACTGTATAATTGCAAGCTTTTTGGATCTTTGTACAAAAAGAATAATGTCAACACAAGTGAAGCAGTTGATTTGTGTGTAACTGGAGTTTTCATATTTATTTAATTTATAGGTTTTTCTATGAATTGTCTAATAAATATAGGTTTGACAAGATGGCTAAGTCATATGAAGCCATCTTAGACCATCTGGGAACTCCAGGATGCTTTTAAAGTTCAAGACAACAATGCATTAATGAAATAGCCTCAGCTGGACTGCTTGATGATTTCCAGGTTTCAAAGAATGAGCAGCAGAAGAGATCACTTTTCTGGATCTGCAAGGTTGAGTATTGTGAAAAACAAATCTCTGGATTTGTACCCAACAGCTTTAGGGTACACAGGCAGAGAACGGGTAGGCAGTTAAGGAGGTCCAGGCATTTAGTGCAAGAATTCACCTTGCTTTTCAGGCAGGATTCAGTTCTGAATCTGGTGAGCATAGTGACTCCTCTGGGGAGTGCAGCCAGGGACAAAAGCTACGCTAGGGAGTAGTGTATGCAATTTTTGGTCCCCCTACCTAAGGAAGGACAGTCTTGCACTTGAGAGAGTGCAACAAAAGTTCATTAGACTGCTTCCCAGGACCAGATGATTGTCCTAGGAGGAGCAATTAAGTAGACTATGCCTGTATTCGTGGAGTTTAGAAGAATAAGGGCATCCATTTGAGTCATATAATATGTTAAATGGTTTGACAGGGATAGTTTCTAAGAGTATGTTTCCCATTGGATTGGGAAACATGAAAATAGCGTCACAACCCCAGAACATGGGGTCAGTCATTGAGGACTGAGCAAACTTTCTTCACTCAAAGAGTTATTGCGAATCTTTGGAAACCTCAACCTTGAGGATTTTGCATGCTCTGCATCTGAGCACATTCAAGACAGGGGTCAGTAGATTTCTGGATGCTGAGGGCATTTAAGAGACATGAGGATACTGATGAAAAGTGGAACTGAAGCAGAACATCATTGACAACCATGTTGAATAAGAGAGCAGGAATTGGTATGGTCCTAGTCCTATTTTGCATGCTCTAGGAACAAAGTGCAAGATGACTGTTATGGGAGTGATGTCTTACTTCACGTCCTGAGCATGCATGGCCCACCTTTGCTGTTCTCACATTGCATTAGGTGGGTGAGCTATGTGAAGTCAGGATAGTGCAAAGTGCCCCTTCACAGGAGATGGTCAGACGGCTGGCCACTTTCCACAGCATGTTCAAGTCCCATCTGCTCCAGATGTGTGTAATAACATCTCTGAACAGACTGATTAGAACATATCTGCACAAGAGAAACCATGCTCCAAGGAGTCGCAGCAAAATGGCACCCTTGGTTTTTTTGATTAGTGTGGGTGCTGATGACACAAATTACTTAACCTTGAAACAGCAACCATGATCAGATGTGTCACAAGTTATCTTCATTGACTAAAACTTCCACAGCTACTAGCATCTCCAGTGAGCACGTTACCTGCATTAGCAGTGTGCAGTGTTCCGACTTCATACACATTGTCTTCCGAGAGGCTTTCAGAACTGCTGCTGGTGCTCGGGGCGTGGGTTTCTAGAAGGCAGGTGACAGCTGTACAACCGCTCCAACGGACCTTCGAATTTTCGTTACGCCCAAGCCCCAGAATTTTGTCCATTTTCCAAAAGGCTTTAGCAAATGCTAAATGGATCGATCCATACTGATGCGTTTTGTTGCTTTGGCCGTCGTCAGGGTTTGAAGAGGGGAGAATGACGTATGACTCCTCGGTTGGGCTGTCCGGGAAGAGTGCACTGTAGCTCGAGAGAGACTCATGCTCTTCGTGGGACAGAACATAAGGATGGCCAGCTTTTCTCAGCTCCTCTATAATTAGGATTGGCAGATCTCTGGAAGTGAACTGTGCTGCAGTCGTACCATGAAAGCCATCGAAGAGGCCAAGGAACCATACATCGCTCTGACCGCCGTAACAATCCATGAAAACATAGACATCTTCCATCTGAGCTTTCCAAAGGACATTCATATCCTGCCACATCCCAAGTGATTTTACACAGGGATGGTCGGGCAGTCTTAGAGGCAGTGGGAATTCTTCATGGCACACAATGGGACTTTTGATTAGAAACGGCCATGTTAACAATCGACTTGACTTCACTATCTCGTATGCAAAGTTGATCCTCTGCAGTTCCAGGGAGTTGAATTTCTTGGCTCGCATCCTCTTGGCAATGATGCTCCGCCGGCGGATCCGGAGGGAAAGCAGGCTGACAGGTTGTCTGCCTGCACGGTACTGCAGCATGGCAAGTGTGCGATGCAGGGTTTTGTGGTGCCGAGCACTCGTTGCAGTAAATTTCTTCTTACACGTAAAGCATGGCACTGTCAGGACATTACACTGAGGCATATTCAGCACATTTGCGGTTCCCAGGAGTGGAGGTGCCTTTTCTGTTGATTTCGAAAGCATTTTCATTTCCTGTATGAAGGTATATGCAGATATTGGCAAATAAATGCAAAACCAAAGTAAACAGCTTTGCTGCAATGGAATCGTGCTGTTGTTTTAGATATAGTCATTAGCACAAACTGGAATGAAATGCAAAAGGTGACATAAAATAGACCAATAGAATGAAAAATAAAGTCTATATTTCAGCTAGTCATAAGTAATATAAAACAAGTGTCAACAACACAATTGGCATGCAATCACAAAAAAGAATTCTGGAAACCTGTCTTTAGAACAACAAGCACTATCCAAAAGAGATAGTAGGTTCTGCCAATGCTGGAGTCTGAGATAACAAGGTGTGGAGCTGGAGGAACACAGCAGGCAAGGCAGCATCAGAGGAGCAGGTAAGCTGACATTTCGGGTCTGGACCCTTCGTCAGGAATGGGGGGATGGTGGGGGAGAGAGAAAGGGGCTCTGAAATAAATAGAGAAGGGGGGGGCAGTGATAGAAGGCGGATAGTGGAGCGGATAGGTGGGAGAGAAGACAGACAGGTCATGGAGGCGGGGATGAAGCTAGTAAAGGTGAGTGTAGGTAGGAAGTTGGGATGGGGGTTGGTCAGTGAGGAGGGAGGGGCGGATAAGTGGGAGAAAAGATGGACAGGTCAAGGCGGCGGGGATGAGAAGGGGTTTGGTCTTGGGATGAGGTCGGGGTGGGGAGATTTTGAAGCTAGTAAAGTCCACATTGAGACCATTGGGTTGTAGGCTTCCAAGGCAGAATATGAGGTGTTGTTCCTCCAGTTTCCAAGTGGCATTGTTGTGACACTGGAGGGGGCCCAGGACGGACATGTCATCCAGGGAGTGGGAGGGGAAGCTGAAGTAGTTCGCGAGTGGGAGGTGTTGTCGTTTGTCGTGAACTGAGCGTAGGTGCTTCACAGAACGGTCTCCATGCCTGCGCTTGGTCTCCCCGATGTAGAGGAGGCCACGTCGGGAACAGCAGAAACAATAGACCACATTAGCGGATCTGCAGGTGAACATCTGTTTAATGTGGAAGGTTTTTTTTGGGGCCTGGGTTGGAGGTGAGAGGGGAGGTGTAGGGGCAGGTGTAGCACCTCCTGTGGTTGCAGGGAAAGGTGCCGGGGTGGTGGGGCTAGTGGAGAGTGCGGAATGGACAAGGGAGTCACGGAGACAGCGGTCCCTCCGGACGGCAGATAAGGGTGGGAAGGGAAATGTTGCCTTCATAGTGGGATCTCTCAGAGAAGGGTCCAGACCCGAAATGTCAGCTTCCCTGATGCTCCTCTGATGCTGCCTGGCCTACTGTGTTCCTCCAGCTTCACACCTTAAGCACTATACAAAAGTTTGGGATAACAAGCATGGGGCTGGATGAACACAGCAGGTCAAGCAGCATCATAGGAGCAGGAAAACTTGACGTTTCGGGCCTAAACCCTTCATCAGAAATGGGGGAGGGGAAGAGGGTTCTGAAATAAATAAGTTTGGCACAAGTTTTTACAAAGAAAAATGACAGCCAAATCCTAAATATTTAAAAATATCTATAACCTAACCAAACCAGTATCAAAAAAAATATAACTTATGCTTGTCAATGTTTTAGAATAGCAATTTAGTTTAAATTGTTCTAAGCAGAAGAAACAGGAACAGGATTAGACCATTCAGCTCTTGGAATCTGATTATCATTCAACAACAGCCATTTCACCCCAGCTCCACTTTCCCACCCAATTCCCTCCATTCTCTGAGTGTCCAAAAATCTTTCAATCTTAGCTTTGAAAAGCTCAAGGACTGAGTACCCAGAACCCTCTAAGGTACAGATTTCCAATACTTCACAACCTTTAGAAGTTTCCCCTCACCTCAGTCCTAAGTAATGCAACTTATTCCTGAGACTGTTCTCTAGATCTAGACACTGCAGTCAGCAGAATCATCCTCTCAGCATTTATCCTGTTATGCCTGCGAGAAATTGTGTGCACTTCAATGAGATCAACCCTCACTTATTAAAGTTTCTACAACCTGTGGGAATTCAGTGTCGAGTTGTTTGGTTGTTTTCTTTTTAAATTGGAAGAGATTGCAGGGGATCAGAGAATGACTGCACTTTGTTACAGAAAGAAGGCACATGTCTTAGATTAAGTAGTTCTCTAGAGTTAGTCAGTAGTTAGGGACAATTGGGTGTGACTGTCAATCATTCAGGTATGTGAACACTGGATGTAATAATGGAGAAGCCTTGACCCTTCAACTTGTCCTGTATTAATGGGAACAAAAACTACAGACAGGATGGGCTGAATGACTACTGCACTGTGGCAGAGGTAGGTGAAATGCAGTTGTGGTAGGGGATGGTATAAAGGAATAAGTAATAATTTCTGTAGCCATGCCTGAGAGTTCCAAAGATTCTGTTGTCTTCCCCGTGTCAGGATTAAAGATATTTGCAATGGCTGGAAAAGAACTTAAGAGTAGAAAATCCAGCTGTTAAGGCTTATCGGGGGGTGGTGGTATAGCAGTAATATTACTGAACTACTAGTAAAAGCTCAGGCTAATGCTCTGAAGAAATGGGCTCAAATCTCACCACGCTGCTCTTTCATCAGGTGGATCACCCTAAGCTTGACATCTATGCTCAAGCCATCAGAGGATGCGTTATCATAAGATTCATCAGCCATGCTCACATGAAGGTACAGAATGTCACCCAAGCACAATGCAATGCCATCAGTGTTCTCAAGATCAGTTACAAAACTGTGATCAAACCAACAGACAAATGAGGAGCCATCATCATACAGAACAGAACGGACTACTGCAAAGAAATGTAACAACAACCGAACAACCAGGAGGACTACAAATAATTACCTGCCGATCCAACCAAAGAACACACCTGTCAACTCAAAATTCTGATTAAGACCTGTATTCCAGACATTCAGAGTATCCTATGCACTCTCATCCCGCGTACTTGTCGCACAGGAGAATTCTACTGCTTGGTCTAAGATACACAAAGCCAACACACCTGGACATTCCATCGTATCAGGCAACGGAATCCTGTGTGAGAACCCTTCTGGCTATGTCGAAGGCATCTTGAAACCCATTGAACAAGGAACCCCCAGCTTCTGTCGCGAAACTGCAGACTTCTTACAGAAACTCACCACCCACGGACCAGTCAAATAAGGAACACTCTTCATCACAATGGATGTTTTGGCACTCTATGCCAACAACCCCCATAATGGCGGCATCGCTGCAACCGCCTCAGTACTCAACACCAACAACTGCCAATTTCCAGATGCCATCCTAGAAGTCATCTGCTTCATCCTCAACCACAACGTCTTCACCATCGACAAACAACTCTTCAGCCAGACAGAGGAACAGCAATGGGGACCAAATTTGCACCCCAATTCACCAACAATTTCATGCACAAGTTTGAGCAAGACTTCTTTACTGCACAGGACCAACCAGTGCTATAAACCAGACTCATCAATGACATCTTCTTCCTTTGGACTCATGGGGAGGAATCACTGAAACAACTACACAATGATATCAACAAGTTTCATTCCGCCATCAGACTTACCCTGGACTACTCTTCAGAATCAGTCTCGTTCTTCGACACTCTCATTTCCATCAAGAATGGACACCTCAGCTCCTCACTCGACCACAAGCCCATGGATAACCTCACAATGCTGCACTTCTCTAGCTTCCACTCTAATCATGTTAAAGACTGCATCCCCTACGGGCAAGCCCTGTGTATAGACAGGTTCTGCTCAGAAAAGGAGGAATGTGATGGAGACCTAAAAATGCTGAAAGATGCCCTCGTAAGAACGGGATATGATGCTCAATTCATCAATCACGAGTTCTGACATGCCACAGCGAAAGACTGCAACGACCTCCTCAGGATACAGACACAGGATACGACCAACAGATTCCCTTCGTTATCCAGTACTTCCACCGAGTGGAGAAACAACGCTATGTTCTTCACAGCCTTCAATATGTCATCAATCACAATGAACATCTCACCAAGATCACCCTACACCTCCAGTTCTCGTCTTCAGACAACCGCCAATCCTTAAACAGACCATCATTCACAGCAAACTACCCAGCCTTCAGGACAGCATTAACCACAACATCACACAACCCTGCCGCGGCAACCTCTGCAAGACATGCCAGATCATTGACATGGACACTACCTTCACACGTGGGAACACCACCCACCACATACACAGCAGATACTCATGCGACACGGCCAATGTTGACTACCTCATATGCTGCAGGAAATTGGCAAGCCCAGGCAGACACTGTGGCAATGAATCAATGGACACGGTGCAACAAACGCCAGGTAGGAATGTTCCATCCCAGTTGGGGAACACTTCAGTGGTCAAGGACATTCAGCCTTCGATCGTCGGGTAAGCGTCCTCCAAGGCAGCATTTGAGATACACAACAACATAGAATCGCTGCGCAGAAACTGATGGCCAAGTTCCGTACCCATGAAGATGGCCTCCACTGTAATCCTGAGTTCATGTTGTGCTACATGTAACCTCGCCATACTATTCTGTATTTGTAGAATCTTCCTTATTGTCCTGTTTTGACACCATCACTATAACATTGTGTGGAGGTGGAGGAATACAGCAAGCCAGGCAGCATCAGAAGAACAGGAGCTCCCCTCTCCCTCCCCATTCCTGCAGAAGGGTCCTGACCTGAAAAGTCAACTTTCCTGTTCTTCTGATGCTGCCTGGCCTGCTGTGTTCCTCCAGCTCCACACTTTGTTATCTCTGACTCCAGCATCTGCAGTTCTTGCTATCTGTAGGATAATAGCAGCTGCATTGTCAGCAAGATAGAGCTGGGCTTCACTGAAATACGGATAATGCCTGTGAAGGATTCTGAGAAAATATTAGTTAACAAAAATGTATGTTGTATTAGTTTATATAAAGCTGGAGATGTTTGTAACACCCCATAGTTTTACACTTCTCAGTGATAAACTGTCTCTCCCTGTGTACACATGAAATAAACGACCGTAAACCTGATTACTTGAGTTCTCTTATCAATTTGTCATATTGTCTGATAATAGTACTGAAGACTATGCTCCAGACAATCCTAGACAAGCTGTTTCAATATTGTTACAACACTGTCATCTACCGGGCAGTGTGGAAAATTGTTCTGATCCTGTCCACTAAAAGCAGAACAAATCCAACCCAACCAATTCCTGCCCTATCATTCTACTCTCACTCATCAGCAAAGTTATGGAAGGGGTCACTGGCAGTGCAATCAAGCTTTTTTTTTAACCAGCCTTCTTCCACCATGTAACACTGTCGCCTAACTATCAAGCTCCATAGCGACCCCATGAACAATGTAGATCAGTTCTCAAACCTTGAGAGCTTCCCGTCGTTGGGGGTGAAATTCAACATCTCATCAAAACCTGGCTCAAAGCTCATGGTTTACCGGATAATAATCTTACTCATATGTGTCAGAGATATGGATAATATACAGTGGACACATCAAAACCTTAGAGAACTATTACCTGCAACGATTCTGCAAAACCCTGCAAACCTAAAAGGGGGGTAGGCACTTCAATATCAGTATCCTCTCTCAGATGACATTCCCGGGATCAAGACACTGGTTACTGTCAATTAGCTGCATTGCGCAGGCAATGTCACCTGCATGCCTACGATAAGACTTTCAAAATAACATCAGAAATCCAAGGTCTAACATGGCAAGCAGTTGCTAGGAGGGCAGAGAAAACTCTTCAAGAGTTCAGGTGTCCTCAAAGCCTCCCTGAAAAAGAGCAATATCACCAATGACCTGTGGGTAATGTCATGTCCAAGACTTCCCAAACTGGATAAAAAAGCATCCAAGAAGGTATCAATCATCACAGGCATCTCAGACAGGCCCTGCTGCAGACCAAGTGCAAACGGTTGAAGGAGCAGGCAAAAACTCAAGGAATCAAACTTCCTCGCCTCTTCAAACCCCACCTGCCCACCTGTGGCAGTGTACAAATCAGGCATTGGTTATCGCAGTAGCCACAACTCCAGAATGGCAGGAAATTATCCTTTGTCTCATTTGTATCCTTTGTATCCTTCTTGACTAAGAAGAAAAAAGGATCAAACACACTTGCTCAGCAATTGCCCACCCTTTGACATTTTGGGTTCACCAGAGCCATTCTGCTGTCCACTCAGCACCTGACCTCATTACAGTCTTCATCCAAACATGGACAAAAAAGCTGAAGTTCAGTGGTAAGGTGAATATGATTATGGCATCAAAAAACCGCAACAAAACTGGAGTCAATGAGAATGAGGGGAAAATCTCCCTGCTGGTTGCAGTCTCTCCTAAATCAAATGAAAATTGCTGTAGTTGATCAAAGTGAATTATCTCAACCTCAGGGCATCAGTGCAAGAGTTCCTCAGGCTGGTGTCCTAGGCTCAACAATCTACAGCAGCTTCCTCAATGACCTTCCCTCCAATATAAAGTTGGAAATAAGCAAAACACCATTCGGGACTCCACAGAAGCAATCTGTGGCCATTTGCAGCAAAATCTGGACAACATCCAGAATGGGACTGATGTGGAAAGCACACAAGTACTTGGCTATGACATCTCCACCAAATAATAACGGAACCATTCACCCTTGACATTCAATTGCAAGACCATCGCTGAATTCCCCACTGTCAATATGTTGGTGAGGTTACTAGTGAGCAGAATCTGAACTGGATCAGCCACCTACATGCTATGCCTACAGGAGCCAGAGCAGAGACTGAGAAATCTGCAATGTGTGTCTCAAATCTTGTTTTCTCAATGCATGTCCATCTACAAGGCACAAGTCGGAAGTGTGACAGGGTACTGTCCATTTGTCTAGATGGGTTTGTCTAGATGAGTATTCTGAAAACACTCAAGAAGCGTCACTCCATCCAGGACAAAGCAGCTTGCTTGATTTACACAGCATCACCTTCAACATTCAGTCCCTTGAGGACTCATACACAGTGGCAGCAATGTATACCATGTACAAGATGTACAGCAGCAACGTACCAAGACTCCTATGACAGTACCTTCCAAGCCCTCAGTTTCTAACACCTAAATTGGCAGATGCAGCAGATACACCACCATCCTGACTTAGAGCTATAAAACCATCCCTCCATTGTCACTGGGTCAGAATGCTGGAACTCCCTCCCTAATAGCACATTGAGTGTCCCTACATTCCAGGGAATGCAGCTCACCACCACCTTTTACAGAGCAACTACGAATGGGCAATGAATGGCTGTCTAGCTAGTAATGTCCATGTCCAATGAACAAAATTTTAAAAATGTAGAAAGTAATAACTGGGAATTAGATTCTGTGGCGGGTGTTTGAGGAGTTTTCTTCCAAATTAATAAGCAGTATCACTATGTGGGGCTAATAACTCTGGATTAGTAGCTGAGCTGCATGTGAATCAAAGAGTTATATGCTTGTCTCAAAGAATGGTGTCGGATGTTTCAGTTCAATATGCACTGGCATCAGTACTGGGGAAAATGGGAACTGTTTCTTTGGGAATGGACTCCATTTAAACTGATGTATCAGTTTCCTGGGGAATTAAATAATCAGGGCTGTAAATAGAGCTTAAACTCCTTAAAGGGTGCTGGGGGAGAGGTAAGGGAAAATCTGGAAATCCAAAGGAAAAATTCAGATAAAGCAACTGAGTTACCGTTGCAGGTCAATAACATTTAATCAGAACTGGAAAATTTCAAAATGTTACAAATTTTGAGCAAGAGGTGAACAGGACAAAGAAAGAAAGGAGATCTTGACCCCATTTTGACCCTGTCCTGGGAATGTTTGATGGAGACGGTGTCGAGGAGGCTTTACTTTCCGTTCAAAAAAGAACAGAGAACCTTACTATCAATTTGCACTAGAAGGAGGTTCACTTTGTATCTAAGCCCTGCTGCGCCTGTGGTGGGAGTGTTTGACGGAGACGGTGTAGGTGCTGCTTTACTTCCAGTTTAAAAGAGAGAGCTTTACTCTGTACCTAACCCCACGCTGTGTTTGACAGGGGCAGTGTTGGAGGAGCTTCGCTTTCAGTGTAAAATAGTAGAGAGCTTTGACTTCATTTTAAAAGAGCTTGGAAGGGAAGGGGACAGGAGAGTTCCGAAGGCGGTTTTCTCCAGCCCTTTTTTTTAAATCTCAGCTCTCCAGCCATTCGCAGTATTTTAATAAGAGGTAACAAGGTGTAACAAGGTGGATGAACACAGCAGGCCAAGCAGCATCATAGGAGCAGAAAAGCTGACGTTTCGGGTCTAGACCCTTCTTCAGAAAAAAAAATTCTGAAGGGTCTCGACCTTGGCCTGCTGTGTTCATCCAGCTCTACACCTTGTTATCTCAGATTCTCCAGCATCGGCAGTTCCTACTATCGCGGTATTTTAATGTTGGTTAACGGAAAACACTGACCCACAGAAGAATTCGCCGTCCCGTGTCTGTTATGCACTAATTTCCCCTGAGATGAGGGAACTGTGGCGTTCCGATTTCACATGTTGTGGCCGGCGAGGGGTCCTTGTTTGTTGTAGTTGTGTTGGAAGACGAGGAGGGAAGGAAGGAGGGAGAAAGGCTGACGGCTTCTAGCAGACAGCTGGCCGCTCCATCGGGATCTTCGGATTTTCCTTATTCTCTCCTGTATCCAGCGGCAAGTGTCGAATACTCGTTTTCATTTTGTCTGTCTCTCTCTCTCCAAAAGGCTTCAGCAAGAGCCACGTGGATCAATCCATAAGGATGATGGCGCAGTGCCTTCGGCGAGCGTCTGTCAATGGGGAAGACGCGGCGGACTCGGTGCCAGGGCATTCGGAAAGCGCGGGTAGAAGGCCGAGGGTCGACAATGGGCAGGAACGCGTGCCCATTGTTCGCCCGGGAATCCGAACCTGCTCGAGCTTCGGCAGCTAACAATCCAGACAGAGAGAGAGACACAAACAGCTTTTCATTCCGAATGTCCAAAAATAAATCACATGTCATGATGCCCCGCACACGTTTGATGGAGGATTTCCCCTCGTCTGGCTCCAGGGTCAGTCAGTCAGGATTTTCTTCACCCGGCTCCCTCTCCCGTCCCAGCGACAATCCCCGGTGTGAGTTGTCCAACCCCCTACCCCCGGCATCAATTCGAGGATCTTCTCTGGCAGGATTGCATCCTCTTGGAAAGGATGCTCGGTCGGCGGAGCTGCACGGATCCGGGCCACGCCGCCGCGCTCAGAACGTCCCCACAGATGCTGTCAAACTCGCCGGGGCTGCAGGGAGCGTTTCGGACTCAGCAGGACAGGTGCAGAGATTTGGCAGTAACTGCAACCAAAGATAAAACATAGAAGCCGGCTGCTGCAATTTTGCAATGGAGCAACACTGCCGTGTGACAGGAGTGTGGAGACAGCAGAAATCTGTAAGAAAACAGACACTTTTCATCTAACCATACTATGCCAATGCAATGCTGCAGTCGGAATGTCGCGGGAGGGGGGGGGGGACACTCAAAGCTGAGAACATAATCAAATGTTGCGACATTTTGTTTTCAAAAAGTAACGTGGTTTTAGAATTATTTCAAATAATTGTAATCGCGCCAAACTAACGCCTTGGCAAGGATGATGCATTTATTCAACTTTTCAGAGCAGCAACTTGGATTCAATCTGAAAAAAAATCACTTAAAAGAATTGCTGTTGATCTTTTTTAACACCGGTCATCCCTCGAGCCTGGAAGATTGTCAATCCCTTTAAATTTATTCGGTTATCGGCACAAAACATATAGCAAAAATTTGAATGTGAAATAAATGTGATTTAACATTATTTATTTTACGAAGTAATATTTTAAACATTGTTCTGGAAACAACTCCTTGGGGACGAACAAAAGGGCATGAGGCCGACTTACCTCAAATTCCATTATAATTATTGACAGTCGAAAAATAGCACCGTTCCATTGTCAGAGTCGTTTCTTTGGAGGGAGGTAGTCTCCTGAGGGAGAGGGACGTAGACGGTGAGGGAGCTGTCGAGTAGGACTGCCTGGTGACGTGTTGCTCATTGTAGAACTGAGCATAAGCAATCGACAGTGTGAAAGTACCTTGGGCAAAGTGTCGCCCCCACCCGAGTTGCTGTGCGAGGAATTGTACACAGTCAGGTAAGTGGATGGATACGGGAGTGATTGGAGAAATGAGGATATAAGCAAGAGAAAATGGTTGGGGATAGCTTTATCTGCGATTAACACTGGTGGAGATTCCATGTTCAGTGGCAAGATCGAGGGGTGATTGCGAATGTGGGAGCAAAACTATACAGAGGGAGGATTTAATGGAGTCCAGAGACACAGTAAACTCAAGAAAAGCGGAAAAGGGCAGCACTCGAGGTTATCAGTGAAGAAATTAAGAACGGAATTTACCACGATCGGAAACTTGGATGATGGACAATGAAATGTTAAGGTAGTCACCGGACCCGAAACGTTAACTCTGATTCTTTCCTTCGCAGATGCTGCCAGACCTGCTGAGCTTTTCCAGCAACTGTTTTTGTTTCCGATTTACAGCATCCGCAGTTCTTATTTTATCACATTTTCCGATTTTAGGACGGCATTCCCAATTTGTGATTAAAGACTGCCTGCCTTTTGTTTTATTAATTCAAATGTGCTTCGCTGCTGTGACAGCAGTTAATGTTCATTCTCAATTGGAGTCACAGAGCTGTACAGCCCGGAAACAAACCCTTCTGTCCAATTTGTCCACGCCGACCAGACATCCTCTATTAATCTAGTCCCATTTGCTAGCATTGGCCTCATAACCCTCTAAATCTTTCCTATTCATATGCTCATACAGATGCCTTTTAAATGTTGTAATCGTTCCAGCCTCCACAACTTCCTCTGGCAGTTCATTCCATACACGCAACACCCTTTGTGTGAAAAAATTGCCCCTTAGGTCCCTTTTAAATCATTCCTCCCTCAACATAAACCTGTGCTGTTTAGTTTTGGACTCCCACACCCCAGGGAAAAGACTTTGGCTATTCACCCTATCCATGCCCTTCATGATTTTATAAACCTACATAAGGTCACCCCTCAGCCTCCGACACTCCAGGGAAAATAGCCCCAGTCCATTCAGCCCCTCCCTATAGTTCAAACCCTCCAACCCTGGCAACGTCCTTGTAAATCTTTTCTGAACCCTTTCAAGTTTCACAACATCTTTCCTATAGCAGGAAGACCAGAACTGCACACAGATTCCAAAAGTGGCCTAACCAATGTCCTGGACAGCCGCAACATGACCTCCCATCTCCTTTAATCAATGCATTGTTCAACAAAGGCAAGCATGCCAAATGCCTTCTTCACTTTCTGGTCTACCTGTGACTCCAATTTCAGGGAACTGTGAACCTGCACTCCAAAGTCTCTTTGTTCAGCAGCACTCCCCAGGACCTTACCATTAAGTGTATAAGTTCTCCCCTGATCTGCCTTTCCAAAACGCAACACCTCGCATTTATCTAAATTAAACTCCATGGGACATTCCTCAGCCCATTGGCCCACCTGATCAAGATCCCTTCGTACTCTCAGGTAATCATCTTCGCTGTTCACTACACCTCCAATTTTGGTGTCATCTGCAGACTTACTAACCATACCTCCAATGTTCACATCCAAATCATTTACATAAATGACAAAATGCAGTGGACCTAGCACTGATCCTTGTGGCACACCACTGGTCACAGGCCTCCAATGTGAAAAACAACCCTCCACCACCACCCTCTGTCTTCTACCTTCGAGCCAGTTCTGTATACAAATGGCTAATCCCTAGAGATTCATGTGATCTAACCTTGCTAACCAGTCTACCATTAGGAACCTTTTCAAATGCCTTACTGAAGTCCATATAGATTGCATCTACCGCTCTGCCCTCATCATTCTTCTTCATTAGTTCTTTGAAAAACTCAATCAAGTTAGTGTGACACGATTTCCCATACACAAAGCCATGTTGACTTTCCCTAATCAGTCCTTGCCTTTCCACATACATGTAAATCCTGTCCCTCAGGATTCCCTCCAACAATTTGCTCACCACCGATATAAGGCTCACTGGCCTTTAGTTCCCTGGCTTTTCCTTACCACCTTTCTTATTTAAGAATGTGGTGGCACCACATTAGCCAACCTCCAATCTTCTGGCACCTTGCCTGTGGTTATGCAGCAGTTCCAGGGTGCATACACAAACCGCTGACATTTAATTCACAATCATTCTGCTCGTTCAGCATAAGTTGAAAAGCCACAAACCAGAACATTTGACCCATTATGAGGATGCTCACCAAGGCCGTTTTCCAAATCCACATCGTTTTTGTGAAGACGGTGTTGAGCTACTGCATTCAGCAATCACTGCAGTCCATTTGGTGTAAGTACACCCAAAATGCAGTTGGTGGTGGTGGTAGGGGTTCCAGGATTTTGACCCTGCATCAGTAAGAGAAAGATGATATATTTCCAAGTCAGAATGGTGGTTGCCTGGAAGTCAACCTGCAGGTGATGGTGTTAACATATATCTGCTACCCTTGTCCTTATGGATGGTAGTGTTCATGGGCTTGGAAAGAGCTTTGATGAATTTCCTCAAAATGGGTCAAACATTCAGGTTTGCAGCTTTTCAACTTATGCTGTAGGAGCAGAATGAGTTTGAATTGAATGTCAGGAGTTTGTGAGTGCACCCTGGATCTGCTGCATCAGTTCTGTAACAGTTTATGTTACACTTACCCAAAATTAAGGAAGTTTGTATCGATTCAGAGATAGAAGGAACTGCCAATGCTGGAGAATCTGAGATAACAAGGTGTAGGACTGGATGAACACGGCAGGCCAAGCAGCATCGGAGGAGCAGAAAAGCTGACGTTTCGGGGCTGGACCCTTCTTCAAAAGAAGGGTCCAGACCCGAAACGTCAGCTTTCCTGCTCCTCTGATGCTGTTTGGCCTGCTGTGGTCATCCAGCCCTACGTCTTGTTATCTCAGGCAGTTTGTATGATGCTTTACCCCACAGTTGGAGCATTTTATTTGAAGTTTTCCCTCATATTCATGGCAGTTTGTATGAAGTCTTATCTTGCAGTTGATAAGCTTAGTTGGCTGGATAGGTGGTTTGCAATATGGAGTGATGCCAACAGAACAGGATCAATTCCTACATTGGCTGAGGTTACCATAAAGGGACCACCTTCTCAACCCATGCTTCTCATCAGCAGTATGGTGACCCTCAGGTTAAATCACCACCATTCATTACTCTCTAATGAGAGAGTGGGACAATCATGAATTTGCCTTTACCTTTATCTCACATTCACACCAATTGTATGACACTTGCTGCCACAGTCACAGTGGTGTGTATGAGGTTTTCACCCACAGGTCTGGCCATTTGTGTGACGCTTTCCCTCACAGTTGGGGCAGCTTTACCCTGCAGTCAGTGTACTTTTCTGTTGCTTTGCCCCACATCTGGTGGGTTATTTGTGTCCTTTTGCCCTGTTTTACTGCAGTTTGTGTCGTCTGTGCCCTCAGTCAGGGCAGTTTGTGTGACCCTTTATTCTACTTCAGGACATTTTACATGACTTTTTATTCCGCAGTTGGATGGCCCGTGTGATGATTTGCCCCACAGTTGGGGCAATTTGTGTAACACCTTTCACCACAGACTGACAGCTTGTGTCCTTGTTGCCATTGTCAGGGCAGTTTGTGTGATGCTTTGTGTCCTGTTGCAGATGCTTAATTCTGGATTAAAAAAGAAAGTACTGTAAAAACTCAACAATTCTGACAACATCTTTGAAGAGAGAAGTGGAGGTAATGTTTCTAGGCTGGTATGACTCTCCTTCATAATTGAATCACATTTCCAGATAATTTGTAGAAAGCACTTCTGGGTGAAGTGGGCATAAATGGGCAGTGCAGGAGGGTGAGAGGTGCTTCTCCGATTTGTTTACGCACACAGATCATGTTTGCCTGGACTTGACAGAAAATCGCTTTTGAAAAGAAGTAAAAGTGCTGATTTATGGCCACTTCATTTGCTTCTTGTGGCTCAAATAATCAATATGGAGAAAGTGCTTTACCCGAAGAGTTGCAAAGGGAAATCTTAGGATGCTCTAGTTTTTACTTTTAACAACAGTACCCTGATTTAAAGTAAAAAGTGCTTAACAAGGTGAGGTATTCATTAAGCTGAGGCCCTGCTTGCCCTCCTAGGTGGATGCAGAAGATTCCTTGACAACATTTCTGAAGAATAGCTGATAATTGTCTTCACAACTACTTATTCTTCAATCAATAGCTCTAAAAAGCCAAGACGAACTGATCATTTATCTCAGTGCAGTTTAATAAATCTTTCTGTATTGCAAGATTGGCTGCTTTAATTTCCCACTTAACAACAGTGAACAAGCACACTTCAAAAGTACTTCTTTGGCTGTAATGCAATTTGGGATTATATGAGGTTTATGTGAATGTATTTTTTTTAATGGGTTCTGCTGCTTTCTGATTACCGGTATCCTCTTTGACAGGTTTTCCAAGATCACAATTATTTGCTGTTAATGAGAGGCAATGAGGGTATTGTGAAATACCTCTTCTCCCTCTATTTCTATATATTGTGAGTATTCTTCCCCTGTGCAACTAATTTGAACATTCTTTGATACAGGACAGTTTCGTAATGCAGCAGGAATGGATAATGGTGAGTAGGTGAGCATTTTGACAAGAATCGCCTGGTGTTAAACAGTCATGAAAGAATCCTCTGTGTACCCACAGCTATGACTATGCAGACATACAAAATGGTAGGCAAGAAGAGTTCATCTGGTCCTTCAACCCTACCCAAAATTATTGTGATAACCCACCCAGGATCCTACAACAGCTGCAGATTCCTTGGCTATGGCAGCATTCTTCACTGGAATGCTCCTGCTTATCTGTAGGCCAAGCTTATTTTATTCATTCAGGGAATATGGTCTTTGCTGGCTGGGCCAGCATTTACTGCCCATCCCTCATTGTTCCTGAGAAGGTGCTGATGAGCTGCCTTAGTGAACCACTGCAGCCTATTTGTCATGCTTACACCCACAATGCTAATATGGAGGGAATTCACCCCAGATTTTGACCCAGTGATGTTTAAGAAACAGTGGTATATTTCCATGTCAGGATGTTGAGTGGCTCAGGAAAGAACTTGCAGATGATGGCATTCCCACATATCTGCTGTCTTTGGTCTAGAGATCACGATTATGTTTCCAAAGGTGCAGTCTAAGAAGCTTTGATTAATTATGCAGATGGTACACATTGTTACTGTGATTCGGTGATGGAGAGAAAGACATTGATGAAGCAGCCAAGGACACGAGTGTGAAGAACCCAAGCAATGGTGTGTTGGAGCTGAGAAGATAGACCACACTATCTTGTACCGTGTATGACTCCAACCAATGGAGAGTTTTCTCGCTGATTCCCATTGATTGTAGTTTTCCTAGGGCTCCTTGATATCATACTCAATCAAATGTTGCCTTGAAGTCAAGGATAATCACTCTCGCCTGACCTCTTCAGCATTTTGAACCAAGGTTGTAGCAACATCAGGAGCTGGGTGGCACTGGCGGAACCCTAACTAAATACCAGTGAGCAGATTTTTGCTAAATGCTGCTTGAGAGCACTGTGGATGATCCTGTCCATCACTTGACTGATGAGTGACAGTGGACTGGAGGATATGGGGGTGCAACGGACATGGCATTTGGTTGGTAATCTAGAGTTACCAGGCTAATGTGCTGGGGAATTTTGGTGCAAATCCCATCATACCAGCTGGTGGAATTTAAATTCAATTAATACATCTTGATTGTCAGGCTAATTCCAATAGTGGTGACTATTAAAACTGTCATCAATTGTCATAAAAATTCCTTTTATTCACTAAAGTCCTTTAGGAAAGTAAAGCTACTGTCCTTAACCGCTGTGGCCTGCATGCGATTCCAGACTATCTGCAATATGGTTAATTCTAAACTGCCTTCGGAAGTGGCCAAGTAAGCAATTTGATGGCATTCAGAGATTAGCAACAAAATGTTGGCCATGCCAGTGACCTCCACATCCCCTGAAAGACTGATGGGGCAGTAATTAGTCAGGTTGGATTTGTCCTGTCTTTTGTTCACAGGACATACATGGGCAATTTTACACATTGCTGGGTAGATGTTAATGTTGTGGATGTACTGGAACAGTAAAAGCAAAATATTGCACAATTTGGACATCTAAAACAAACACAGAAAGTACTGGAGGACTTAGCAGGTCTGGCGGCATCTGTGGAAAAAAACAACAGAATTAACATTTCAAGTCCAGTATGAGAATTGGGTAGTTATCAGAGGCAACAAATTGCAAGGCTGTAGCAAAAGTCTGGGAAATGGGACCAGTTCAGTTGCTTTTCTAAAGAGCTGTCTTGGACACGATGGGTTGAATGTTCTCATCCTGTGCTGGAATCATTCAATGATTTTATCACATTTGATTAGACTGTTACAAGAATGCCTTGCATGGGATACGTTACCAATCTTCTGAAGATTGGAGATAAGACTCAGTGAAATTCTATACTATCTAGTAGCAATTTTACAATAAAGTACTGTTTCCCTGTACAATTACATTTCTCATTATTATTTAGAAACTTTAAAATCAAATCTTACTGATTTCCATTGATAAATTCCCATAGTGGTGGGGTATGACTGGGAGGTGTTTGGGGTTGGTGGGAAGCGAACTTGTAGAATTGATTCAAAACAACAGCATTGATTGTTCTTCAACCTGAGTCATAGAAAAATGTCATCTTTGTACTCTTATCAAAGTTAAGTCAGGGAGATATTTATGTATTACATTCACAATGTCAAGATAGATGTTGAAGGGCTTTGATAATAACTGTGGATATAAAATGAATACATTGCATAGAATTGCTGCAGTATGCCAATCATAGTACATCATGCAAAATTAAATTTTAGCATCAATTATTTTATTTATAGTCAGTCCCAAAATATTTATGCTTAATGATATGGTGAAGCACGCATCAACATTTTAAAGTTCATTTACTAATATTGTTAATTTATTTTTTACTAAAATAACTTGATGTTTTTGTGATTTTGAAACTTATATGACTTTTGAATTATCATTGAGGGCAAAAAATGGTGTTTCTGAATGGTGTAATTAATGAATGCTGAATAGCCTTGATAATGTCTATAACATTGCTATTATCAGGAAGAATGTGCTATATTTAGCATAATTGTGTCTTATTCATCTCTTTTTTCTTATGGCTTTCACAAAATATTGCTACAAGCTTCCTGCCCCTTCTGAAACATGTTGCTGTCCATCTGCTGTTGAGCTGTGCAGGTCACAGTTTCTTTTCTCTTACCCGATCAGTTTTTGAAGTTTGTTTTCTTTCTCTCTCTTCCTAGCCTTCCTCAGCTCACAATTCTATGTAACTATAGTAAAAACATCAATAAACTGAAGGTCTGGAACACCACAAGTCCAGATAAATCTGCCACTGTCAATAAAGGGCAGTACATATGTGAAACAAGACCTTCTCAGACTGTATTCTGTTGTCATTATCATATAATTATAGTGAAGGAAATAAAAACACAGCATTAGGTAGGGCCTGAAATTTCTGTTTGTAAATTCTTCCATGCATAGAATTGAGGAATGGAACCCATTCTCATCCTAACCCATTGCCAGAGATTAGGGTAGATGTCTGCACTTAAAATGGCAGCCTGGTTCCTTTACTACCATGAACAACTGAAAGCTGCTGTTCCAGGCCAATTCCTGAGAATAATTTGAGAATCAAAGAAAAAGCAGTTAAAAATACCAGTTCCTAAACGAGTCACCTACCACTTTAAAGTAAAATGTTATTGAGCCTCTCGAGGGTTGATTGTCAATTCTTCAGGGTTTCATTATTACCTCATTTAGCTCTCTGTTCAGGTCTATGAATGGACAATGTTTTTTACTCATTTGTGTGGTATGGGTGTTGCTGGCTGGGCCAGCGTTTATTGCCTGCCCCAAGTTGCCCTTGAGAAGGTATTGATGAGCTACCTTTTTAAATAGCTGCAGTCCATGTGCTGTGGTAAACCTGCAAAGTCATTAGGGATGGACTTACAGGTTTTGACCCAGGGACACTGAAGGAATAGTAAAGTATTTCCAAGTCAGACGGTGAGTGGCTTGGAGGGAAGCTTGCAGGTGGTGATGTTCTCATGTATCCGCTGCCCTTGTCCTTCTAAATGGAAGTGGTTGTGTTTTTGGAAGTTGCTGTCTTAGGATCTTTGGTGAATTTTTGCAGTGCATCTTGGAGATAGTACGCGCTGCTGCTACTGTGAGTTGGCGGTGGGGGGTATGGATTTTTGTGGATATGGTATCAATCAAGTGGGTTGCTTCCTGAAGTTGGTCTCATTCGGGCAAGTGGGAATATTTCATCACAGTCCTGACTTGTGCCTTGTAGTTGGTGGACAGGCTTTGGGGAGTCAGGAGGTGAGCTATTCACTGCAGTATTCCTAGGCTCTGGGCTGCCCTTATAGCCACTATAATATGGTGAGTCCAGTTGAGATTCTGGTCAATGGTAACTCCTAGGGTGTTGATAGTGAGCGATTCAGTGATAGTAATGCCATTGAATAACAAGGGGCAGTGGATGGATTTTCTCTTATTGGAGGTCGTCATTGCCTGTCATTTATGTGGAGCAAATATTACTTGCCACTTTTCAGCCCAAGCCTGTTGCATTTGGACATGGACATCCTCAATATCTGAGGAGTCACAAATGGTGCTGAACAATGTGTAATCATCAGCAAACATCCCCACTTCTGACATTATAATGGAGGGTAGGTTATTAATGAAGCAGCTAAAGATGTTTGGAATTAGGACAGAACTCTGAGGAATTCCTGCAGAGATGTCCTGGGGCTGAGATGACTGACCTTCAACAACTACAACCTTCTTCTGATGAACACAAGATACAGCTCAGATATACCCATGGCCCTCCAGAATCTCCCTTCCCTCTCCCAACCCCACCTCCTATCGTGTATTTACTATCCCTCCTGACCTTCTGCTATCCAATGCTGAACGTTCCATACTCAGCAAAGGTCTCAGTTTTATCCTCCATGTCCCCACCTGAATGAATCTTGGGTATGACATGACGGATGAGCCCTGAGGAAGGGTCACTGGACCCAAAACGATAACTCTGATTTCCCTCCACAGATGCTGCCAGACCTGCTGAGCTTTTCCAGCAATTTCTGTTTTCACTTCTTGCTGTGTGCCCAGGTGTGACTCCAGTCAGTAGAGACTTTTCCCCCTGATTCCCAATGACATCAGCTTTTGTGAGGGCTCTTTGATGCCATACTCGGTCTAATGTAGCCTTGGGCTGTCACTCCCACCTCACCTCTAAAATTCAGTTCTTTTTTTTCCTATTCTAAGCTAGGCTGTAATGAGGTCAGGAGCTGAGTGGCCTTAGTGAAACTCAAACTGGGCATCACTGAGCTGGTTCTTGCTGAGCAAGTATTGTTGATGACACTTTCCATCAGTTTACTAATGAGGAAGAGTGGACTGATGGGGCGGTAATTGGCCAGGTTGGATTTGGCCAGCTTTTTTGTGTACAGGACATTCCTCGGCAATTTCCTATGTTGTCGGGCAGATGCCAGTGTTGTAGCTGGAAGACTTACCCTAGCAATATGCAGGAATTCTGCCTCTCTGCTATTATCAGAAGTGGGAAAAGTATCACATCTGGATTTAAAAGAATTGGATTAAATAGGATCAAATTCTTGTGGGCTGCAAGTTCCTGTCAACCTGTCATATCCCATCCTCCTTCCCAGTGAACATTGGATTTTTTTGTACCTTTGAGTTCAGGAATTGCAGATCCATAGTTTCTGTTTTCCAGCACCAAACATTCAGAATGAAATCTTGCAATTTCCTCATTTATGAATATTACTTTTACTGTATTATTTTTCTAATATTTGTAAATTCACTTTATTGTTGCTCAAGTTCTTCACGTCAAATCATTTCCTATATGGAAGGAAGTTGAAGCAGAACTGAATAAATTGAAAAAAAACTGGTACACAAGTAACTGAAATTGCAGATAATATAAAACTTGGTTATTTCTTCCAGTAATCATCCCAAATTCCAGGAATCCACATGATTCTTAAATGAGATTATTACCGAAGTAAACTGATTATAGACATAGGCATAGTCCTGTTCAATGTCAATGCAAATTCCTGGAAGTTTATAAAGTTTATAAAATTATGGGAGGCATAGATAGGGTTGAGAGTCAGAACCTTTTTCCCAGAATTGAAATGTTTAATACTAGAGGGCATGCATTTAAAGTAAGGGGGGAAAAGTTCAAAGGAGGTGTGAGTTTTTTTTTATACGTAGTGGGAGGAGTCTGGTCCGCACTGCCAGGGGTAGTGGTGGAGGCAGATATGATATCGGCATTTAAGGGGCTTTTAGATAAACACATGAATAAGCAAGGAATGGGGAATATGTACCACGGGCGGGCAGAAGGGATTAGTTTAATTTGGCGTCATGTTCAGCACAACAGTGTGGGCAGAAGGGCCTCTTTATGTGTTGTAACATTCTATGTTCTAGTCAATAATTAAAGAATCATTGAAGACATAGGACCTGGTGTTATGATTGTAGGGGAGGGTGGGATGAATGATAACATTAGTTAGGTTTGGAGATGACAAACCACTTGTAGCAAGAGCAGAAGAACTATTACAAGTACTTACAGACTGGTAACAGGAGACAGGAACATTGGAATGAAAATGAATATTGGCAAACAAAAGAAATACAAATTTCAAAATAACCAAGAAACGTTTATGAATTTATAGAACAACTGAAAGGGTTCGGGTATTCAGGAAGCATAATATCTGCAGATGGCAAATGCAACAAAGAAATCTGAACAAGAATAACATTGGGAAAGCCTATATTTTGTAAGGAGAAACAACTGGTAACTGGAAAACAACAAATTACTCAAAAAAGCCTTGTGAGAGTTTGATTTGCAATGTTAATTTGCATGGATACAAAGCATGGACTTTATGGAAGGAGGAGACCTACTTGATAAATAGCTTTAAAGTCTTAATTTGGAGGAGAATGGAACGGATCTATTAGATAGAAAAAGCAAATGCTAAGTTTGTGTGCAGTATGAATCAACAAAGAAGTTATTGAATGTAATTAAGAAAAGGCAGGGTAAGGCATATTTTAGGAAGAAACAGACTTGTATGAGATATTATGGAGAGAAAATATCACAAAAAAAAGTAAGGGAGAGAATATCAATGCGAGATGGCTTGAAAATAAAAGGAAATTATTGTCAAATGAAAAAATTGGAACAAAGTAGAGTGATGCAGAAAGATTATAAAGAGCCAAGGTTGTGCCTTGGGTAGAGTGCACATGATGATGATGATGACGAAACTGACTGTATGTATTTTCTAAGCCAAACTTAAAATCTAGTTATCACTGGCAAGAAATCAATGAGAAGAGCTGCTGAATTACACTCAACATGAGAGGTGCTAATGAGTCTTGTGATTATTGAGTATGGTGAGCTCGTAGTTATGGCACTGAACTAGGCAATTTATACAAATACTAGGAAAGTTGTGAATTAAATTCGTACCATGGCAAACTAGTTTCAGAAAATTCTGAAAGCTGCTGGACTACTGCAAAACTCCAACTGATTCACTGGATTGAATAAAATAGGTGTTGGGTTCTGACAAGGGGACTATATGTTGGTCTTATACCCAAGAATATATGAGGCCTGCTCACCTGCACCATTGTCCTACTGTTGGCCAAAAACAATCTTCCTGTGAGAGCTTTGTCCAATTAGGGATGGAAGGAAGACTGTTGAAGCAGGGAGGCTCCACTGATGGAGGTGACTTTCCAATGCATGAAGGGGACCATGAAAATGCCTCAAAATGAAGGCATTCTCTGCAGGCTTGGAACACGTTTAAAATAAAGTGTGACTATATCTGCTGGGTCATCTTTGTGGAGGTGGAGGTCCTAAACATGATGACATGCAGTCATGGCTGTAGACTCTCCTCCATGAGATTCCTGTAGGAACTTGCTGACATTCTTGCTTTGTAATCTACCTCCACCCCATGGAATAATCCACCCTCTAAAACAGAACTCCTCTCTGGTTTAATTTACATGTGCCTTCACAGTTGACTTTAATTGCTTAGCACATTTCTGAGCAATAAAAACAATTTATTGAGATAACTGGGATTGGGCACAAAATGCAGCTTTATCTATGTCATTCATCGAAGAAAAAAGTTTTAAACAACTATCTATATTGCTGTTCCATACTATTTGCCCAGAGAAAACATACATTTGGAACCATATCCATTGGTCACCGAATAGTAAATAAAATTTACTGATAGTGGAAAAACAAACTAGGCAATTGGCACTGTTCTGATATTACAGAAATTAGAGATTAAAAATTATCCAGGCTTTCAGTTGAATTGCTGGGGTACATTTTAAATTCCATTTTGCATTATGTCCATATTCTCAGAAAACTTGTAGTTTGAAATAAACATTTTTTTTTGCTAAAGAAGCTTTCCATGTCTAAACGTTAGGTCTGTTTCTCTTCCCAGCACTTCCTTTTTTTAAATGTCATATCTGCAGCGTCCACAGTCTTTTGCTTTTACAATATTGTTCGTTTAATCGTGAGGCCGTACTGAACAATGCCAACTGAACGCACTAGCTTAACGTACTTGGTATAAACAGCCTTAAGAAGGCGCCTCATGTTGAACTAATACAAGCAAAACAACATTAAGAGCCTTCCAGTAAGTTATGTTCACTCCTGGCAATTATTATCAGTTTTAAGCAGGTTGATCTCTTAGAGCTGAGTGAAGAAATGTTTAATTGCATTGCTTGTTAATTTATCCTTTGATTGTCATTGTGTCAGTGTTTCCAGTATGCAGCCATAAATTTTCTTTTGACGTGTTGCTTTATTTTTCTCATTTGAAGTGAATTGAACAAAAATGAGCCAACAGCTGTGTCAGTTTGTGCTCTGTACCGCCCCTGGCGGGGTGCTGCTAAACGCTGTGGACTACATAGTATACAGGGAGGCAGGGCAATGAGTGAGCTGCCACCACCACCACCGCTGTGGTCACCATTCCAGCCCGGATCACTTCCTTAAAAAAAAGCACAACACAGCTCTGCACGTACAGAGCAGCTGGGAGCCATGGCGGAGAGCGGCGGCGGCGGAGTAGGCGGGTTGCAGCAGGGATCGCCGGTGGTGTGTGTCGTTTCCTCGGACTCGGTGCCTCCTGTGCCGGTGTCGCTGGCTCTGCCGGTTGTCAGCTGCGCCGCGGTTGCAGCGAGCGGCCGTGCCGCCGCCGTGGGGAGTCAGCAGCAACAGCGGGAAAGGATTGCACTGAGGAAGGCGCAGCTCCGCAACTACCCCCGGACAAAGAAGCTGGAAAAACTCGGCGTTTATTCTGCCTGCAAGGTACCGACTGAAACCTGCTGGTCTGAGCGCGGGGGGGTGGGGGGGGCGAAACACGGGGCCCGGGCACCCCCAGCAAACAAACTGAAGTCTCTTTTAAAACAGGCTCCTCTCCGATGAAGTGACATGTCAGAATTAATTTTGTTTTGACTGTATTCGTGTCAGGTCGGCTTGTTTTGCAATAGGGGGCGGGTTTGTTTCGGTATCTGGCACTTATGTGTTGTAAACAATGTTAGGATCGCTACATGCTGTGTCACTTTCTAAAATTCGATGACAGTTTTTTTGGTTGTAATGTCAACACTCCTGTAATTTTCCCATATACTGTTGCGGTAAGTCTTGGTGTTAAATGATGTACTGTGAATATTGTCAATGAGTGTTTTTTTTAAAAAAATCAGCTTGACTTTTAGTACTGGTGAAATGCCAAAGGTATAAATCTTAGTTGTAATATTGCCAATTTTCCCTCAAAAAAGAAGTGCAACTAAACATTGACCTCTTGTCAAATAATTTGATGTGTTTCTTTCTTTGGCTTAGGAACTGTGACATACCTTGCACCCAGATGAAGTGATGCAAACTTTAGGCTAAATGCTCATCATAGTGATCGTGGCATGTAGCCAAGTCCAGCTGACTGGCTGCATGTACAGCGGGAGGTCCAAGTATGGGCGAGGCTAGTGCACGATACAGCTTGCCTGCATATGTCCTTAAATAAAGTACCAAAGGAGCAGCAGTCCTGAGAGCGGGGCTCCCAGATCCTCTAGATGGAGACCTTAGTTAAGAGGGTGGAAAGGAGATGTCCTGTTTCCACAGAGGTCCTAAAGATCTACAATATAATGGGAATGGGAGTACATAACCATGGAATCTTGCGCTGAGGACAGAAATGCAGTGCCACATTCAGAACAGCGGTGGATACTTTGCTGTTATAGAACTTTGCCACATCGATTTTGTGCCTACAGCATGTGTCAGCAGCTTATGTGGCAAACATGGTGAATGTTCTTCAACCAAATGGCCACACACTGTTATCAGTCAGGCAATGTCAGCAGAGTCAATCATAGGCATCGTCTGATCTCTGCTAGAGGCTTGGACTCAGTCAGTCAGCCATTTGGGGTATTCAGGGACAGGTGTTCCATGTTATTACAGTCAGGGGAGTGGACGTGGTCAGCCTGCTGAACCCGTTTAACCATGCTAGGAATTATTTAGTAGGGAATCTGTTCAGCTCCATCAGGTGTCTAGTCACTCAGCAATCAAGGCTGCCTTTTGAAGGTGGTCAGGGATGTGTGCCACAGTCAGCCTGGGGTCTGTCCATTCAGAAACAAGATGTGGGGTGTTAATCAAGGATCACATGAAGAAGTCACAACAGAGGTACCTTCAGGATTTGGAGGAAATACAGGAGACCTAGAGTCTGTCATCTGTGCCACTTCCACCAGATGAACAAGGGATGGTGCCAACACTGGATAAGGATGTCCAAGGACACTATCACAGGATTATACCAAATACTGTATCGGGACATGCTACCTGATGGGTTGCGTAGCCATCCTATCCCAGTCATACTACTGGCTGCTTCGAAGCAGCCACTGCGGACTTGTATGGAATCTCAAATCTTAACCCACAAACATATTAAGGCTGTTAATGATGTTATCGGTGCAAGGTTACACCACTTCTTGATTGCTCATGATGTGGTCAGTGCTGTAGCCTGGGCAGGTGCTTCGTCAACTGAGCTGGCTTCCCCAGGTGCAGTCTGTTATAGACTCTACACATTGTTGTTTTAAGAGCACCATTGCATAATGGGGCAGACTTCATCATTAGAAAAGGATTTCATTCAGTCAATGATTTGTCTGAATTTGTCTGTGAACATTGGTAGCACCTAGTACCAGGTGCCCTGGAATTTGTCATGATGCCTGTTTTCTTGATAATTCTTGGATTCCTGCTTTATTTCAAAGGCCTGTTGCCTTATGAGAACGGCTGGTGGAAGATGAGGGCTTTACAAGCATTGTTGATGATTTGGTTATGCTAACCTTTGATTGAGGCCAAGCGTAGATACAGTGCGCCATTTTCTTCTACCAGGGCCATGCTGGAGCAGATGATAGGCCAGATGAAGATGGGGCTCCATTGTTTGGATCAGTTTTGATTGGCCTTAATGGTTGAATGCTGTTCCTTGCGCAACTAAAACAGTTACTGAGGCAATACTGAAGATGCTAAGGAGCTGGAATAATGAGAGCAGTCTTCTAAGAAGGAAACTGAGGACATTGAGTGGGAGAAACATCTCCTTCATCATGATAAGGTGGTACAGCCTCGGACACAACAAGCCAGACAGGACCTGTTGCACCTGCTTTCAATAGATCTGAGTTGAGTGAAGTTGCCATTCACTGAGTGTAAATTCATCGTTTCTCAAAAGTAAGCAAACATTGCCATGTTTGACCTTTATAAAGGAGGAAGGTCATTGTTGAAGCAGCTGAAGTTCGGGGGGGAAACGGGGGCACTACCTTGAGGGACTCCAGAATCTTCTGGAGCTGAGATGACTGACCTTCAGTAATCACAACTATTTTTTTTTATAAACAAGCATGGGGCTGGATGAACACAGCAGGTCAAGCAGCATCATAGGAGCAGGAAAACTTGACGTTTCGGGCCTAAACCCTTCATCAGAAATGGGGGAGGGGAAGAGGGTTCTGAAATAAATAGGGAGAGAGGGGGAGGCGGATAGAGGATGGATAGAGGAGAGGATAGGTGGAGAGGAGGCAGACAAGTCGAAGAGGCGGGGATGGAGCCAGTAAAGGTGAGTGTAGGTAGGGGGGTGAGGAGGAGATAGGTCAGTCCAGGGAGG
>JAHRHZ010000013.1:59133771-59160199 GCA_024137785.1 Ginglymostoma cirratum
TCCCCTCCCCCATTTCTGATGAAGGGTTTAGGCCCGAAACGTCAAGTTTTCCTGCTCCTATGATGCTGCTTGACCTGCTGTGTTCATCCAGCCCCATGCTTGTTATCTCAGATTCTCCAGCATCTGCAGTACCTTTTATCTCTGATTTTTTTTTTTTTATGTTCAGATCTGAGACTGGAGAGTTTCCCCCAATTCCCATTGGCTCTTAGTTTTGCTAGGGCTTCTTCATACCACATCAGTCAAGTGCTGCTTTGGTGTCTAGGGCAGTCATTTTCACCTCCTGGTGTTCAGCTGTATTGTCCATGTTTAAACCAAACCTGTAATGGGGTCAGGAGTGGAGTAGTCTAGGAGGAACACAAACTGAGTGCCATTGAGCAGGTAATTGCTACGCGAATGCTGCTCTATTACCACTGTTGATGATCCCTTCTGTCCCTTTACTGATGATCAAGAGTGGACTGATGGAATGGTAATTGTCTGGGTTGGATTTGTCTTGCTTTCAATGTAAAGTAATATCTGGGCAGGTTTCCAGGTTGACAGGTAGATGACAATGTCATTGCTATACAGGGACATATTTACTAGGGGCATGGCAAGTTCTAGAGCACAAAGCTTCAGTACTGTAGCTGGAATGTTGTCTGTTCCCATAGATTTTGCAGTATCCTGTGCCTTCAGTTTTTTTTTGATATCACATGTAGAGAATCAAAGTGGTTGAAGATGGGCATCCATGATGCTGGGGACTTCCAGACGAAGCCAATTTGGATCATCCTCTTGGCACTTCTGGCTGAAAATCGTTGCAAATGCTTTAGCCTTATCTTTTATCTTTCGCAGCCTGAGCACCTTGTCATTAAGGATGGAGATGTTTCTGGATTTCTCCTCCAGTGAGTTATTCATTTGCCCACAACCATTCATGACTGCTTATGACAAGACTGCAGAACTTAAATCTTTAATCAGCAAATATTAATGATATATTTAAATGTGGAAATTATTTACTACAGAGGATATGAAGTGTGCATTATGTGATTGCCATTTGCTTCTTATCCTTTTAGGCTGAAGAATCATGCAAGTGCAATGGCTGGAAGAATCCAAAGCCCCCTCCGACGCCTCCAAGAGTAAGCTTCCAACAGACAACCATCAGCCTTACAGAACTGTGTCGGAGCTGTAATCATACACTCAGTAAGTATAGAGCTTTTTCCTGCTCACTTTTTGGGTCAAGATGAAAAACACAGATTACCATTTTAATTCAAGGTTGTTTAATTCAAATGATCTGAGAATTTCAATCTATCACTGTTCCATTTATTATTACCAAGAAAATATTCTTGGAAATGTTACCCAAAAAGGTAAATTTAATTCACAGTTCAGCTGTCTTTGTAATCATTTACCATGCCTTTATTTAGTAGGCAAATTGCTAGATATTTTCCAGTTAATTCATTCAGAGATGCTGTTACACATCTCTGAAAGAGATAGGAATAGATTAATAAATAGATTGAAACCAGGCCTCCTGGCTCAGAGGTAGGGACACTATCATGACAGTAGAAGAGCCCTCTCCTACTGGAGCTGGTATTCCCAGGTGATCTCCTGTTCAAGTACTAACAATTTCTGAGTCTGCTTATCTTCCGAGATAGGCATTTTCACACTAGCATGGCCATAGACACTACACCCCCAAAGACTGGGGCCCTGTAAATTCATTGTTTCTCAAAAGTAAGCAAACCTTCCCACATTTGACCTTGATGATGGAGGGAAGGTCATTGGTGAAGCAGCTGCAGATGGTTGGGCCACTATCCTGAGGAACTCCAGAATATTCTGGAGCTGAGATGACTGCCCTCTTTTGTTCAGGCCTGACTCTTATCTTCTGGAGAGTTACTAAGTTGAAATTGTTGCTTCCTCTAATATTGAGTGAATCTTGGTTTTGTATTTTTGTTTTTCACTATGTGACAGTCCTGTGGTAACAGAATACTTCATTTGTCTTTTACCAATCTCTTTTTCTTCACATAGAATCTGTTTGTGTTTTAAATTGGAGTCAGACTGGTTTTATTTACAAAGTAGGAATTTATAAAATGTCACATTGTCTACAAATTGAGTGCTTTTTGAACAAAATAGAATACATCTGCAATTACAAATCTTCAAATACATAACTCTATGTAGTGAGTTTACTTGTGTGTGTGTGTGTGTGTGTGTGTGTGTGTGTGTGTGTTGGAGAGTGGGGTGGTGGTGGTGTTAGGGAACAGAGCGCATAGTGCGGCCGGATCACCTGTAGACATGAACCCAAGATCCTGGTTGAGGCTGTTCTCATGGGTATGGAACTTGGCTATCAGCCTCTGCTCGGTGACTCCACATTGTTATGTATCCCAAAGTCTGCTTTAGAGGATATTTACACACACACTCACATAGACCCCTCTCATACACAAACTCTCTCTCGCACAGACACTCACATGCACACACAGCCTGAGAGTGTGTGGATGCGCGCGTGTGTGTGTTTGTGTGAGAGCAGTCAAGGGCATTCGGCCTCGGATCTTCAGGTAACCATCCTCCAAGGCAGACTTCAGGATACATAACAATGCACAGTCACCGAGCAGAGGCTGACAGCCAGGTTCGGTACCCAAGAGGATGGCGTCAACTGGGATCTTGGATTCATGTGGTGGCATCACCTGTAAGTGACACTCTCTCACTCTCTCACACTCTCTCTCTCTCTCTCTCTCTCTCTCTCTCTCTTCCCCCCCCCTCCCCCATCACACCCGCACACGCACACATGTGAATTAGCATTTGCAGATTTGTACTTGCAGAAACATTCTATTTTGTTCAAAAAGCACACAACATGTAGACAGTAAATATGCCATTTTATAAATTCTAACCTTGGAAATAAAAGCAGAAGTTAACACACAGATTCTAAACAAGGCCTCACACCTAAAATGCATTGTCTGACCTGACATGTCACCTCTGGTATACTGAGGGAATTAATAAAACCTTTAGTTATCTCGGGGCAGTGACTTGAAAGAAATTGTAGGATTTGCATGTTAATCAATCAAAACCTGCTTCTCCTTTCTAACTGATTAAAGACTTAACAGCTGGATTAGGCTTGTCCAATACATTTGTATCAGTTCTATGATCCTTTGATCTTTTGCTTATAAATTCTGTGTCTGATGCCACCTCTCTCACTAACACCTGAACAAGAAGCTTGTGTTTATAAAATAAACCCGTCGGACTATAACCTGGTGTCATGTTTTGACCTGTGTCCACCCAAGTCCAACACCGGCACCTTCACATCCTTCACCTTCACCTTACTAGTGTTGGGATTGAGAAACGATCAGCGAGGACAAAAAGAAGGGACATGTAGGGGCAGCTATGAATATCTAGACGAACAGTACTGGAACCCAGGTGTCTGCTAAAATTAACCTGACCCTATATCTGTTGCAAAAAGAATTTTCCTCTTTATCATTCAACAACACCAACTGTTGAGTTAGTACTGCAGAATATGCAAGAGGGTCCAGTAAGTTTACAGGTCATAATTGACTGTGTCTGCACATGCACAAATCCTGTACTACATGGTAGTTGCAGGTCTCCTTCTTACCCTCTACCAATGTTTTTCTGAAAAGGCCTGTGTCTTGTTAGGTCTACCAAAACTGATATTAATGTTTAGTGGCATTTGGTAGGTATGCCCGAATAGGCAACATTTGCCTGTAATGTAGGACTATGTAATTCTAATTAGTAGGTCTCTGTGGGAAAAAAAAAATTAGAGTTATCCAGCATATGATTTAGACAGGAATTTGTAGCTCAAGGTGTGCAGTTCAGCAGTCAGCTGTCACACCTCACATTGCAAAGCGGAGTCTTCTGCTTCAGCAACACTATTCTATTGTTGACAGGGCCAAGAGCATCTTGTGGTCATCCTAACTGATGGATCTTCCTGCCTGCCTTCCTCCAAGCACTTCGAAATGTTCACAATAGTAAATGTTGATGCCAGTAAAGATAGCAACACTATATTCTGCATTCTGTTCTATTACCTTGATGTACTTGTGTAAAGTATGATTTGTCTGGATAGTACGCAAAATGGTAACTTCTCATTGTGTTTCAGTACACATGACAGTAATAAATCAAATCAAATCAAAAAATATTTAAACCTGATTAAGGATGATGAAAGCCTAAACACTAGCTGGGAACAAAAAAATACAAGTAGAGGGAAAATAAAAGGTCTAAGGGATTTACCTCGATAATACGTCGACCCTCAAAATGCTTGTTTATCTGCAGATCTACTTGAAGTTTTATCCTCCATCAATTTCTATTGCTGTTCCAGAGATTCAACACTCAGTTCTCCTGGAGTTTGTACATATGCCCCCTTTAAAAAGTAATAAATCTCCTACCTGTTTCCAGCACCAGACTCGGATAGTTATCATACGCCTGACAAGTTAGAGTTTGTGATAACTGAATGGGAATACAAACTGATAAATTAGGAACAGAAGTAGGCTACCTGGCTCTCCAAGTCTGCTGTATCATTCAATCTGATTCCTCCATATTCATTCCTCCCTCAATGACTTTCCTTATCAAGAATGTAACTCTCTTGCCTTAAAAATATTCAAGGACTCAGCTTTTACCAGGTTTTGAATATTCCAAAGAACCCAACGGTACTCTATCCTGTCAGATGTTTGTTCCTTTCTGTCTTGCTACCAACAAAAATCAGGGTGGCAGTGGAATGACAAATACCCCTGTTGATTTCATAACCAAATTCAGTCTGCATTTCTAGCCTGTTTGATCCCTTACCAACTCTTACTCTTCTAGTAGTTTTGTTGAGGGGAATTCTTAATATTGCTGATTTTTTTTTTTATTGGTTTGCACCTCACCATTTATATTTGTAAGCCTTCTTGATTTACATTAGTGAAATCACTTAGTAGGAAAATCGAGAGCTCCAGTATGTTTGCAAAATGTGCTTCAAAGTTGTATGGCCAGGAACTGATTGTGGGCTGCTTCATTTTCTTTATTGGGTTGGTGGCCTTGTGATTTTTTTAATGGTGTTGTGTGGGAATTGTGACCCTAATGCTGCAATTTCTTTGTTTACCCAGAGGGAAGTGAAATCCTGTTAAAGTTGAAATGAGGAACCAAAAACAAATGTTGTTCTGTTGTGTTTATCAGCTGATCATGTTTCCAATTTGGAAAATGTATCCGAAGAAGAAATGAACAGGCTACTTGGAATAGTACTAGATGTGGAGTACTTATTTACCTGTGTCCACAAAGAAGAAGATGCAGACACAAAGCAAGTTTATTTTTACCTATTCAAAGTAAGTATAAGGGTAGATAATTTTCCAATGGTCCTAATAATTTGAAATCCTTGACCGTTAAGAAGGTACCTCATTCTAATAAAAGTTTTGCTCAGATAACAATTATTGATTTTAGAAATGTTTCAATACAAACTGTTAAATAATCTCCACTATATAGAATTCTGAGATCTGCTTGAGGGGCTAGCAACATGCTCACCAATAGTATGTGTTTGGTACCTATCTTTGTGACATGTATTTAATTTTTCCTTCAGTTATTGCCAGGTCTGTCTTAGCTTCAAGGAGCCAAATATTCACAAAAGAAACTTGAAATAAATTGCTACAATTAGTCACAGTATAAGTAGAAAATAACATGGTTATCTACAGAATGGTTAAATGTATTTATGACTTGCCAGATGTAACTCAAACTTTATGTCAGGGCACCCCGGTTGGGGTTTCCACTTTGGATGCACTCAGCATTTCGGATGTAAATTACATTCAAAATTACTCCAACCTTTGAATTGAATTCTGCTCAAACTCACTTGTGCATCATAGAATGTAAAATCTAATGTGATTGGTGTAATCAGATGGCATTTCAGAACATTATTTTTCACATGCCATTTTAAAAAAATAATCTTTAGTATATGGTGTCAGATTTTTGCTCCAAAGAAAGATAGTGAAAGTTGGGTAACTTCTCAGCTTGCTAAACCCAGGCTTGAAGAAAATGCCCCTTCAGATCTGATGTTTGCTTTAGGGTGCAGTTACAGGATTGAGTTGAGCCAACTTCCCTTTAGATACAGATCGGAAGGGCTGCTGGGTGCTCAGACAGGATGTTAAAAAGACCCATGTTGTTCTCTGGGACTTTGTCACTGTTTTTTGCTCAATGTTAGGCCCTCTAATCTCACCCCCCCACAACACATCACTAACCCCCAACACTAATTGTCCTTCAAAATTTCTTTGGTGCATGGACCTCTGAGGTCCATGCACAGCAGCAACTTGCAAACCCAGTAGCCAAGGTGTCACCACAACAATATGACTAGTGTGCATGGAATGTCAGAGTAGCCATGCAGCTTAGAAGGAGCCCTTCCCCTCACTCCCCATGCCACATTCATGTCAGCTCTTGGCTCCGCCCAATGCGTGGCACTTATCACTCTTTGCCCTTTCTCCCTGTATGTCAACATACACAGTATCCATCATTTGCAGGCCTTGAGCCACATGGAGATTATATATAATAAATAAATATTACAGCTTTTGCATGTCATGAAAAAAGCCTCCAAGTATATGAAAGGCTGTTCAAATTTAAAACAAAATCAAGTACACAATCCCTTTATAAAACATACAGATTTGTATTCATAAACTCACGTCAAAGATAATTGTTAATTTCCTGCCTGTTTGATGCTGAGGTTGTGACAAGTTTTGTGGGTGAGGCTTCATCTCATTGTGAAGAATAATGGAAACCATCAGTAGCTATTTATTAAACCAGTAGGCGGAACCCAAGTGGAACCTCAGCAAACAGGTTTAGTGAGTGCTTCTTGACAGCACTGTCAGTGATCCCAGTCATCACTTTGCTGATGATTGAAAGTGGATTGGTGGGGTGTTACTTACTCTGTGTTTTGTGTATAGGACATACCCCGTCAACTTTCCACGTTGCTGGATAAATGCTAGTCTTTTAACTGGAGCACAAGCCTTCAGTATTAGTGCTGGGATATAGTTAGTTCCTGCAGCCTTTGCCGTAACCAGTGCCTTTAGCTGTCTCTTGATATCATCTGGAGTGGGTCAAATTGTCCGAAGTCTAGCACCTGTGATGCCAGGGACCTTAGGAGGAGGCTGAAATGCACTGTTAATGCAACACTTCTGGCTGCAGGTGGCTGTATATGCTTTAACCTTGACTTTTGCACTCATGCTGGGGTCCATAGTCATTGAGAATCGGGCTATTTGTGGAGCCTTCTCCTCTTGTTCACCACCATTTATCATTGAATGTGGCGGGGTTGGAGAGCTTAGTTCTGATCCATTGGTTATTGGATCACCTAGCTTTGACCGCTCAATGCTGCTTTCACTGGTTGGCATACAAGTTGTCCTGAGTTGCAGTTTGATCAAGATGGCACCTCATTTTTAGGTATGTCTGCTGCTATTTCCTGGCATGCCCTCCTGCATAATTTTATTCATCCATTGTTGGTCCCCTTGCTTGGTGGTAATGGTAGAGTGGGGATATGATGGGCGATGAGTTTGCACATTGTGGTTGAATGTATGCAGGCTGCTGTTGGCCCACAACACCTCATGGATGTCAAGTCTTGTGTTGTTTAATCTATTTGAAATCTATCCCATTCAGCATGGTTGTAGTGCCATACAACACAATGGAGGGTATCCTTAATGTGTGGGTGAGATTTCTCTTCCACAAGGACTGTATGGCAGTCATTCTTATTGATATGGTCATGGACAGATGCATCCGCTACATCTGGATCAGTAAGGATAAAGTACAAGAGTGTCCTTCCTCTTGTTGGTTCCCTCATCACTTACCAACAGCCCAATCAATTAAGTATGACCTTCATGACTCAGCCAGCCTGGTCAGTAGTGGCGTTAACAAGTCACTGTTGGTGATGGAGATTGAAGTCTCCTACTCAGAGTACAATTTGTGTAATTTCCACCCTCAGTGCATCTTCCAACGTGGAGGAGAACATGATAGGTGCATGATATGTCATCATCAGCATGAGGTCTCCTTGCCTGTGTTTAACATGATTAGTGAAATGTGTCATGAGTCAAAGTTGAGGACCCCCAGGGCAACTCCTTCCTGACTGCATACGTTGTGCCACTATCTCTGGATTGTTTGAGTTGTCCAGGGATGGTGATGCTGGTGTCTAGGACATTATCTGTAAGGTCTGATTCTGTGACAGTGACTACACCAGGCACTCAATTGACTGGTTTGTACGCAGCTGTCCCAATTTTGACACAAACTTCTGGTTATTAATAAGGAGAATTTTGCAGAGTCATGCGCAATGTCTAGATAAATGCCTCCCAGATTGCCTTGATCCACTACAGTTCACCTGTAGGTCCACGGCAGACACCATCTCTCTGGTCCTACACTCAACCCTGGAACATCTGGATGCCAAGGACATCCACATCAGATGCCTATTTATTGACTTTAGCTCTGTCTTCAACACTATAATTCCAACAAAACTCATCTCCAAACTCTGAGACCTAGGATTCTGCTTCGCCCCTCTGCAACTAGATCCTCAACTTCCTGACCCACAGACTGCAGTCACTAAAGAGAGGTGACAACAGTTCCTCCACAATAATCCTCAACGCTGATGCTGTGCAAGGCTGCATACCCAGCCCCTTACTATACTGCTCATATACCCATGATGCTGTGTGGCCAAATTCAGCTTTAACTCCATTTATAAATTTGCTCATGACACCTCCATAGTAGGCCAGATCTCAAACAACAACAAGACAGCGTACAGGAAAGAGATAGATAGCTTACTGGCATAGTGTAATGACAACGATTTCTCCCTCAATGTCAGCAAAATGAAGGAGCTGGTCATTGACTTCAGGAAGTGGAGTGGAGGACACGCCCTTGTCCATATCATTGGTGCTGAGCTTCAAGTTCCTTGGAGTTAATAACACCAACACTCTATCCTGGTCCATCCACGTCAACAATCAAAAAAACACACAAATGCCTCTATTTCCTCCAGAAGGCTAAGGAAATTCAGCATGTCCACAAGGACTCTTACCAATTTTTACAGATGCACCACAGAAAGCATCCTATCCTGATACATACAGCAGGGATCACAACCGCTCTGCCCAAGAAGTTACAGAGAGTTGTAAATGCAGCCCAGTCCATCACGAAAACTAGCCTTCCTTCCATTGACTCCGTCTACACTTCCAGCTGTCTCGGGAAAGCAGGTGTCATAAATAAAGACCCCTCCGACCCCAGTTATACTCCCTTCCATCCTCTTCTGTTGGGCAGAAGATACAAAAGTTTGAAAACTTGTACGAACAGATTTAAGAACAGCTTCTTTCCTGCTGTTATCAGACTTATGAATGAACCTCTTACATATTAGAGTTGATCTTTCTCTGCACCTTCTGTAAAGCTGTAACACTCTATTCTGCATCCTGTTCCATTAACCTGATGTACTTATGGTATGATTTGTCTGGTTAGCAAGCTAAACAATAGTTTTCACTGTGTCTCAGTTCATGTAACAATAATAAATCAAATCAAATGCCAGGTGGCCTGTCTAGTTTCATTTCTTTTATCAGACATGAGTGACTTGCTAGGTCATTTAAGAGTCAAAGACATTGATATGGATCATGATTCCTTCCTTAAAGGAAACAAATGGGTTGTCACCATTTGTCAGCTTTTAATTCCAGATTTATTAATTGAATTCAAATTTCACCATCAGCCACGGTAGGAATCATGGTAGCAAGTTACTAGTTAATTGACAGTGCTACAATGCCACCTCCTCCCCATTTGGCATATGAATAGCAAGTAACCATGTTGTCTCTACTATTTTGTTATAGGTTCTTTGTAATCTGTACTTTGCATTTGTATATTTATAAAAAGATTTTAATTTCACTGCAGTTTTTCTGGATGTGTTGGTGAAGCTTTGGATTGCTCCTATGTGGCAATACTTGTTGGTTATATTTAATATTAATCTGTAAGCTATGATTGTCTGAAAATGAATCCTTTAAAATACCAGCAAACATTTTATTAACCAGCACCAATGGGTCCAGGAGTGTGCTGATTGATCAAATATTCTGGTTGATCAAGACTTCACCATAATCAATGTAAAAACACTCACTAAGTAATACAAATGTAATGCAGGGGGTATACACATCACTGTTGTATTTTTATTTACAGCATAAATCACTTAAATAATCATGCAACTTTGCCCTAAATAAAACTCATCGGCAGAGAGCCTTTTCACCTGAACCCTCGACTATCACCGAGATCATGATAATACCGTAAACTTCCAACATTTGACATAATTTTTGCTTGTTCATCGAGAATGTGCGTTCATAAGCTGCCAGTTAAAACAAAGTTTTCTGTACTTTCTTAAAATGTTTGTTTATATTTAGAAATGTCCTGACTCTTATGGCATCCTTATTTACTCCTGATTTTTCTACCTGCAGAACTGGCCTGTGTACACATGACAGTTACCATACAGTTCGCAAATACATTATTGTCCTCTGGAACACTGCTTATGTTCCAAATTGATGAACAAAACTGTACCAAAATTGAAATGCTTCTGTATGTTGCCTGTGAGATGGTGCAGCTTGAATGAACCAAGAGGAGGTGATTGAGGTAGAAGTAATTGAGGGACGGGAATATGGAATTTGAAATGGGGGCAGGTAAGCATGCTTAGAGGGGACCAGGGAAAAAAGACTGGTTCAAAGTTAGCACGGATAATGTTTATATATTTTTACAACAAGTTTACATTGTAAATCTATATAAAATATTCCATATATTCAATAATTTTTTATTTTTCAACAGTTGAGCATGAATAATTAAGTTTGAATTGACACATAAACAACTAAAAATGAAGTTGGCACACTTTTGCCTTAGCATTAGTATTACGTGTAGCATAACATAACACTCCATTCCCTTTATAAGATAGAGTGGCTAGTTTAAAAAAAAAATTCTATTTCAGTTGCGGCAAACTAGATTTATAGCCAAACATGTTGTTAGTTTCATGTCATTCCTGCTTTACACTGTACAGTATGGGATCAAACCTAGGATGTTCCTGTTTCAGTATGACTACAAATAGCATATTTATCAACTGAGAGATTAGATATACCTAGAACTGTCCAGTTTTTGTAGCAGTATGGAATTTGCTATTGTACAAGGCTCTGTGCTTAACATTGTTTGATTTTTGCATCCTGCTAAAGTTCTGTAGTGGTTCTCAGTTTATTTCCTTCCCATTTTTGCTGCACCCTGGCCTCTGATAATATTTTCCCAAAACATTTATCATTTGCTCTGACACTAAAATGCACTCCAAAAGGGATAAACTATCTTCATAGCAACTCATGCTTCTTTTTCCTCTCTGGACTCATTTTATTTTTAATTACGTTTACAGCTTTTGAGAAAATGTATTTTACAAATGGGGAATCCTGTAGTGGAAGGACCATTAGGAAGCCCACCTTTTGAGAAACCCAGCATTGAACAGGTAAAGTGAATAAAGCTATCTCCAGTCTGTATATTGAGCTTTACAAGTCTATTGATGTTGATTCAACATGGTTAAAGCACAAAGTCATCATTCTTGCACTATTCACAGCAAAAACCCTTCAGCGATAGGCATTGTTAAAACGGTTTTGTTCTGAAACAACAATTTGCACAAAAATAAGAACTGGGGAATGGGAGAGACTATTTCTGCTGAGACTTAGTTTAGTAAAATGCAAACTAAAAGTCTGTTAGATGTTTATTTTTAAACATCGTTTTTTAAGTATGTTACCTGATGTTCTTCTAAAGCTACCACTTGCTCCTAAATATATAATCCATGCTTTATTCCTCGGATGTATAAGCATAGGCGAAATAATGGCATTGTGATAATATCAGTGCACTAGTAATCCAAATCTCAACATTGCACTTGGTGGAATTTAAATTCAATAAATAAATCAGTAGTACTAAATTCTTCTCACTAGTGATGACCATGAAACTATCACCACTTGTGTGGTGTAAAAACTTATTTAATGCTCTTTAGAGAAGGAAGTCTATTTACTCAGTATGGCTAGGTGCTGTAGACCCACAGTAATGGTTGACATTTAATTGTCCTCCGAAACAGCCCAGTTTAGGTTGGGCAATAAATGCTGGCTTTGCCAGCGACACCTACAGTCAGTTGTACAGTTTTATAAAAGAGATTATAAGAAAATGTTTACATTGTCACTTTTTTTTTGGAAGCTGGGGGAAATAAAATTCCTGAGTACAATGTTTCATCTGTCTCTGGGCTAGCACGACAAGTAAGGATTGGGAATCATGCTGTACAGTAGATCAGATTTGAAAAGTGGCAATGGACTACAAAAATGTGTAAGACGAGGAATAGGCTATTCATCACTTTTTCCACCATTTACTTTAGTAATGGATGAGTTGTCTTGCAATTATATTTGCACACTGTTGCCTCATCGCACACAATACCCTTGCCTAACAAAATCTGTTGTTTCCATTTTGAAAATTTCAATTGATCTACAGTCTTTTGAGTAGACAGTCCCAGATCTCGACTGCAATTTTGTATACAAATGTGCTGCCTTATATCAATTCACAATAGCGTGGCTGTATTGGTATTCTGGACTCCCCTATTTACCATGCTGGCGATCATCTCAAAAAATGAAATTAGAATGACTACACTGAGGCTTCTTGATCAGCTCTGATTTGTTTCAGGTGCTTAGTCACTGTGATTACATTTGGGAATAAGCGAATATATTTGTAAAGACATTCCTCAGGAGATTATGTAGGGAAGAATTCACATTACAGTATAAAACATAAGTGGCCCTAAAACATACGCAATATCTACTTGTTTTATGAAGGTCCATGGTGTGTATCTCAGATGGATCAATTGCCTGAGCAGAAGTACATACCCAGAAAGTCTAGTTTCTAAATTAAATCAGTCTTCTTTTTCTCTAACGCCCTCATCCTTTATACTTGGGAATGTACGAATGAGGGGAGATTTGAATATAAAAATTTGGATGAGAAATAAATTCTAATAATGTAGTTATCACGATAAGTGAAATTTCTAGAGTTCTGTTTGGCTGTATTTAGGAATCAAGAATTATTATTCCAGATCTTTCCCTTGAGGATTGCAATTATTTTGATACTAGCATATAAGCATTAGAGTTGTTGTCTGAAATAGAGGCATTAACCCAATTAATTAAAGCTGGCTAATATCTTGGATATGTTAGTGGTTGTATACTCACTCCATTAGTAAATAGGTATTTCGTTTCTACATGGTTTGGGGAAGGACTGGATTTTCCACATTGTTTGCATTTTCTTTCTGAATATAAAGTCGTGAAGCTCTCCTTTTATTGTCCTTTCTTCGAGATCAGTTTCAGCGTACAAAAATGATACTGTTCCCTAATGTAAATTTGAGTTGGCTTGAGTTGACATGTAGAAATAAATACCATACCTTGAACTGACTTGTCATTGCATGCTACACAGAGCTGTATGAGTTTGTTTTTAATATGCACTTTACATTTACTTTTTCTTTATTTAGGGAGTTAATAACTTTGTACAGTACAAGTTTAGTCACCTTCCAACAAAAGAAAGGCAAACAATTTGTGAACTGTCTAAAATGTTTCTGAATCGAATCAACTACTGGCAGCTGGAAACTCCCTCACAACGGAGGCTTCGGTCACCAAATGATGATGGTGCTGGATACAAAGTTAATTATACAAGGTACTAAATAGAGCATAAAACCCCTGAATGAAGTGAGACTTGATGTCAACAATGCTCCAACTTTTATTTCCTTAAAACCGCTTGTGACCTTTTTAGTCACATTTATTGTCTGGTTACAACATTTGTATTGTATCACTAACATGGCCTTTTCGTATAAGGTTTAGTAAGTGGGATAGTTTGATGATTCTGAGACTGTGTGGGTGAGACCAAGAGTTGCAAAGAAATATCAGGAAATGAATATATCTCATTATGTAATGCATTTAAGTTCAGTTCACAGTAGTTCCACAAGTTTAATGGGGGGAAAACAGAATTAACGTTTTGATTTCAATGACATGTCATCGGCATGAAGGAACACTGGACTCAAAACGTTAGCTCTCTTTGTCCTTCTACAGTTGCTGCTAGATCTGCTGAGTTTCTCCAGCAGTTTCTGTTTTAGTTTCAGATTTCCAGCAGCTGCAGTTCTTTGTTTTTATTGTCCACAAGTTTTAATAGCATGCATAAAGTGGAATTACTTGGAATATACAAATTGAGAGCGCTGGAGAACCATAGCTTTTTAATAAGTATACAGGCTGGGATATGGACTATGCCAAGTTTTGTATACACGAGCAGATAACTATGCATTCAAGCCACACAGATTCCATACTTTAGTTACAGAGGAGCAGGAAAGTCAACATTGCTGCTCCTCTAGTGCTGTCTGACCTGCTGTGCTTTTCCAGCCTCGTACCTATAGACTCTGGCTTCCAGCATCTGCAGTCCTTATTATCTCCAAACTTTAATTAGCCTGTTCTTTTAAAAACTGAATGTAATAAGATGAAAGTTTTCTATGGGTTGAAATTTCCGACTGGAGTATTTACAAAAATACATTAACTAGATTATAATGAATGACCACTAAGGATTACCACTCCCCAGCTATAAAATTATTTTGAGCAGGAATACCAAGGTCATCATAATTAAAGCAAAATACTATGGATGCTGGAAATCTGAAATAGACAAAGAAAATGCTGGAGAAGCTCAACAGGGTTCAAAAGCATAGTTTATTTTTGGCATTTAGTCCAGTGACTTGTGCTAAATGACTAGACAAACTATCTGGTGAGGTAGTTGTTGAAGTATTTATTGTTAAGATTTCACAGCCCACAGAAAGAGAGGTCAAAGGCCAGAACCAGGTTAACTTTGGAAGAAAAGATCCACACCAGCAGATGTGCTGTTTAGTTGCCTCAAAGTAATCAACGTAACTGGGAAACTCTTGAGTATTTTCCTTAAAATTAGTAAGACATGTCATTGAGTTAGCGTTTGGTTGTGTGTTTTGGGGAGAAACAGAGAGAATCACTCCTGGTGAATATGTAGAAATTCACCAAAAGGCAGTCCTTGTCAGTAGTCTAAGAAATTAAGATGGGAGTGATACTTTACTGGGATTTAGTATCTGTCAAGGATATTTCTAAGAAAAGGATAGAAATTTTCAGTGTTTTTTATCTTTCTAAATTATATAGATATATTTTTCTTTTGTTTTGTTAAAAGTACTTTTTTAAAATTCTTTCATGGAATATAGGCTTTTCAAACTGGATCGGCATTTATTGTCCATCTGTAACATTCCTGCAGAAAACAATGGTGAGCTGCCTTCTTAAACTGCTACAACCCATTTGATTTAGGTATACCTACAGTGCTTTTAGGGAATGAGTTACAGGTTTTTGCCCAACAATAGTGGGGCCTAGGACACTACCCTGAGGAACATCTCCTGTTTTTGTGCTGAGACGATAGACCCCAGAATTCGCAACCATCTTCCGGTTTGTCAGGTATCATTCCAACCAGTAGAGAGTTTTCCCTAGATTCCCATTGACTGCAGATTTCACTGGGCTTCTTGATGCCACACTCATCTCTTTTCTTGAGCTTAGCACTTTTGTCTATGTTTGTACCAAGCTTATTCTGAATTTAGGAGCTGAATGGTCATAATGAAACCTGACCTGAGCATCAATGAACAGGTTATTGCTGAGCATGTGCTGCTACATGACGTTTGTCATCACTGGACTGATGATAGAGAGTAGACAGATTTGGTCGTAATTGGCCAGGTCAGATTTGTCTTGATTTTTTTTGTGCTCAGGGTATATCTGTATTGTAGGTGTAGAGGAACCGCTTGGCTACGGACCCAGCAAATTCTTGAGCACAACTCTATTAGTGGAATATTATCACGGGCCACAGCCTCTGCAGTACCGAGTGCCTTCAGCCATTTCTGATAGCGTGTGTAATAAATTGGCTGATGATGGGCATCGGTGAGCCTAGGGACATCTGAAGGAACGTGAGATGGATTGTCCACTCGGCACTTCTGGTAGAAGATTATTGCAAATACTTCAGCTTTATCTTTTGCACTGATGTGCTGAACTCCCTCGTCATTGAGGATGGTGATATTTGTGGAGCCTCTTCCTTCTGTTAGTGGTTTAATTTTTTTTAACCACCATTCATGACTGGATGTGACATGATTGCAGAGCTTGGATCTGATCTGTTGGATGTGGAACCACTTAACTCTCTCTCACTTGCTGTGTATGCTGTTTGGCACAGAAGTAGTCCTGTGCTGCAGCTTCATCAGATTAATGCCTCATTTTTAAGTATGCCCAGAGCTGCTCCTAGTCCCCTGGCTCGATAGCAGTGGTAGAGCGGAGATGTGCCGTGCCTTGATCGTGTATATTGACAGCTTTCAGTGAATATGTTCAGTGACTGACTGAATTACAATAACAAAACTTATCGTCTACCAAACATGTTTCACTCTGCGATCTGACTTGTCCAGTATTAAAATCTACTGGAGTCGTAGCAATTTAAATTCTATTAATAGCTGTAAGCAGAATTTTTTTTGTTGTTAGACCTTTGCTTTTTTTTTTGTTAATTATCAAGATGTAAATATTCAGGGAATGATCTCACCAAGTTTGTGTGTGATACTAGAATATGCACAAGTGATAGGATTATAAAGAATGCTTGACTACAGAATATTAATCTTAATATTTTGCAGAATAAACCATGTAGAAAGCAAAAATAAAATCAGTAATGCAAGACTGGAATTTAGATTTGATAGTCGCTTACTCTGGGAAGTCAAGTTATATCCAAAGCGTTCCAGGGTGTATTTGAAGTTCAGTTAATTAAGAATCAAAGTATATCATTTGCCTTTATGCAAGTCCCTGTTTAGGCTTCAAATAGTGGATTCATGCGAGGGGATATTGAGGAAGTGGAAAGGGTGCGGAGCAGGACTACTTGATTAACCCCCACGAGAATTTGATAGTAACTAGATTTGAAGCCAAATGACTTCACATGAACTTTTGAGGACACTCAGAAGTATTAATCAGTTGTGGTATAGAGGCATTCCTGCCTCAGTGAATTCTTATTTGTTAAATGCTAAACGTCCTAAGATACTTTGATTGCCATTGATTGTAATTGAATTTGTTGTTTTGGCACTAACAGCCTTCTGTATGGTTTATTGGCCGGAGTGTGCAGTTTTGCAGACCTGAATGAGAGACATCCATCAATCACTGAGAAGTAGAGTGCTGATTGACTGCTGAAACCCACGGTATCAGACAGAACTCGGGTAGACTCCTCTGTGATTTAAGTAAAAGCCAAATACTGATGATTTTGGAAATCTGAAACAAATACAGAAAATGCTGGAGAAACTGAGCAAGGCTGGCAGCATCTCTGGAAAGAGAAACAGGGTTAACGTTTCAAGTCTGATATGACTGGTCTAAACATGACTGAATACAGATATAACTTACAAAAATATTCAGGTGCATGAGTTTTTTGAAAGGACAGGCAGGAAGCAAAGAGTGGTGCAATAACATTGTTAGAACAGGATGGAATAAATACCATAGAAAGAAATGATCTTAAATCAGAAGATGTAGAATCCATATGGGTAGGGGTAAGAAATAACAAGGGGAAGAAGACGTTGATAGGAGTAGGCTACAGAATTCCTAACAGTTGCTATTCAGTAGGACTGAGAATAAGTCAAGAGATAATGAGGGTATGTTAAATGTAGTAAATCAATTATAGGTGACTTTAATTTTCATGTAGATTGGGATTTTCAGATTGGCAGAATAGCCACAAGGAAGAATTCATTGTGTGTGTTTGGGACAGTTACCAAGAAATAATATGTTGGGAATTCAACCAGGGATCAGGCTGTTTTGGATCTGGTGATGTGTAATGAGGCAAGTTTAATAAATAATATCAAAGTAAAAAAGCACCAAGGAAATAGTGACCGTAATATGGTTCAGTTTGAGAGGGAGGAATGTGGGTCAGAAATAGCTGCACTAAACTTAAGTAAGGATAATTACAAAGGAATGAAGGCAGAGCTGGCTGGAGTGGAGTGGCGAAGGACGTTAGCAGCGAAGATGGTTGAGGAACAATGGCAGGCATTTCAGAAAATATCTTACCGTTGATAACAAAGACGTATTGTAGTGAAAAGAAGAATTCAAGGAATGGGATAAGTCAACCATGGTTAACCAGGGAAGTTAAGGAAAGCATCAAATTGAAAGAAAAAACATAAAATGTGGTAAAGTTTAGGCAGATGAACTCAGGGCATATTTGGGAACGTGGGACTGGGATATCATAGCATTTACAGAGACGTGGCTCAGGGATGGACAGGACTGGCAGCTTAATATTCCCGAGAATAGATGCCATAGGAAGGATAGAAAGGGAGGCAAGAGAGGAGGAGAAGTTGTGTTTTTGACTAGGGATAATATTACGGCTGTACTTAGGAAGGATATTCCTGGGAGTACATTCCAAGGAAGTTATTTGGGTGGAACTGAGAAATAAGAAAGGGATGATCACCTTATTGGATTTATACTACAGCCTCCCCAATTGTCAGTGGGAAATTTGAGAAACAAATTTGTAAGGAGATCTCAGTTATTTGTAAAAATAATAGGGTGGATATGGCAGGGGATTTTAATTTTCCAAACGTAGACTGGGACCGTCATAGTTTAAAGGCTTGATTGGAGAGAAATTTGTTAAGTGTGTACAAGGAAATTTTCTGATTCAGTAAATGGATGTACCTACCAGAGAAGGTGCAAAACCTGACCTACCCTTGGGAAATAAGACAGGGCAGGTGACCGAGATGTCACCGGGGGAGCACTTTGGGGCCAGCGACCATAATTCTATTAGTTTTAAAATAGTGATGGAAAGAGATCGACTGGATCTAAATGTTAAAGTTCTTAACTGAAGGAAGGCCGATCTTGACGGTATTAGGCAAGAACTTTCAAAAGTTGATCGGGGGTGGATGTTTGCAGGTAAAAGGACTGCTGGAAAATGGGAAGCTTTCAAAAATGAGATCATGAGAATCCAGAGACAGTATGTTCCTGTTAGGGTGATGAGAGAAATTGAGGTTTTGGTCAAGAAAAAGAAGGAAGCATATGTCAGGTGCAGACAGCAGAGATTGAATGAATCCTTAGCGTATAAAGGCAGTGGTAGTATACTTAAGACGGAAATCATAAGGGGAAAAAGGGGACATGAGACAGCCTTGGGAAAAAAGGGTTAAACAGAACTCAAATACATTTTATAAATACATTAAGGACAAAAGGGGAACTAGGGAGAGAATAGGGCCCCTTAAAGCTCAGCAAGGCTGCCCATGTGTGGAACATCTGGAGATGCGGGAGATACTAAATGAGTATTTTGCATTATTGTTTACTGTGGAGAATGATATGGAAGAAATAGAATGTGGGAAAATAGATAGCAACATCTTGAAATATGTCCATATTACAGAGGAGGAGGTGCTGGATGTCTTAAAATGCATAAAGGTAGATAAATCCCCGGGACCTGATCAGGTGTACCCTGGAACTCTGTGAGAAGACAGGGATGTGATTGCTGGGCCTATTACTGAGCTATTTGTATCACCGATTGCCACAGGTGAGGTGCCAGAAGAATGGAGGTTGGCTGACATGGTTTAAGAAAGGTGGTAAGGAAAAGGTAGGGAACTAAAGACCGGTGAGCCTGACATCAGCGGTGAACAAATTGTTGGACGGAATCCTGAGGGACAGGATTTACATGTATTTGGAAAGGCAAGGACTGTTTAGGGATTGTCATCATGGCTTTGTGCGTGGGATGTCATGACTCACTAACTTGACTCAGTTTTTTGAAGATGTGACAAAGAGGATTGATGAGGGCAGAGCAGTGGACATGATCTATATGGACTTCAGTGAGGCATTCAACAAAGTTCCACACAGTAGACTAGTTAAGAATGTTAGATCACGTGGATTTCTAGGGAGAACTAGCCATTTGGATACAGAACTGGCTCGAAGGTAGAAGATGGTGGTGGTGGAGTGTTGCTTTTCAGACTGGAGGCCTGTGACCAGTGGTGTGCCACCAGAATTGGTGCTGGATTCACTGCATTTTTGTCATTTATATAAATGATTCGTATGTGAACATACGAGGTTCATTAGTAAGTTTACAGGTGACACCAAAATTGAAGGTGTAGTGGATGGCGAAGATAATTACCTCAGAGTACAATGGGATCTTGATCAGATGAACCAATGGGCCATGGAGTGGCTGTTGAAGTTTAATTTAGATAAATGTGAGGTGTTGTATTTTATAAAGGCAAATCAGGGCAGGACTTATACACTTAATGGTAAGGTCCTGGGGAGTGTTACTGAGCAGAGAGACCTTGGAGTGCAGGCTCATAATTCCTTGAAAGTGGAGTCACAGGTATATAGGATAGTGAAGAAGGTGTTTGGTATGCTTGCCTTTAGTGGACAGCGCATTGAGTATAGAAGTTGGGAGATCATGTTGCGGCTGTCTGGAACATTGGTTAGGCCACTTTTGGAATACTGTGTGCAATTCTGGTCTCCCTGCTGTGGGGAGGATGTTGTGAAACTTGAAAGGGTTCAGAACAGATTTATAAGGATGTTGCCAGGGTTGGAGGGTTTGAACAAAAGGGAGAGGCTGAATAGGCTGTGGCTATTTTCCCTGGAGTGTCAGAAGCTGTGGGGTGACCTTACAGAGGTTTATAAAATCATGAAGGGCATAGATAGGGTAAATAGACATGGTCTTTTCCCCAGGGTGAGGGAGTTCAAAATTAGAGGACATAGGTTTAGGGTGAGAGGGGAAAGATTTAATAGGGACCTGGGGACAATTTTTCACACAGAGGGTGGTGCGTGTATGGAATGAGCTGCCAGGGGAACTGGTGGAGGCTGGTACAATTACAACATTTAAAAGGCATCTGGATGGGCTTATTAATAGGAAGAGTTTAGAGGGATATGAGACAAATGCTGGCAAATGAGACTGGATTAATTTAGGATATCTGCTTGGCATGGATGAGTTGGACCTAAGGGTCTGTTTCTGTGCTGTACATCTTTGTGACTCTGTTTTAGGTGGAGACCTTTTTAGGACAGAGATAAGGATGAATTTCTTCAAGCAGAGAGTGGCGAACCTCGAATTCCCCACTATAATAAACATTTGAGGCTAAAACATGGAAAACTTTCAAGAAAGATATAGGTCAGAAGTCACATGACACCAGATTATAGTCCAACAGGCTTATATGAAATCACAGGCTTTCTAGTGCTGCTTCTTCATCAGCTGAAGTTAGCAGTGACTTCTGACCTTGTCTACCCCAATCCAACACCAGCACCTCCACATCAAGAAAGATGTAGACATAGTCTGTAGGACTAAAGGGTTCAAAGAACATGGGGAGAAGGGGGGAACAAGATACTGAGTTGGATGTTCAGCCGTGATTGTATTGAATGGCAGAGCACACTTGAAGGAGCTGACCTGCTCCCACATTTTATGTTTAACTTACTGTCAGGTTGAGCCTGGTGGTTCACAATATACCATGATGTATTCAGATGTAAGGTAACTAGCTATAAGCCGTATGTAACAAACCATTTCCTGTTCAAGAACGAGTCCATCGACTTTATGTGGACATCCTCCCTCACATATTATCAGTAGCTTTGTGCTTGTACTGGTCTCAGGGTTGGAGGTAGTTAATCTACCCAAAGCTTCTCAACCCTAAGGTAATTTTGTGATCAGCAGGAAGGATTTTACCTATGAGAATAACATGCTTCCTTTGTATCGAAGGCAGTCACTCTCTTCTCACCTCTGGAGTTCAGCTGTTTTGTCAATGTTTAGACAAGACAGTAAAGACACCCAGAACGGAGTGGTTCTGTTGAACTCAACTGAGCGTCTCTGAGCAGGTTATTGCTGAGCAAGTACCATTTGATAGCATCTTTTTCCAATTCTAGACCTAGTTAATAAATACTGGTAACAGCCTCATCCACTGGTTCAAAATATGTTTGGTTGAAGTTAAGGTGTTGTGCCTGATCTATTTCAGGACTTAGGAAATGAATGTGAGTGTTACCGCAACCCCAAGTCTCTCCTGTACACAACATAACAGCTAACCAACTCACGACTGGTGCCACTGAGGTTTGAGAGTACATATTATCATGTAATGTCGTCAAGAGAAAATGAACCATGGATAATTGCATACTGTGTTCAACTGTACTTGCCTAGCTCTAACCAAGTATTTGAAGTGTTGTTTCAACATGCAAGGAGGTTACAAAATGATTACTCTTATCTGTACAGCACATTTTTATACCTATTATTGTACCCATCTTTTTGCACAGCTAGTGCCTGAGACATTCCCAACAGCTAGGATCCACTCTGAAAGTCGATGTTATGGACCACATTTTGATGAAATGACATATTCCGCAACAATTGCCGAAAACGAGTATTAACTTTCATAATAGTGTTTCGGTTGCAAGTGAGGAGAACGCTGAGATTGGAATCTTTTCCTGTTTATTTATACAATAGTATTGCTGTAGAGATTGGAAGGGCCTCCTGGTTACAATCTGCAACTCCTGAACATTGGGAATCTAGCCACTCAATAAATGTCTTTGTCATATCACGCTGTTGCAAATTTTTGTGGTGGAGGGGATGAACTGGCTCATGCAAGCAAAAAATGTTGATTAATTCCAAACACATTTACATAGCTAGGATGGCGGTTTGGTTTGTTAGCATTGTCTGCATTATTTGTATAGAATTATCCCTAACTATGAAAGCTAAGACCTGTGAAGGAGCTTTACTGCAGGTATGATTGAATCATGTGACGTAAGTCTGTCATGGTGTTTTACACAATTCTCTTGCACTGATTAAGTTCTAACCACCTCTCCTCATAGATTCTAGTATGGGGCTAGCAGTGGTTCAAAGACTTAAGTTTGTGCTCCCCTTTCTATTCCTCCAGATAAAGAAAGATTCCCTTGGGGGAAGACATTACTGAATGGTTGAAATTATTGAAGAAAAACAACAGTGTACGCAACAACTTAGAATTTTCAGTCTTGAAAAGATGTAAGAAAGGGGATCTTACAAAGTCTTCAAGATAGGCTAAGGATTGGAAAAGGAAAATTAAAATTATCGATTTACATTAAATTGTGAGCTTGTAATACAGATTGAATCTATTAAAAGATAAATTCAGGGTTAATAACACAATTTATTCTGCAAATAAAGACTGACAAATCTGTGGTTTAGGTCACCAAGACAAAAGCCTAAAATCTTAGAATAACACTTTGGACTGAATCTTTTTTTTTAAGCTATGTCTGAGTTGCACAAGTTTATCAAGCGTTTGTCAACGTGAGGCCTAGTGAGTTCTCTCACCATGTCTTACCAAGCTTGCCTTATTGATTGTCGACCATGCCACATAGGGTCTTTCATGAGTGATTTCTGTACAATCTATCCCTTACCATCTGCCAGTTAACCACAAATTTACCAGTATCGCTTGTGCCTGTGCCATTTTTAAAAGCAGGCAGCAAGTTGGAGTTCCTGCTGGACCGGGTGGTGCAGCCGTGGGACTTACTCCTCCCTCAAAACCAACAGTGGGGGCCATAACACCAACATGCAAGCCTGGCCTGAGGCTGTGACCCAGGTTAAAGCAGTCTGAAGGAATGCCCAGAACTACAGGAAGGAAGTCAATGAGCACTCCACCAGAATAAGTTCATGTTTTTCTGTCTGATACACTCTATCTCTGCTACTGTACCCATCTCCCCTCATGGCTAGTGCTCCACAACACTCATAGCTCCCTGCAACTTCTTCCCGATGTGTTGTCACCCATCCCAACTCCCGGCACCACTAACACTGTATTTCCTCTGCATTGCCTACTCAGTCACTCACCTACCTGCGCCAATGGTGGTACGCCCCCTCACCTCCCACTTTCACATTCATTTCATTCTTTCATTCCACAAGAAGAACAGCCCATAATAGGGCAGAAAAAGTCAAGTTGGGTGGTGTGATGCCTGTCATCTGGCTTCTCACCCCTTATGACGATAGGATCCTGACTGACTGCCCTGAGCAGGAGCTGCACTGTATCTGTCGCTTCCTTTGATTTACTGTGCCGGGAACCTGTGAACAAGGGCTATCCCCCTTGACTTGACTGAGGCCTACTGACAACAATAACAAGTTCCCTGGCTTTGCATCTGCATCAAATGACATAGCTAGACAGAAGTAATATGAGCCTCTGGTTGAGGGACAAAAGTGCAAAAAGGCACGGCAATGCAAGACAGGAATGTTGTGAGCTTTCAGGGAGGTTCAAAGTGAATGGGCATTATGACAGCGAGCAAAGAATCCGGAGATGCAGTCAAGCCCAGTGCATGAACTGGATGCATGTCACTGAATGCAAAGTGTCACTGCTGCAGCATTACAATGATAGTTGCAGGTTTAGTATTGAAGTGCAGAAACATTCTGAAGTGATCAGAAGTCTCCAGTGAGGGTTCTTAGAGGCTGACGCATGTCCGAAGCCTATGTCTACAGACATGACGTGCAAGTTGCTAGAGTCCATGGACCGCACCCTGGGAATTTGATGCCTACTGTCCAATGTAGAGGTCATTTGGAGTAAGGGATAAGCTGAATCTGCTGGCTGCTCAATGTGGTTTCCTTATTAAGTTTCCTTGACGAGCTTGTTTAGTGTGTTTGTTAAGATGGGAGGCTGATAATTAATGAGGTGAATTTGGCCATCAGCGAGTGTTTAGCAAGCAATAATGATCATCATCTGATAACTCACTGCTGCTTAGAGAAAATCCTGTCACTCCATTTGTGAAAAGCATGGAAGATAGTATGTGTTGCTCCTGATTTCAAGATGTGCCTTGTCACCCAATTCGTAGTCCATATCACTCCGACTCCTATGAGAAATAATTTCAGGGGATTTTCTGGATGGATAAGTTCGAATGTGCCAAGTTGTCTTCCGGAACCACAGCTGTCCTCTAAATTACAACAGAAACTCTTAAACTTAAGAGTTAACAGTAAAATCAGTGTTCCAGAAATGATCTTCCACCTAGAGTAAACAGGGAAGCTCATTTTACGTGGGTTGTAATTTGCTTTTTGAAGGGAACTTTCTGCCTTGAATAAATTTCATAGAATATACAGAACAAAAATAGGTGATTCAGCTCAACCATTCCACACCTGTATTTAGGCCTCAATCAAGCCATTTAAGTATCAGAAATGCATAAAGAAAGTGGAGATCCAGAGTCATAAGCCAAATATAAATAAAAGTTGAATTCTAACATAGGTTCTGATATATCACTACTTTACCAAGAATGCCTATGCTTAGGTCATATCATGCTTTAAGTATTTATACATGGAAAAAATAAAACTTGTATTGCTGTTACATACTTAATTGAACTCAGTTACAAATCTGCTGATTCTTTTCAGGTGGTTGTGTTACTGTAATGTTCCTCAGTTCTGTGACAGTCTCCCATGGCATGAAACCACCCAGGTTTTTGGCAGGACATTGCTGCGCTCTGTTTTTACTGTCATGAGGCGCCAGTTACTGGAGAAATCCAGGCAGGAGAAAGATAAGCTACCATTAGAAAAGCAAACATTGATCCTTACCCATTTTCCAAAGTAAGTACTTAAAACACCTACACTCTAATGCTTTGAATGTTCTTTTTATGTTGTTTCTATGTATCTGAATCAGAAAATAAACTAAAGCTCTTATTAAACATTTTGTTCCATTTAAATGATTACATTAAGAAAAGGTATAATTTCAGCTTGGTCATGAGACAAGTCTTGGCATCACTAATTTAGGTAGTTTGCAATTTTATAAACATAAAATGCAAAGAAAGAATTCCCATTTATGGTGCATTGTCCTTGGCCTTAGGATGAGCCAATATCTGTCATTGGTAATGAAATGTAGTCTGAAATGTAATCGCTGTAAGTGAGTAAAAAATGAAAGAACATGGCCTTTAACATTTCTGCACTTTGTAGGATTTAAATAAATCTTAATTTAAACATTGCTAAAATCTTACAATTATCAGGATTATGTTGCAAGAAAACAGACTTGGGAATGGAACACCAATTTACACCACAAAAAGAGGGTGCTGACTGGCAGGGCCATCATCACAGTAAAATTTTGATACGTACAAGTTTACATATGAGAAAATGGCTAGGATGCTAATCACAAGGTTGCTAGTAAAGTTGGGTCTTGCAGCATGGGAAATGGTAGAAATCCCAACATGTACACAATCAGCGAACGTTTCTTTCGGTAGATTGTAGTAGAGAATCCATTGGTGGATTTCTCAACTGATACATGGAGGAAAGGAAGGTTGTTTAATTTCTGTTTTTTGGCACATTTTGCCAAAATGGTAAATTTGAGCACAGGATGACCTTTACTAAGCTAAGAAATTCTTTCAGAGATAGTAAGAACTGCCAATGCTGGAGTCAGAGATAACACAGTGTGGAGCTAGAGGAACACAGCAGGCCAGGCAGCATCAGCGGAGCAGGGAAGTTGACGTTTCGGGTCGTGACCTTTCTTCAGAAAATCGGAACGATTTTCTGAAGAAAGGTCCCGACCTGAAACATCAACGTTCCTGCT
>JAHRHZ010000013.1:59160599-59246069 GCA_024137785.1 Ginglymostoma cirratum
CTACCTGCACTCACCTATCGCCATCCCACCTACCTTCCCCAGCCCCAACCCTCCTCTCCCTATTTATTTCTGAACTCCCTTACCCCACCCCCATTTCTGAAGAAGGGTCCCGATCCGAAACGTCAACTTCCCTGCTCCTCTGATGCTGCCTGGCCTGGTGTGTTCCTCCAGCTCCACACTGTTATCTAAGAAATTCTTTGATGCAGCTGTGGATTCAGATGTCAAAAATGTGTTATCTACATACTAAAAGTATGCAGGAGGTAGGAACTTCATGGTTATTGCATTGAAGACACCAGTCCCTTTTCTGGGGCTTATATATATGTTTATTAAATTTTGGCTTTAGATCACACAATGCCACCAGACAGTTGCATTGCAATTGTAGATCTATTAACTTACTAGAAGTACCACAACATGCATGTACTAGACTTAATTTGGCATGGAGGTAGGATTTGGGGCTGAACTCATTTCATCTGGACCCATTTTAACCAGTGGGGTAGCTCATTTTTAGACCACTCAAAGAGCTAAGATTAGCATGGAAGTAAAAGTCACCATAGTCATAGACTAATAAACTTTTCTCATTAGAGAGAGACGACTGGTAATGAACTTAACCTGAGGGCCATCACACCTCTGGTGAGAAGTTGGGGCTTTCAAGGTGATCTTAGCCAGTATAGGAATTAAATCCATCCTGTTCTGATATTAGAAGAGGATTTGAGATGAACTGGGGTTAATGGGAGTTGGTGATAAAGAGTGGGAACTGGTTCAGTGGATATTGCATCTGGAAGTTATAAAGACTCATAGACAGAGCCCAGCATTCCAAAGATTTTAGACTATGCATATGCTTGGCAATGTGTTAAACAATGAGGAGAACAGGAGCAGTTTTCAGGAGGGGCAGACTGATGAAATGAGTAAATAGATGCATGTCAATGAAATCTAGTGCAGAGAAGTGTGAAATGATACATAGGGGAACTGGCAGGAGATTGTATCATTTAGTTTATACTATTTAAACAGAATACAGGAACGAGGAGACCTGAGAGGTTCAATCATTTTTAAAAAGTTCTTAGATATTTAAAAAAACTATTAATGTTATAAATGTCTCCAAATAGAAAGTTACTAAAGTTTGCACAAAAAATAGTAATGCATTTTTTTTAATGTTATAGATTCCTTTCTATGTTAGAGGAGGAAGTGTACAGCCACAACTCTCCTATATGGGATTTAGACTTCATGGTGTCCTCTGGTAACATCCAACTAGGAATACAACAAGGTCAGCAACATTTGAATTCTGAAACAGGGTTGGGAACCTGATATAAAGTTACCAAAAAGGGAATATTAAACTTTCAGAAAATTGATTTATTTTTTTAAGCTCTGGTTTTCCTATAGTATTTTCTATAACAAATATAAATAAGTTATACAAGTATTAAATGCGTTTTGATAACACCTCAGCTAAAATTAATATATTCAGTTATTAAATAAGTATTGTTACATTATTTTGACTTACTTATGTGTTTTGGAATGTTAGTTGTCAACTCTCCTGCAGTTCCTGGGATTTTGCCAAACACAAAGCCATTTGGGTATGGATCGAACCCGGCTTCTGGCAACATTGATCAGACCAATATTGGAAGTATGAGTCCTGTCTGGAAGAACAAAACGGCTCCAGGCTCAGAGCAAATATTAGGTATGACAAACAGTTAGATCTTAAAAATTGAGAGGTTATTGCTGAAGCTTGGAAAAAGCTTTTAGTAATACAGAACCTATTGATCGACATCCTTCCTGAAAGCAAACTTCGAAATTTTGTACGAATCACTGTAGAACTTCTTGTGAGTATTACCCATTTAGATGTGACTAAAACCAGTACTCAGCCAATAACTTATTGCGTTTGATGTTTTAACTCATTAAAGCTACGTTCATGTATCAGTTGTCTAATTGTGCTTTCTGCCCTGAAAAAGGATCAAACGCAATCTTAGCTTCTGTCACTGTTATTACACTTCTAGGCATAGCCGGATCATCACCTCATATTGCCACAAAGTGGTCAAACTTGGGTTTGATCCCAGGTTTGAGTGCGTATTTTGATATGATGCAATGTTCCTTCTTTATATGCCAATAATTTACTTATTTGGAGCGCACATTATTTTCAAGGCATGTTGTAAAGCTGGCTGTTCAACAACTGTGCAAGGTCTAAGTTTGATTTATCTGTTGTATTTAGTTGCCAGCCTCAGCTGTGCTAATATCAGAAGGATCATTTGGAAATACCCCTATTGGAGCTGCTGTTTTATGCCTCCCAGAATTCAGCACTAAAATGACATTATGTTGCTTTAGAAGCAGGTCACCACCAGCCATTTTAGATCGTGAAGAGAAAATGGATATTCATATCACCACAAGGAAGATTACAGTGTTCAGCACTTTGGTTAGTTGTTTGCTCTTTCAGCTTTTCCCATGTTACATGGAGTCACCACAATGCTGGTTGACCACTCCTTCATATCAACAGTCAGTTCTTTGGTTTTAATGGGTGATTTTACAGCTGGAGGTCTTTCCTGATTCCTCTCCCATTTCTCCGGGCTGGAAACTGATGCCAATACATGCACCACTAGCTGAGTTTCAATATTCAGCATTCTAATTGTGTGTTGATAGTCGGGTCATTTGTCATTAAATTTGTTTTGTCAGTTTCTTTTTATTTAAAAATGTTAAAAGGCTTATTATTGAACCAGATGGAATTTGTGACAGAATTGTTATGTTTCGTTAGGAGAGAAAAGAAAACCCACAGAACCGTTTAATATGGAAGATGCTAAGAGACAAAGAGTTTTGGGAGATATCCCAATGGAGCTAGTGAATGAAGTAATGTCAACTATCACAGATACAGCTGCTATGTTGGGTCCAGAGGTAAGTATACCACATCATATTTTGTATTGAAGTTTATTTGCTGGGAACCACATTGAGCGAAGTTATTTTTGTCAGTTTTAAATAAAGAAAATAGCTAAATCCGTTATCCCTTTATTCAGATTTCTCCCTCAGATTTTATAAGGTCACTCTGTCTTCCACTTCCTTCATTTTTCTTCCCCCTACCAAAGAAGTTTTGATGTCAAGGCTTTGATGAATATGAGATTTCAACATAAAAATGAAAGGCTTATATCTTTCTATGTAGCTTTATTGCAAGACAGTTGAGACATATTCTGTAATCCCAAACTAAGGTTCCTCATTTTGCTTTCAATATTTCAATGAAGGTGAATAAATTGGTTTCCAGGTGTTAAGAAGTAACCTAATAGCTCATTGAGAAGCATTTATTCAAAATGGTTTACTTGTCAAAATGAGCAAACTGTTGAAATGCAATTTCTATGTTAGATTTTATCAAAAGTAGGGAAGTTAATTAAGAATTAAGTCTCACGTTTAGGATAGATGAATACATTATCTACAACATAAAGTTCCTGATTTAGTTGTAACTTCCTCTTCTTTCCATGTATGGTATTTTGAAATGATGTTTTAGTATTTCACACTTCTTGCATGCTGAGAAAGTTAAACTTTTAGCTTTCATTGTCAAATTGATATATGTTGCTCAGATATTCAAGATACTAATTGCAATTTGATTAAAGTGTACAAGATGCAATGGAAAATTGTTATTTATCTTGACCTTTACAAGACCAGCTTACTATCAGCACATGCAGCCAGAGATGAAGCCGCAAGGCTTGAAGAAAGAAGGGGTGTAATCGAGTTCCATGTTGTGGGAAACTCGCTCAGTCAAAAACCAAACAAGAAAATGATGATGTGGTTAGTTGGATTACAGAATGTCTTCTCCCATCAGTTACCCAGAATGCCCAAGGAATACATCACTCGGCTTGTTTTTGATCCGTGAGTACATGTTTTATGGCTGTTGCTAACGTAAAAATAATATCTCAATTTGGTCAATTTCTCATATTGGTTTGTTAATTGAACCAAAAAACATTTGTTTATCATGTGATAAGGCTCAAATCTTTAACCTTAATGAGGAATAAATTAATCTTGTGTGTATATTGGATTACAGGGAATGTTAATCCATTTTACATCTTAATTTCTTTTCCATTGATATCCAAGATCTGTATCATTCCATTAAACTGATTTTTATATATATATTTTAAAAAGTGCTGCATATTAAGTTTGGTAGAATAGAGTTTGTCCTGTTTAATTAGTTTTGAAGGTTGAGTGGATCCTATTTTAGTCTCTGACTTGTTCTGTAGTAATCCACTCGTTATAGCAGAAAACAAGCTAGCAGTGTGCGGCATGATTCAGGACAGAAGTTAACTTTTTAGATCCAATTTCATAGCAGATCAAAAGATCATGGGTTTCTCGTTTTCAGTGCTGTTTGATGATAACTTATCCATCCTTGAACTGTATAGTGACGTTTGAAGAATAAAAACAGAATGGCAGACATAAAAGGAATATAGTGAACCAAAGATGATTTAACGTTAAAGTCTGATGTATAGTAAGTCCGACAGTCTGAATGGTATGATGTGTTCATCCTCTTGATTAATGACATCTTGTATAGAAACAGAATTAAAAAACATATTGAAAACTTCTGGTTACTTCAGCTGAAAATGTGCAGTTTGCTTCAATCAGTAACAAGGTCAGTTTATCTGAATTTCAGCTAAGTTCACAAACAGAGTAAGCATTCTAAACATCTCGGGAACTATTTATTATGATAGATGCTACTGAGTTTCACATTAAATAAACTTACTTTGGGACAGCATACTTGAAGGTTTGCCATCTGAACCCTATGTGCATCACTGAAGGTAACACATGATCTCCTTTGATCAGCATCTAGACCTTCAGAAATTAATATCGGTCATTTACCATGAGAAACATTTGCAAAGCTTAAATAGAGGCTACCAAAAGATTAGTTAAATTTGAAGTCATTTTGTTTAACTTTATCGTAGTAAACACAAGACCCTTGCTTTGATCAAAGATGGCCGTGTGATTGGTGGTATTTGTTTCCGGATGTTTCCGACACAAGGCTTTACAGAGATTGTGTTTTGTGCTGTAACCTCTAATGAACAAGTGAAGGTAAGCATGAATTTAAAGGGTAATTATTAACCTGTATTCATCAGCGTATATTTATTTAAAATCCAATTGTGTTAACGTTTAAGTTGATTAAAGATTATGGTGGTAATAAATCCTGGAAGTCCCTTCCAGACAGCATTGCAGATATACGTATCACCCCACAGATTGCAGCAGTTTAAGAAGGTGGCTCACAAGCACCTTCTTGAGAGCAGTCTGGAATGGACCATATAGGCTGCCAGCTAGCAGTGCCAATATCCCCTGACCAATTAAAGAAAAAGCAGAGATAGATCACATAGTTTAGATGTTTTTGGAGCAGTATTCATAAAAAACTTGATATAACATTCTGTCAGGAATTTGCAGCCAGAAAGCCAAGATCATTCGCCAAAGTTTGCCTGCGTATCGCCAAATACTGAGTGATCTCTCCTGTTTCTACCCTGTTATGATGCCAACTGATGGTACAACAGGGCAAGTAAAGATTTTGATATATTCTGTTTTGTTTTGTTAGTTGTGTCACTTTTGTCAACTTCCCTCCATGATCTCTAGAGAGTTATCTTGTGCAGTTCTCTGCTGCTTATCTCACTGCATTCGCACAACACCTCTACGGTACCACACTATCATGTGCATAGCAGTGGTGAACTTACTTGACACTGCCAGAAACTTAGGAGATTTGTGCTGCCTGTACCATGTTTAAAGCCTGGCTTGCACTAGGTCAAATACTGTTAAACAGAAATAGCCCTTGACAGTGCACATAGTAGGAGGGAAATGAGAAGGAAACACGTCTGGATGCCCATTGATGATACAAGTGACAGTTCAGTGAAAAAAAATCACATTTGTACAAATATTGCCACTTTATATCATCCCCTGTCTAACCAACTGTATTTGTAATTGCAGTTACACAGGCTACCCGTCATTAATGGCATATCATGTTAGAACCCTTTCTGAAGGAGCTCTACTCTTTTCCTAATGCCTAACTGTTGAATCTAGTTCACTGTCCTGTACTAGCTTGGCAAACACCAACTAACTAAACACAAAAGCTAGTTTTATCCATTAAGCTACCCGTGATGCTGCAAATAAAGGTGCAAACCATTGATACCCAGCAGTGTTGAATTTATGAGTCACAGTCTTCACAGTTGGACCCTGTTATAACCGAAACCCTTGAAAGATAAATTATGGGCTTATTAAGTATTCCTCCTGTAAAGATTATTGAAATGTGCTTCTGTAAGTAAGCAGTAGTATAGTATGTTTTTTGTTAATAAAAATTATTAATGGAAAAATTACCAATAGTCAAATGCTTGTTCTTTAGGGCTATGGAACCCATCTAATGAATCATCTAAAAGAATATCACATCAAACACAACATTCTGAACTTCCTCACTTATGCAGACGAATATGCAATCGGCTACTTCAAAAAGCAGGTATGTCATTTGTGGCCTTGATGTCTAAGCTCTTCAAACAGTTGTATATTGCCGTAGAAAAGTTCATGCATAATTACTGACGAGAAATCTAAATAAAATGTTTTAACAAGACATTCTAATTTTCATACAATGTAACAATTTACTCTTAGATCTTTTAGATTCACTGCACCATGAATAAAACTGCAGCTGTAGAAAAATCTGGAACGTAACATACTGTCCCAATCCCACAGGGATTTTTAAAAATCTGCCTTTGTATTTCCTGGGCTTTTAAAGGTAGTAAATAATTGGGATCCTCATTGTTGCATGAAGAATTGTTATTGTGAGTCTCGGAGAAATAGAAATGACCCCCTGGCAGTCCACAGGAATATTGTTGGCTGCTGCCAACCAGGGCTTTTCATAACATGATCCTCTGCCTTTCCACACATGCTTCACGTCATCCACCCACATCCCCCCGTGTCCAGCACCTGTAGACTCTACATCAGTTTTCTGCAGTCATATCTTCACCCATTTCATCAGCTTGTAATCCACTTCACGTGATATTGCACCAGCCTGAAGCAAGTCAACTGCAGCAGGAGATCCATACAGAGCATTTAATTTACCAGTGGCATATTAATGTAGTCTACCTCTAATACATTGGATCTCCTACTAGCAAGAACAACTGGTAGAATGGCAGCGTGCATATTCTAATGCCTGAAGTTAATGTCCATTCTTTGATCTTGCGTTTTAAATTTTGTACTTCACTAAAATATAAATTATCATAACACATCTACACTGGAATTTCCATAGACAATGGGGAAAAACCAAAATAAAAGTGGCATTTAAAAATCTATGGTGTTTTCCACAGTTGTCAAGATATTCTGGCTATTGAGCAGGACCCCTCGGGAAGTTTATACCTGGGAATCTCAAAGAACAGGAAAACATACGGTGTATCCAGTTCAGATGAGAAATTCAGGGACTTGGAGACAGTAAGGACTGCAGATGCTGGAAGCTAGAGTCAATAAATGTGGAGCTGGAAAAGCACAGCCGGTCAGACAGCATCCAAGGAGCAGGAAAGTCAACATTTTGGGCCAAAACCCTTCATCAGGACAGGGAAATTCAGGGATTTTGATATCTTTATTGCAAAAGAAAATTCAAGCATAACTGTCTCACCTTTTTTAAATTTATTCATGGGGTGTGGTCATCATTAAACTCTTAATTTCAGATTTTATTGAATTTAGATTCCACCATCTGCTGTGGTGGGCTTCAAACCTGTGTACCCAGAACATTAGCTGAGTTTCTGATTAACAAATCGGTGATAATACCACTGGGCCATCGCCTCCTCCACCTAATCAAGAATAATAGTTTCATTGCTTACTACATGCTATCAAGTTTAGAATGTCTTGCATATCTAAATATTATAAATTCACTGTCTTCATAATGAAGTGAAAATTACATTCTAATTTCGAAGAGTAATTTTTCAAAATTGCTTAATTGCATTATACTGCACACAAATTGGATCATACACCATTCACATTCATATGGACCCAAACGTAGCCTCTGTAATAGTGTTTAACTGCAGTTGTAAATACCAGTATGTCTTACTATCTCTCAAAGTTTGTAAATTATTTGCCACTTGAAAAATGTATAAATCCAAAACGATTTAATTAAATAACTGGACATAAAAATCCAATCAATTTTATTTGTTTTACAAATCTGAGAGATTAGTATTTGCTGTTAAATTGTTATACAGTGCACCAATTTTGTCAATAAGCTTAGAAAAGTGTTTCTGGGGCAGCTACTGCTAGACCACCATTCAAGATCTTTCTGCCAAAGTACAATCAGGATCCGTTCAGTTATCAGACCCTCTCGGTGCCTCAAATGTATGGAAATATTGTGCTGCGTAAGTAAGGAATGCCTTGGGTTTATTGCAACTGCAGGGAATGCCAAATTTCCATGTTTATTTGGTCTTCATATGCAAAGACTACAGAACTGCTTCAGTAACTGTGTATGAACATAAATTTTTTTTATGTATATAGTATATTTTTGCAAATAAAAAAAACAAAAGTTTTAAGTTATTACAAAGTAGTTCTCAACATATTGACTTTGAGAACATTGACATTTGTTCTGTTATTTTCTGATATTCTGTATTATTTCAGGGATTCTCTAAGGATATAAAAGTTCCAAAAGTCAAGTATGTTGGTTACATTAAAGACTACGAAGGTGCCACTCTGATGGGCTGTGAATTAAATCCACGGATTCCATACACTGAATTCTCAGTGATCATAAAGAAACAGAAGGAGGTACTAAGTGCCTATTTTTGCTGATATTTTACTTCTGATTAGTTAAAAAATAGAGTGCAATTTTCAATTTGCAGTTAAAGTTTTTTTGTTGTGTGACAGTCATGGTGCCCGATCTGCAATGGCCCAGAGGGACTTTTCTTTTGCCATGTTCCACTCATCACCTCATTAATTATATAGCTGAGTTCTTTGGCACCTTTCTTGAGGAATTGTGGCTGGAGAGGTCCAAGTGCCCTCTTGGGACCTTCCAACATTCTTACCTCTGGCATCTCATTTGAACCCCAGCTGCACCCCACTTTAGATGCTGCCAGCCAGGAACTTGCCGTTACACTGTGGTGCTCGACCATTATTACAGAGCACACGTCCAAAAGGAAATAAAATATTGCTCCCCACTTCGGGGACAGGAACCTGGAAGAGTTGCTATACAGGGTGGTGAGAAGGAGAACAAATTTTCTCTAGCCAACCACCAAAAGAATCAATGGCACCTGACCAAGCCAGCCTGGACTGAAATTATAAACTAGTCAGTGCTGTGGTTGGGTGAAAAGAAGCGTTCAGCAGTGTGAAGGAAGGTCAGTGATCTTCTGTACTCTATAAAGATATGTGCCACCATCTTATCTCTGCCACCTCACATTTACAGGGTTGGCAGTCACTCGTTGCCATTGCACACTCATCTGATCAAGGCTGGTTGGCTGCAACTCTCACTGTTGCATGTATGATATCCACTCAGTGGCTCTCACCTTCTTGATCCTCCTAAACTCCTAATCCTTCTTGCTCTCTGCACTTTCTACTCACTCACAGGGGACATCTCAAAACCTCTCCTGCTCATGCATGACCATAACTCTTCTGTCCTTACCATCATCTCAGTTCCTCCCATTGTCTCTGTGGAGATGGAGATATTGGTCTTTGATCTTTCAGGAATCACTATAATCAGGAAGGGTCACAGAGGATTGGAAAATGGTGGTCTAACACCCCTGTTTACAAAGGGAAGGAGGCAGAAGACAGGAAATTTAGAGCAGTTAGTCTGACCTCAGTTGTTGGTGAGATTTTAGATTCCGTTATTGAGGATAAGATTACTGAATACTTGGAAGTGCATAGTAAAATGGCCTGAGTCTGATGGTTTAGTGAAGGAGAGGCCATACTAAATAAATATGTTAGAATTATTTCGGGAGGTAACGAGCAAGTTACACAAAGGAGACCCTGTGGTGGTGGTCTATTTGGATTTTCAGAAGGCCTTTGACAAGGTCCTACATAGGAGGCTGCTAAATAAGAGCCCATGGTGTTAGGAGCAAGGTACTGGCAGCGATAGAGGATTGGCTGACTGGCAGAAAGCAGAGATTAGGGATAAGGGGGTTATTTTTCACGATGGCAGCAAGTGACTAGTGGAGTACTGCAGGAGTCAGTCAGAGTTGGGACTACAACTGTTCATGTTATACACGAACCATTTGGATGAAGGAACTGAGGGCATTGTTGCTAGGTCTGCAGGTGACCTAATGATAGGCGGAGGGACAGGTAGTGTTCAAGAAGTGGAGAGGCTGCAGAAGGACTTGTACTGGTTAGGAAAGTGGGCAAAGAAGTGGCAGATGGAATACAATGTGCGAAAGTGTGAAGTTTTGCACTTTGGTAGGAAGAATAGAGGTGTGCACTATTTCTAAATGGGGAAAGGCTTTAGAAATCAAGCACGAAGGGACTTAATAGAAACCTGAACTAGGACCTGTAAGGTTAACATGTAGATTCAGTTGGCAATTAAGAAGACAAATGCAATGTTAGCATTGATTTTGAGAAGGCTAGAATACAAAAGCAGCGTCGTACTGCTGAGGCTGTATTAGACGCTGGAGGTCAGGCTGCATTTGGAATATTGTAGGCAGTTTGTGGCGCTGTTTCAATGACGACTTTGGAGGGGATCCAGAGGAGGTTTACAAAAATGATCCCGGGAAGGAAGGGACATGAGGAACAGTTGAGGACGCTGGGTCTATACTCAATGGAGTTTAGAATCATGGGGGGATCAGATTGAAACTTACAGAAAACTGAGAGGCCCGAGCTCATGGCCTCGGTGAAGAGATGACATTTTAGAACTGAAATGAAGAGGAATTTCTGCAGATAGTTAATCTGTGGATCTCTTTGCTGCAGAAGGCTGTGGAGGCTGACCCATTGAGTGTATTTAAGACAGAAATCAAAGATTCTTGATTAGTAGGGGATCAAAGGTTCCAGAGAGGAGGCAGAGGAAGGGGTTGAGAAACATATCAGCCACGATTGAATGGTAGAACAGACTCAATGGGCAGAATGGCCTCATTCTGGTCCTAAATCACATGCTCTCTTGATCTAAATGTAGGATAATTTGGTCAAAACCAATAGGGGACAGCAGACATCAGACTCCTTACAACCTGCAAGGAGAAAATATTTGATCTAGAGGAGAATACAGCTACGATGTGGTGATAGAGAGATCTCAGTGGGCAACCAACCCGGTAAGCGGCATTGTGCCAAATGTTCTTCACTTACCAGCAAAATCTGTGCAAAACTTTTATCGGTATTCCCCCTTTATGCAGGTGCTAATGGCATCAGAAAGAGGTCAGTACTGGAGATTCTCAACTTCACCTCCGTCTCTAAGGAGGAAGCCATCAACACTTGAAGGTTTTCACCTTCGCCATCCACCAACTCGAGACTTTCACCTCAGTGGGCAGTGTTTCTAGATTAGACCTGGAAGCATGATCCAATGAGCATTTCACTGAAATATCTCCGCAGCCAACTCAAGAAGAAACATCCCAGGACTCATAGAGGATTGCCTGAGACCAGGCAGCAGTTCAGATCCAGACTGATGTCCTGAGCGCTCCCATCTATGAGGATAGGGATAATTGTGGAGTCTTTCTCTTCCAGTGAGTTGTTTAATTGTCCACCACCATTCACAACTGGTAGGACTGCAGAGCTTAGCTCTGATACATTGGTTGTGGTGTCACATAAGTCTGTCTATCGCTCGCTGCTTGAGCAGTTTGGCAAACAAGTAGCCCTGTTTGGTAACTTCACCAGGTTGACATCTCATTTTTAGATATAGTTGGTGCTGCTGCTGGCATGCTGTTCTACACTCTGCATTGAACCAGGGTTGAATCCCTGGCTTGCTGCGCATGGTGAAGTGGGGCTATGCTGGATCATGAGGCTACATTTGTGTTGGAGTATAATTCTGCTGCTATGGTTGCTGGCAACTTTTATGGATGCCGAGTCATGACTTGCTAGATCTGTTCAGTCTGTCCCATTTAGCACAGTGCTAGAGCCACACAGCATGATGTAAGGCACTCTCGGTGTAAAGGGAGAACTTCAGCTCCACCAGATCTGTGTGGTGGTCACTCTTACCAGTATGGTCGAGGACAGATGTATCTGGAGTAGACATATTGGTAAGAATGAGGTCAAGTATGTTTTTCCCTCTTAGTTCACTCACTACAGACCCAATCGAGCAGCTATGTCCTTTAGGACTTGACCAGTTCAGTCAGTACTGCTGAGCCACTCTTGGTGAATGACATTGAAATCCCCCACCCAGAGTACATTTTGCATCCTTGCCAACCTCCGTGCAGTGTTAATATCAGATTTCAGATCAGGGCTGGAGAGTGTTGCAGAGGTTCGTAATCATGGCCACTGCTAAAGGGAGGCTGTTGGCAGCGGAAGAGAATCCAAAGATTTGCTGGATGGGCCAACAGAACACTCCTGATCCCTACCTATGAGTGCTATAAAAAGCATTCAGCTTCTGCAAGCAGCAGCGTCCGCCTTGTTTTTGATTTCATGATCATTTGGAAACCATGGGAGTCCAATGTAAATATAATGAAACGCTCTGCTCTCTTAATGATGGCAAAAAGTGTACACATGTCGGTATGGGAAATATTTGAGTTTAAGATGCTTGCTGCTGTTGTCAGGTGAACATCAAGATTCTCATTTCTCTCACCAAGAGTGACCCTATTCTTCCTGCGACTTTAAATCGCCTTTATCATTCTTTCATTGTCCAACTGGACGGCATCTCTCATTTCTGCTGAACACTCTGCTCTCAAATTCAAATCCAACAGTATCAATCACCTTTTCTTTAGCAGAGATATGGATGAGATGGATGGAAGGAAATATGTGCTGTTCAAGTTTTTTTGGAATCAGCACAGGGGTTCTCTGCTCATGCTGTCCTGTTTCACTGCATGTTCCCTAAATTTTGTGTTTAGTCCAGAGACTTTGCAGCATTTTAATTTATGCACATGCTAATTTTTTTCTTTGCCTCACTGTGATGATATTTCATCAGGTCCCAGCTTCTCTAAGCAGGAAGCAGGGTAATTTAATCTATTAATTTTCTCTCTGTGATCAGTATTGCTGTTTCTCTTACCCTGGCTTCTACTCTTTTATCTTTTTGCCAATCTACAACAGGTTCATTTGTATTTTGTTTTCAATTTTGAAGAAAAGCAACACCATTATTATTGTATTATAAAAGGCAGAGAAATTCAGCAGTAATAAAAAAACAAAGAGCTGCAGATGCTGGAAATCTAAAACAAAACAGATTGTTGGAGAAACTCAGCAGGCCTGGCGGAATTGGTGGAGGGGGAAACAGAGTTTGCTTCAAGTTAGAATGGGAATAATAATCATGATATCAATAATATTCAGAATCAGAACCCCTAATATTGACTTAGAGATAGTAAGAACTGCCGATGCTGGAGTCAGAAATAACACAGTGTGGAACTGGAGGAACACAGCAGGCCAGGCAGCATTTCTGAAGAAGGGTCCCAACCTGAAACGTCAGCTTTCCTGCTCCTCTGATGCTGCCTGGCCCACTGTGTTCCTCCAGCTCCACACTGTGTTATCCCTAATATTGACTTGCCTTTTCTGGAATATGATGGACCTGGTGTGTTCTAGCGCTTCCTCTTTATAATGCCATTATATTTTCCTAGTATCCAATTTTTGGTCCATGGGGTACTGTAAATAAAAAAAGTTGTTTAATTTATTTCTTGTTCCTAATTATAATGCTTCTTTTTTTTTTTAAGATTATAAAAAAGTTGATAGAAAGAAAACAAGCACAGATTCGAAAGGTGTACCCAGGACTCTCCTGCTTTAAAGAAGGAGTACGACAAATTCCTATTGAAAGTATACCTGGAATAAGTAAGCAACCTAATGCAGGTTTGAAGTACTTACACAAATATTTATAAAAATTCCCCTTATGTTACCTATGCTAGTATTCAAAATGTAATATGAGATGAATGGACTAGAGCTGAAAGACTGATTTAATTTATCTACAGGGGAATCAGGTTGGAAATCTAGTGGAAAAGAAAGAGGGTAAGTCTGTTTTGAAAAAAAATTGGTGTAACTGTACAGGAGAGTGGTTTTTATGTAGATTATGCAAAAGCAGGATCATTTTAAGACGTGTTTGAATTTACTAAATGGACTTAAGATCAGATAAACAGTGAACGAACAAAATTTACCTCCAGTTGACCACCATAAAGAACAATGTTGAAGTTTTGGTGCTCTGCATAAATTCTGTTCCTTTCCAGTAATCTGTTCTCTCAGTCATTCAATTGAACCAAATTATATAAAACCTTGGCGCCCAGTTTAACCCACAATTGACCTTCAAGCCTAACATTCAGGATGATCCATCCCTACAGATGGTTGGGTTCAGAGAATCCTTTTGAACCTTGTCTTTCACTCACAAGCTCCCCATAGTGAAAACATTGGTTGATGGTTGGTAGAAGTGGTGGCGGTTTGTTGGCTCAAACAGTTGTCTCCTCTGACCTGTCATTCTCTCTCAGTGGCTGCTCCTATTCATAGAGCAATAGAATCCTTACAGTGCAGAAAGAGGCCGTACAGCCTATGGAGTCTGCAGTGACCATTTGAAGAGCATCTCACCCTCCACCCTATCTCTATAATCCTGCAAAAGCTATTTGGACAAGTGCATGAAGGGTTTGAAGGGATTTGAGCCAAATGCAGGCAAGTGGGACGAGTTTAGTTTGGAAACATGGTTAGCGTGGACTAGTTGGGTGGAAGGGTCTGTTTCCATGCTGTCTGACTCTCTGACTCTGTTGCTAATCCACCAAGCCTGCACGTCCCTGGACAGTACAGGGCAATTTAGCATGGCCAATCCACCTAACCTGCGCATAGAGTCATACAGCACTCAGACAGACCTTTTGGTCCAACTAGTCCATGCCAAACATTATCCCAAACTAAACTAGCCCCACCTGCTCGCTCCTGGCCCATATCCCTCCAAATCTGAGATAATAAGGTGTAGAGCTGGATGAACACAGCAGGCCAAGCAGCATCAGAGGAGCAGGAAAGCTGACGTGAGAGATAAAAGGTACTGCAGATGCTGGAGAATCCGAGATAACACGGTGTGGGGCTGGATGAACACAGCAGGCCAAGCAGCATCATAGGAGCAGGAAAGCTTGACATTTCGGGCTAGACCCTTCTTCAGAAATCGGGGAGGGGAAGAGGGTTCTGAAATAAATAGGGAGAGAGGGGGAGGCGGATAGAGGAGAGGATAGGTAGAGAGGAGGCAGACAGGTCAAAGAGGCGGGGATGGAGCCGGTAAAGGTGAGTGTAGGTGAGGGGGTAGGGAGGAGATAGGTCAGTCCAGGGAGGACGGACAGGTCAAGGGGGCGGGATGATGTTAGTAGATAGGAGATGAGGGTGGGGCTTGAGGTGGGAGGAGGGGATAGGTGAGAGGAAAAACAGGTTAGGGAGGTGGAGATGAGCTGGGCTGGTTTTGGGATGGAGTTGGGAGAGGGGAGATTTTGAAGCTTGTGAAATCCACATTGATACCATTGGGCTGCAGGGTTCCCAGGCTGAATATGATTTGCTGTTCCTGCAGCCTTCGGTGGCATCACTGTGGCATTGCAGGAGGCCCAGGATGGACATGTTGTCTGAGGAATGGGAGGGGGAGTTGAAATGGTTCGCGACTGGGAGGTGCAGTTGTTTGTTGCAAACTGAGCGCAGGTGTTCCGCAAAGCGGTCCCCAAGCCTCCGCTTGGTTTCCCCGATGTAGAGGAAGCCACAACGGGTGCAGCGGATGCAGTATACCACATTGGCAGATGTGCAGGTGAACATCTGCCTGAAGGGTCTAGGCCCGAAACGTCAAGCTTTCCTGCTCCTATGATGCTGCTTGGCCTGCTGTGTTCATCCAGCCCCACACCGTGTTATCTCGGAAAGCTGACATTTCGGGTCTGGAAGCGTCTGTGGAGAGAAAGCAGTGTCACTGTTTCAAGTCTTGGTGACGCTTCTTCAGAACCGAAAAGCAGAGTTGGTGTTTTAAATCTGGTGACAGAATTGGTATCTACTTCCTATGCATTGATATTGACAGTGCGTGCCTATTGGAGGTTTAAGAATGTTCTTGAACATTTCCTTTGCTTCCAATGTGGACACATTCCCTGGCATTGATTTGAGCACCTATTTGGGCAGTCTTGCGTGGAGCATTCTGCCAATATTCCCCTTCCATCTCAACTGATGAGAGATTATGATGATCTCTATATTTGGTGTGTTTGTATCTTGGAGAACTTATTTTTGTCCTCCTACTTGATCCACAAGATCTACTCAGACAGCATTGTTGATGTTGTTCTACAGCCTTAGTGTAACATCCACAAGGTGTCCAAGTTTCAGCACAATAGATTTGAAAGGTACTACATTGGAATCTCTACCTACGTTCACAAACCTCAGCTATGTCCAGTGTGAAAATATGCAATTAGTAGTATATGTACTGGCTCCATTTCAGACCCTATTCCTGTCAAAACAGACATCAAACAGTGGAAAACTGGGGATGGGGCATTATTCTTAATCTACCAGCACTGCGAATAATCTTCATTAATCTGTTCGTAGTCGAGGGTCTGAACCAATCATAGGAGGGTGGTCATTGGTCCAGAGACTTAATCCCAGCAGAATGCGACCCACTACCAATTAGCTATCTAATTGCTGCAAGATGAAGTGCGCTCTTCCCCTTAGTAGGCCATGGGCTTCCCTCCTGGAAACTCTCCTGTTTTTGAATTTAATGAGAAAATTCCACCTCCTGTTTGAGGTGAGCCTCATTTGTGAGTTATTTGTCCAGTCTGAAAGTTTTCAATGTCCACCAGTAATTTATCTCCACCGTATTTCTCTTTCCATCTTTTTAAAACAAAAATAATTGAGCAAACCTTGATTTACCATACTGGAAGGCTCTGATTTGCTGTATTTTGGCAGTATCTACTGTTGACATCATAAAAGAATATCACTGCTCATTGCCATGGATGAGGGGACTGGAGAGCTGCAAAATTGTCTTGAGTATTTTCCTGCGCTACACCATCGGAGTGCCCTTGCAGCAGATGCTGCAAAATACTTTGACGATAAAGGGGGTTTGTTGGGACATTTTTTATTCACTGACACAGCTGTGATATTCTCCAGTGTCATTGTTAACTGATGCTAAATTTTTTGTTTCAATGTAGTTAGTCAATAATAATGGTGTTGCCTTTCTTCAAAATTGAAAATAAAATACAAATGAACCTGTTGTAGATTGATAAAAGAGTAGAAGCCAGGGTAAGAGAAACAGCAATACTGATCACAGAGAGAAAATTAATAGATTAAATTACCCTGCTTCCTGCTTAGAGAAGCTGGGACCTGATGAAATATCATCACAGTGAGGCAAAGAAAAAAATTGGTTACAATGGCTTCAACTTGATATTTGGTTGAGTTGCACTATGTAACGTATATGCTGACAGACATAGTTTCTGATCATCGTGTCAAAATAACGCATGTCATTTTAATAATGTCCATTGGCTTGTCACTGCAAAATAAGCCAGTTTTTGTTTTTACAAGATGAAATGCAGAACTGGATACATCATCGTCTTGTTGGGATAAGTCATTTGGACTTCCAGTATGTGTTCAAATATTAGACTTCCCACTGTTAGAATGTAAAAGTTTTAATTTCCACTAGGTGAAATCTTGTCCGTGGGGTTGTTAATATGTTCAAAAGGAAAAAAATTGCTGTGCATTCAGTATTTTTGTGACTTTTTTTTTAAGAGGGTAATTCAGTAAAACATGACTAATTACAAAAACAGAGAGTGTGTTGTTTCAAACTTATTTTGATCACTTAGAACCATTCGTGTTTTATGTTTGGTCCAGTAACTCTGAACAGTTGAATTAAGAGATTCTAATACAGGTTATTTAAAAAATAAAATTTGACTGCTTTCTTTCAGGAAAGACTCCAAAGACCCTGACCAGCTTTACAATATCTTAAAAAACATCCTGCAACAAGTAAAGGTAAACAGTGACTCTGATCTTTACACGTTACTTATCGTATCAATTTTTGCCACTAGAAACTAAAAATCTGAATTGTTTTCAATTAACAGAGTCACCAAAGTGCTTGGCCATTCATGGAACCGGTTAAGAAAACTGAAGCCCCTGGTTATTATGAAGTCATTCGCTTTCCAATGGGTACGTAAGATTTATTTCATTAAGCTTCAATGACGAGTCTGACCTAAAAGTGACCTTTATATTAAATTGCAGAAAATGTTACCAATTTGCCTTGAAAACTTACTAGTGGAAGATAGCACCTTCCAAACCCACAACCAGTTCAATCTAGAAGGACAATGGCTGCACAGTTCACTAATGACCTTTAGGGAAGGGAAAAAAGAACTGCCATCCTTACTTGGTCTGGTCTCCATGTGACTCCACACACACAGCAATGTAGTTGACTCTTAACTGCCCTTTAGATGGGAATTTACGAATGAGCAATAAATCTTGGCCATTCTGTGAATGAAAAGAAAAGATACATGGAAACACCACCACCTTCAAGTTCCCCTCCAAGCCACCCACTATCCTGACTTGGAAATATATTACCGTTCCTTCACTATCACTGGGTCAAAGTCTTGATAATTCCCTCCGAATGCCATTGTGGGTTAACCCCCAACAGGTGGACTGCAGTGATTCAAGAAGGCTGCTCACTACCACCTTCTCAAAGGCAGCTAGGTATGGCAAAATGTGGTGGCCAGCAAGTGACACCTGGGCATGGTCAGTAGTGCTGCTGCCAAGCCATCTTTAGTATTGAACACTGAAGTCCTCCACCCAGAGTACTCTCTGCACCCTTGCCACCCTCTGTTCTTCCTCCCAGTGTTCAACATGAGCGCTGATTCATCAGTCGAGGGAGAGGTAGTAAGTGGTAATCAGCGGGAGGTTTACTTTACTACACTAAAGTGCATTGCTGCCTGGCTGGATCTGCAGAAGTTATGAGAAAGTTAACTAAAAGGAAAAGCATACTTGACTTCGTCCTCACCAATATGCCTGCCACAGATGCATCTGTCCATGACAGTATTGGTAAGAGTAACTGCCACACAGCCCTTCTGGAGACAAAGTCCCACCTTCAACTGAGAATACACTCCCGTTACATCATATCGTGTGGCAGTATCACTGTATTGGATGGAATCAACTTTGAACAGATCTAGTGACTCAACTCATCCTGGGCATCCATATGTGCTGTGGACCATCATCAGAGATAGAATTGTACTCCTACACAATCTGCAACCTCAGGGCCTGGTATATTCTTCAGTCAACCATTCCCACTAAACCAGGAGGTCAACCCCGATTCAATGAAGAGTGCAGGAGGCCATGCCAGGAACAGCTGCAGGCATACTTAAAAATGAGGTGTCAGTCTGGTGAAACAACCAAACATGACTATCAGCATGCCAGACAGTAAAAGGTTTCCTGATCTTAGGTCATCCCTTTCAATTGTGCTAAAACTATGTATTAGCTAACAGAGCCACACCCCACATGCACCCCCATCTCCCACTACAGACCCCTCTCCCAAATTACTGCCACTGGTCTGCCAGTGGAACACACTTCGCCCAAAACGGTCTTTGAGTCATATATTCATCTTTAATTTGCTGCATCCCTCCTCATACTGACTATGTAGGATCTCTTACCAAGAACATAGGCAGAACAAAGTGTCTGCATTGGACATGGTGACTGGATCTTCCCCCTTCCCACTCCAAGCTCCTCTCCAGTCCTGATCAGAAGTCCCAAATCCTGTCAGCAGGCAGGCAACACAGCCAGTGGTGTCAGTCCCTCTTAATATGATGTTCTTCACCATTACTACGTTCCTTTTTGCTCCCTCAACTTGAATGGCATCCTGTACCACAGTGTCATGATCAGTTAGATCATCTACCCTGCAGCCCTCATTCTTATCCAAACCAGCCTGAAACATCCTCAAATCCATGGGACAATTGCAAAGATTGAAATTCCTGCCCTCTCAGTGCCAATTCCTTCATGGCTCGCAGTCACAGATCCTGTCTCCGAATACTGACCAAATCAGAAAACACTATCCTAAACAGTATGACCCTCCTGGTAAAAGAATCCAGGAAACCTTTGCCCCACCCTCCCTGATGCATCACAGTGTCAGTAGTTCAACCACCAGTTTATAATCTGCGTTGAAGCTGCTTGAACCTCAAAAACTTACCACAGACACATTCACCCTGCATGACAGGGATGAAGTACGATGTGAGGTTATCCACTTTGGTAGCCAAAAAAGAAAGGCAGATTATTATCTGAATGGAAATAGGTTGGGAGAAGAGGAGGTGTAATAAAACCTGGGTGTCTTTGTACACCACCTGCTGAAAGAAGCTTGGAAGTGCAGCAGGTGGTAAAAAGGGCAACTGGTATGTTGACCTTCATAGCAAGTGAATTCAAGTACAAGAGCAGGAATCTCTCACTGCAATTATACAGGACCTTGGTGTGACCGCATTTGTACTATTGTGTGGAATTTTGGCCTCTTTATCAGAGGATGTTTTGCTATGGAGGGAATTCAACAAAGTTTGATTCCTGTGATGGCAGGATTAGCATATGAAGCAAGACTGGATTTGTTGTGATTTACATTTACTGGAATTTAGAAGAATGAGGGGTAATCTCACAGAAACCTATAAAATTTTCACAAGATTAAACAGGGTAAACACAGGAACGATGTTCCCAATGACTGGGGAGTCCAGAACCAAGTGTCATGGAGTTGGCTATTTAGGACTAAGATTAGGAGAAATTTCTTTACCCAGAGAATGGTGAGCCTGTGAAATTCACTACTACGGAAAGTCAAAATGTTGAATGGTTTCAAGAAGGAGTTAGATATATTTCTTAGAGCTAAAGAACAAGCTTGAATGGTTAAATTTCATTGTCCTGCTCCTTTTGTCTATATTTCTATATTTCAGTTCCTCCTCTTGATTCCTGAAATCATGTCTTCTAACCTAATTTTTTTCCACTCTTGTTGCAACTGTATATGACCTATTAATAGTTGACTTTGGCTTTTGCTACTGGTTAACGAAGGGAGGATAGTAATGCCTGTGCCAATCAGAGACACACGCATGCGTGCGTGCGTGTGCGCGCACACACACACAGTCACTCATGGTGCAGTGCAGAGCTGCTCGCTTCCAATTAGTCAACTCCACAATGGCACAGGACTTCCTCCTTGTGATGGAAAGATGTTTTGCCTCATGTTTCGAAGTGAAGGTGGGTTCACCTCTGACATTTATACTGTGGTGTGGGAACCTGGCCTTTGGCATGTAATCCAGCCCCTGAAGTATTGCACAGCTTTGCTTACATTGCCATACTAAGAATTGTTTCCTTAGAGGAATTCAACAAAGGTTTATTGGATTGATTGTTAGAATGACAAGATTGTCCTATAAAGAGAGTCTTGAGTAGGTTGGGATGATATTGAATAGACCTGGAATTAAGAAGAATGGGAGATGATTTCATGGAAACATAAAATTTTTAGAGGGTATGACAGGCTTGATAATGACAGGCTCGAGACCTGGGAACAGGGGTCGGTCATTTAGGCCATAGATGAGGAGAAATGTTTAACTCAGAAGGTGTGAACTTTTAGAATTCTTTATTCAAGAGGGCTGTGGATGCTCAATCATTGAACATGTTCAAAATTGAAATTGATTTATTTTTGGCATTAAAGGAATCAAGGGAGTTGGGGATAGGGTGGGAAATTGTCATTGGTAAAGAAGTTCAGCCATGATCTTATTGAATGGTGAAATGGGTTGAAGGGTCCATATGGCCTGCTCCTTTTAAATTGTTACGTTATCAAAATGGGCATCAATTATTCTAAATTAGTATTCATTCCCAAATATCTTTAAGCAATAAGAATGCCTTCCTTTAACATTTCCTGGGTACAATTGATTCACAGATTTGAAAACAATGAGTGAACGTGTCAAGAACCGCTATTACGTGACCAAAAAGTTGTTCATGGCTGACATGCAACGTATCTTCACCAACTGTCGTGAATATAACCCTCCAGAGAGTGAATACTTCAAGTGTGCCAACATCTTGGAAAAAAATTTTTACAGTAAAATTAAAGAAGCTGGACTGATAGACAAGTAAATTCATAATTTTATTTTCTTGTGGTGCTCTGACTAGTTTATGCTAGTTTAATGTACTGTGTAGTCTTATAGAAGGTCTATCGCAATGCTTCTAGTAGCTCTAGAAACTGGCTGCTTGAGATTTTGTGGAAGATTCTTCATGCAGCCGGTTGCAATTTGAGACAGGTTGGATTAGTTTTGTACACAGGGCTTTTCTGCAAAAATCCTTTCACAGAAAGAGCAGTGAGACCTGGGACATTATCTGCTCTAAACAGTCAGTATTTGGAACGTAGGCATGTGAACGCATGCCCACATATCCATAGTTCAGTGATTATATTGATTTAATGTGAAACTCCACATGTCCGACCACCTGAATAGGGTACCGTGTGTTTACGCACTGACTCAGGAGGCTGATGACAATGTGTTCGTAAGTTTTTGCGTGAGCTTCTGGTGATTGCTTAGTAAGTGTTCAAACCCACACTTTTCAGTTGTTTATCAGTCAGCTGATTATTTTACTTCTAGGGGGAGGTTGTAATTAATCACAATGATGAAAGACTTTTCTGTGTCTGTGGCATATTCAGTGAGGCAATACCAATCCAGACAAGTCTGGACTACTTTCATGCTGTTGACAATTAACCCAGATTGCTGAAGGAACCTGATATGAGTAGAACATTTATTCAGGTTGTGAATTCTTCTCAGTGAGCTCTATATCTCTACAAGCCAAGATCCTCACAGTTACAGTGTACTTAGCAAGATAAGCTGCTCAAATCTTCCTGGTGCACTTTGCTGAAGGGATACAAAGTTTTACTCAGTAAAAATTCACACACAGTTGAGGCATCTTCAACATTGCTTCTCACACATGACCCTAATAGGACAATATCTCATAGCCCCAAAAATAGAAGTGGGGATAGTGATGCACCTTACAGCTTCCGAGTTGCTTCTGAGCTTCAAATGATTGTAACTTGTAGCTTACCAGTAAACACAGCACTCAGGGGCCAATTCCCTAAGTGATTGTATATCAGGACAGAGGGTCTGAGGTTTTGTGGGGTCCTCTCTTAAGGGAGAAATGACTTTTGGCTGTCAGTGGTAGGGGAAGAGCATCTGATCTGTATTTGCACAACATATTGTAAAATGTGTTGCAAGGTTCACTGACACTGAAACTTTGGGAATGAGGTGAACAAAACAAATAAGGACCTCTACCCCGGGTGGGGGCTTGGGGGGTGGTGAATGGGGGGTCCAGGAAGCCATCCTGAAAAGCTGTTTGAAGGCAATGGGAGCAGATAGCCATTGGTGCCAGTAGACAGTATGGCCTGAGAACCTAGAGGCCATGAAGGAATTCTAATGACCTCATATGTGTGGTCAAGACCAGAGAATTTAATCTCACCTGCCAACAAATCTGTATCGACCATGAGTCAAATCTCACGTCAACTGGCATCAGGATGATCAACCTTCTTGCCCAGAAGTTAATTCTGGTGCAGGGGAGAAAGAGGTGTGCCCTTTGTGTCTCCAGTCTCGCCACCACCACTGCCCTGCATCACTTGCTTTGATACAGGAAGTACCTATTTTAGAGGTATGCTTAAAAACATTTGTATGCAATGAGAAATGAGTAGGAGTGGCCCTTTGGGAAGTGGTGGTCACCTGCATGCAAACACTTAAAGAGCCAACTATGGTGCAGCAGCTTTTGCTAATGTCTCAGCTTTCATAGCTGCAAAAGCAGGGGGGTCTGCAATATCTGAGTGCTGTAGGGTATCTCCGTTTACTGTCACATGTGCCGCATTATGACTGAGGATATCTACAGTCAAAGTAGCTTGTAGGATCTCTGTAAAACAGCAATCTGCAGTACAGCAAATTAAGAAGATTAATGAGATACTATTGTAGGGAAATGTAGTGATGCTGTGGAGCACTAACCATGCTGTCCTCTCAGGATGATTGTAATTGCCCTCCCTCCCCTGCTGCTCCTTGCTTTTGCCGATCAGCTAGCCAACATGCTGTCGTCATGCCATGTTGATTCTGTCTGAAGTCAGGCCTGCTGCACCTACAGTTGTGCAAGTTCGTCCTGCAAAGCCATCTCAGTAAAAGTTAGCTGTCTTCTGCCAGGCATGCTACAGCCATTGGGGCAGCACAGCATTGGGACATTAGGTGAGGCAAAAGCACAAGAACAACAGACGTGAAGATTGTGCACAAAGTTCATTAATTTCTTGTATGCAATATTGGACAAATGGTGTGATAAATTTAGCTTGATTTTTTTTTCATGTCAGCATTTATTTCAGCACTGGGGCTAAGACTGTAATAGTTCTTAAAAGAGATATTACGTTGTTGTCATGCGGTGAATTGGGGTCACGTTCAGTGATACTGCAGTCAGATAAGCTGATAAAGATAGCATGGATGAAGGGGATGAGTAGGTTGTCTCCTCCTTCATTCTGCCCTCACCTACCATGTACCTGCTGACAATAATTGTGCTCTCATGTTGTCAAGGATGTCCCCGCTCCAGCCTGAAAGGAGACCCTACTACAGCCCCAGTGCTGCTCGCAACCTGCTGTCTGTTCTGCCAGCAGTAAAAGACGGATTTCAATGAGTATATCCTTAGTGAAACAGAAGCTTCACACATACTATTCTCAGATGAGGTTGAGTAGGATAATTATTTAATTTCTTAAAGCCCTGTATAAATCTGGCCTGTTCCTCATTGGTTGAGCAGCTTGTCTTCATCTGTAGCTAACGAACATGCAGAGTGAACAGAACCCTTGAAGTGAGGACCAAGGTTTTTCCCACTTACTGCATAAAATCCTGTAGATTCTACTAAATTTAACTCACAGAACAAACAAATACTAACTCAGTAACAGCCAGAAGAACACAATCAAGCAGCAGTCAACTTGAAAGTAGATGACAGTGCTCTTAAGTAGCACTGGGGTAGATGTCCTGATGAACATGCTCAGCTGTGCAAGATGAAGAGCTGGAGGAGTGGGGTTCTTGTAGTGCAGTGGTAGCATCCTTACCCCTGGACTGAGAGACCTGAGTTCAGGTCCCACCTGCTCCAGAAGTGTGAAATAACTTCTCTGAACAGATTGATTAGAAATGTAGGTTAATTTTAAAAGAAGAGCTGGAGCACTCTGCTTGAAAACAGCACACAAGAGTCAAGTCAGAGTTATGTGCTGACCGAGGTCAGGTTCTGCTTACTCTGCATACTTTAGGAACATACTTCCAGCTAATGTGCTAACAACTTCACCAAATGGTGTGCATTACAGCTGTCGGCAGGGTGCCCACAGTGCAAGTGCTATTTTGGATCCAGAACAGCAGCATAGCATAGAAAATATGGGTTCTACAAAACCTGGTTGTGGAATGTACTTACTTCACATCCAAATAAATACAAACTGTGAATTTCTCAATAATTTCAGTCTGAAGCTTGAATTTTCTGAAGGTCTCAGTTGTCAGCTGGACCAAAGTCAAATCCAGTCTTTAAAAGAGACATTCTGTATAATGTAATTACAAGTTTTGTATTTGAAACAATATACATTTTAAAATAGTTCAAGCTATTTAATATCCAGTTACTGTGGAGTGAAATTTAGTGTATGACATTCTTTCACTATGTACATAGAGGGAGTCATTTTCTATCTCAGCTTGCCTACTCAGCCTTTTCAGGGGTGAGATTATTTGATTCAATAAATTTTCTGCACTGTTAAGGTTGGAACTGCCAAATTCTGCTGGTGAGTTTTGCATTTTAGATTAATCAGCTCACTAAAAGATAAGTATGAAATTAGCTAGAATATTTAACCTTTTCTGTTATAATTAATATCTGATTAGAAGTGCATGTAGCCAATTGCACATTACTAGTATTAGCCTAGCAGTTTGTATCTTCAGATAAGATGGTAATATTTTATCCAGGGATGTACATTTGTATCTAGAGCATGTTAATACTCACTCACCATACTTTGGCAGTTTGTGTTCCCTTGGTAGACTGTAGTTAAACATACTTTGCTTTATTGCTGCAAATATTCAATCTAAAATCTTGAATTGAAGACCATAATAATAACTACTATATTCCTCAGAAATAAAACGATTTAGGCTAGCTTTCCTTCCTCTTCAAAAGAATTATCATTCTGCTTTTAATTTTTATTCTATGAACCCAGAGAATGGAATATCTTGTTTTTTTTCTATAAATGGAGAAGGATTTCAAACAACTAAAAGAGAATGTTTAGATACTGTGAAACTAAATGGCCTGCTTCCACACTGTAGGGATTCTGTGTTTCTATGGACTCATTGGGAGGCATTAAAAAAACAGGTGGCATGATGGCTCAGTGGTTAGCACTGCTGCTGCACAGCACTATGGACCCGGGTTCAGTTCCAGCCTCGGGCGACTTTGTGGAGTTTGCATGTTCTCCCTGTGTCCGTGTGGGTTCCCTCCAAGTGCTGTGGTTCAGAGATGTGTGGGTTGGGTTGATTGGCCATGGGAAAGGGATAGGGTGGGAGGGGGTTGGTCTCGGTGGGATACTGTACAGAAGGTCGGTATGGACCTGATGGGCCAAATGGCCTGCTTCCCTGTAGTGAAGATTCTATGATAAGCTATTTGCAGAATTAAAGAAATGCAATGATGTGGAAGGAGATGGATTTTGGTGCCCTATACCCAATGGCCCAGAGAATTCCTACAGTGCAAAAAAGTCCATTCAGCCCATCGAGTCTGCACCAACCCTCTGAAGATCATCCCATCCAGATCCAGCCCCACTCCACATTCTATAACTCCACATTTTTACTATGGCTAATCCACCTAACTTGCATATCTCTGGACTGTGGGAGGAAACCAGACTACCCAACAGAAACCCATGTAGACACAGGGAGAACTTGCACACTCCACAGTCACCCAAGGCTGGAATCAAACCCACATCCCTGGCACTATGTTAACCACTGAGCCATTATGCTGCTCCTTTGAGATCACCCCCAAACCTTTGGTGGGAAAGGACATAATGTCCTGATCACTGAGAATTTAACCCTTCCTCACTGCAAACCTAACACTAAGTGATCAGAATACCCAGCCAAGGACAGTGTGCACTTTACACACGGGAACAAAAACAAAGTTGCTGGAAAAGCTCAGCAGGTCTGACAGCATCTGTGAAGGAAGAAACAGAGTTGACGTTTTGGGCCCAGTGACCTTTCCTTAGAACAGTATGTACTTTTGTTTAGAATAAACTGCTATTCTAAGAGCATCCAAAACTAAATTTTCCTATATTTCCATGAGGTTAGGGGGTGCTCATCCAAGATCCGTAGAATCTGCCTGGGCTTTTGCCTTTCTGTTACCATTTTAGCTTGCCACAAACCTATTGACTTATAGCTGGAATATGCAGAGTTGGCAGCTTGGCAAAGAGTACCCAGCATCTGACACAGTATTTTAGCCTCAGGTCAATCAGATTTGGCTTCCACTGGGTCTGCTGAGTGGCAAAGTCCACATCAAAGGGACATCTGACTTGTTTAGTTCCAGTGAACCAATAAATTGTTCCATTCCTGTCCCCACTTTGGTTCTAAATGCCGAAGCAGTTTAATCTTTAAACTATCACAAACATGAGCTTCCTTTGTTCTCATTTGGAGAAACCAGTGCAGCTTTCTGGTGTGCCCCAGCAGCATGACCGCTCCCCACCCCCGAGTTTAGATAACACTTTTAAGTTACATTCCCCTGTGAACTACAAACATTTTGACATTAGCTTCCGAAAATCAACTCTTTTTTTGTTACCATTCAGATGCATTTCTTCAGCGAAAAAGATTTGGTTTTATAATTTGGGGTTAAAATATATTTGTTTAGTGAGGATTCAGTTGTTTTTAACCTAGTCCTTTTATACTTGTTGCTCACCAAAACTAGAGAATTATTTAATTCAACACATGAGTTCTAGAAAGTAATCTTATCCCGTTACATTTTTATCTCATTGATCGATTTTCTCTGCAACTCGTTTCTAATTACATCCCAAACAGTGGGGAAAGGAGGAATCACATACAATGTCTGTGTCTTATATCAATTCAATAAATTCTTGACACTTCCAATAAAAATAAAACTTTGCATGCATACAATCATATAAGTTAAGATCAGAAATAGGCCACTCAGCCCCTGAAGCCTGCCCTGCCATTCTATAAGATAATGGCTTATCTGCCTCAAGTCTCAACTGGTTGCTAGTGTCAGCTCCTTATTACCCTCAACTCCTTGTTATTTCAAAAATCTACCTACCTCGTCTTTAAATATTTTCAGTGATCTAACCTCCACAGCCTAGGGGGTATATAATTCCAATTATTCACTACCCTCTGCCTTCCTTTGCATCTCAGTTTTAACGAGCGTCCCCTTAGTCTCTAATTCTCTAGTTTGAAATTCCCCACGAGTAGAAACATCTTCTGAACACCTACTGTGTCAGGCCTCTTCAGAATCTTTGTATGTTTCAATAAGATTGCCCCTCGTTCTTCTAAACTCTAATGAATAAAGACCTAACCTGTTTAGTTCTCAGTCCACCTGTACATCCCAGGAATTAGCCTAGTGAATCTCTTTGAACTGCCTCCAATGCTTTCTTTCTTAAAAAGGAATCTGACTGTGCATTGAGCTCCATCTTCCTATCCATCCTCTATACTTTTTGATTTCATCGTCAGTCAAGAATGTATTTAATTCAACCTTAAATTAAACATTCAATACTCTGTTTCCACCAATCTAGGGAAGAGAACTCCAAAGTCTAATAATTTTCTGAGAGAATAAAATTGTTTCTTAATTTTAAATGGTGTTGCCTGGTTCTAGCTTTCCCTGCAAGTGGAAACATCTTCACACTATCTGCTCTATCGATTTCCCCTCAGGATCCTGTATGTTTTTAAAAAAAAAGTTTGTTCAATCCCTTCATTCGATAGTTAACTTTACATCCAGATTTTCTAATTTCTTTGTTAAATAGTTCCCTTTATTTAGAGCCATACAGCATGGAAACCCCTCAGTCCAAGCCAGTCTTCCACGTCTATTTTTATGTCTCAAATCCTCCATTCCCAGCAACATTCTGATAAATCTCTTCTGAATCCTCTCCAGTTTAATAATAACAGGGTGACCACAACTGCACACTGTACTCCAGAAGAGGCCTCACCAATGTCCTGTACAATCTCAACATGATGTCCCAACTCCTATTCTCAAAGGACTGAGCAATGAAGGCAAGCCTACTAAATGTCTTCATGACTACCGTGTCTACTTGTGCCACAAATTTCAAATAATTATTTACCTGAACCCCTAAGTCTCTCTGTTCTACCAAACTACCCAGTACCTTACCATTAATTGTATAAGTCCTGTCCCTGTATTACCAAAATGCAATCTCTCCCATTTATCCAAATTAAACTCCATCGGCCATTCCTCCTGATCAAGATCCCTTTGGAATCTTAGATAATCTTCTTCGTTGTCCACTATACCACCAATTTTGATGTCATCTGCAAACTTACTAACCATGCCTTCCACATTCTCATTCAAATCATTTATATAAATGACAAACAAATGTGGACTCAGTACCGACCCCTGTGGAACACCACTGGTTACATGCCTCCAGTCTGAAAAACAACTCTCCACCACCACTCTCTGTCTCTTACCATCAAGCCAATTTTGTATCCAACTGGCAACCTCACCTTGAATCCCATGTGATCTAACTCTCTACTTACTAGTCCTCGCACAAAACTATGCTGACAGTCCCTAATCAGTCCTTGCCTCTCCAAACGCATGTAAATCCTACCTTTCAGAATCCCCTCCGACAACTTACCCACCACCAATGTCAGACTCACACGTCTGTAGTTTCCAGGCTTCTCCTTGCTTTACAATGGCACAACATTAGCCATGCTGCAGTCTTCTGGTACTTCACCCATGTTCGTAGATGATAGAAATATTTTTGCTAGGGACCCCACAATTTCCTCCCTAGTTTACGGCAACGTCCTGGTCACTTAGTCAGGTCCTGGAGATTTATCTACCTTTTATGTTTTCTAAGATCTCCAGCACATCCTCTTTGTATTGATGCCTGGTGTAATTTGGTTGAAAAAGAATAGTAATTCAAAGATGTGTACTCAAAAGAACAAGATTGTTCAAATGTTTATAGTTTTAGGCAATACAATGCAAAGCATTGACAGTTGTGTAGAAACTTTGTTTCTATAATTCCCATTCGTGTCGATAATGCTGGCATTTATGCTGTGTAGAATTCTTGCTCGATTGACTCAGTGAGGAGAGAATGGAAAGAGCTAGGGAGGGTGGGCAGATTGGTCACCCGATTAATGTAACACTTCATAAATCCAGATTGTTTGTCTGTCCCAAGTCAATTACAAAATCACAGAGTTGTTACAGTGCAGAAGGAGGACATTTGCCCACTGAATCTGTGTCAACTTTCCAAATGAGCAATGAACAGTTCACTTAGTGGCAAATGAAGACTGTACAGCTTACACAGGTGAACTGCATGATTTATACATGATAAGAATAGATAAAATGCTAATTCGACTAAAATGTAATGCCAGACAAAACCAAAACCCATTTACTTGGGAAATAAATTAGTGTAATTATGCTTTCCCCTAGTAGCTCAAGTAGTAAATATTTTAAGTGACTAAGTAATATTGTGTGAGTAGGTAAGTGGTCATTAGCAGCAGTCTGCCCAAATGATTTGTTTTCAAAGGGTATTTTAAGTTATCAGGACATAAGTAGACAAAAGTATAGCAATTTGCTGCAATTTATTTGAAGGAAGATTCATATCCTTACAATGCTGAGTTGGGATTGCACAAGCTGTCAATATATTTCATTTATCCTGGTCTGTACACAGCAAATCTTTAGTGTGTATTCAAATAAGCGATACAAATGATACGAAAATGATACAAATTCCTGATTGAAAGTTATGCTTATCTTGCTTTAGAGCATTTTTTCCTAAATTTGAAGATCTTGCAACGATTACGTGAAAAAAACTCATCTCACTGAGGTAATAGGAACTGCCGATGCTGGAGAATCTGAGATAACAAGGTGTAGAGCTGGATGAACACAGCAGGCCAAACAACATTAGAGGAGCAGGAAAGCTGACCTGAAATGTCAGCTTTCCTGCTGCTCTGATGCTGCTCGGCCTGCTGTGTTCATCTAGCTCGACACCTTGTTATCTCATCTCATTGAGTCTTATTTTCTTAAATATTGCACTATAACATTAACTACTGATATAACTGTAGTTAAAATACTGTGATCTAATTGTATCTACACCTAACCTTACTTGTTAAAGGCATCTATTCAATTTCATACCATTTCCATAAATCCCTTCATTCCTTTCCAAGTTTGGTTTGCAAAATTCAATTTAGAAATGTAAAATCCAAACTTGAAGTGCTGTCAACAGCATTTGTTTTACAAATTAGAGTTACTGATTACTATAAGATGTAGCAAAAGGTATGCCCTGTTTCATTTAACTGTGCTATATGTTATGAAGGGGTTTTCTACCTTTTTAAAATCCAAAGCCATTTTAATTTGTTCTATAAGAAGAACTACTCTGAAGAAATTGTGCAAGTATGATAGTCTGTCTGTGGTCTAACCCACAATCCATTTTTCTCTTTTCATGGAGGTTTCCATTAACGTGGAATTAATTGTCATCAGCATCTTTTAATAAGCTTCAACTGGTGATTCCATTTTTGGATCATCTACAATTGTTATGGTATACTTGGTAAAAATAATTCTCATTTTCTTTTATATATTTTTTATGGGTAGAATTTCTAATAGCACTTTGTAATTGAAATAGTATTTGCATCTATTGTTAAATTATATATTGGATGCACAATTTGGCTAGTGGAATGTTTCATGTTCATTCAAGAGCTGGTGTTAATATTCATAATTTGAATGTAATTCAATCAAAATAAGATTCCAAAGCAAACTAAGACTTAAGATGCTATGATCCAAGCCTGTATAGCTTGTGTTTTCTACCAATAGTTTGAATGCCAGCCTTAATTGTTGGAAAATATTGAATATAAATAAGTTACATCATTTAACATCAATGCTTTTATTTAGTAGCTAAAGCAAAGTAAATTAAGATGTTTGTTTTATTTTTCATAAAATCATCAGAAATAAAGAATTAGAATGTTAAAACTGAGAAACTAACTTAGAGGTTTTCTAAATTTTTCCTTCATTCATTTTGAGGGGAAAGTAGTAGATTTTGTGCAATACTGTAAACTTCACTTTTGTGATTTTTGTAAACTTTTGTATTTGCTGCCTATACAACAAATGTCCTTTGTAAAATTAATATATTGTACCAAGATAAAAATAAATGGTGTAATTTTCAAATCATATACTTGAATACAAGATATTACTATATTTAGGTTAATTGCTTTGTACTACAGAACCTGAGCATTGCTGAAAAAAGACATGCAATCAAAGCATTTAGACACCCACTTATCAGGACAAATGCAAGAATACCAAATTTCAAAGTGAATAATAATTTATACCGAATGAGAAAAAGGAGTTTATTTTTTTGGTAAGTAGACTCTGATTAGTTTACCATTGAGAATGCAGCAGAGAATAGCTATCTCCTGTGGTTTTGATTAAATTCAGAAAAGGGAAGTTGACACTGGTTGAGGCAATAGTATGGGGAATCCACCAGGGAACAGTCACTCCTTCCCTTATGTTTAATTGAAAAATGTGCAATTCCTGGATTTGGTCTTATTGCAGATGATGACCCTGAGCACGAATATAGCTTCTAGCAAGTGTGTAAATGAACCACATTGCAATGCTTCCTGACTGTCTTAAGTTGGTTGTTAATATTAGTGTTACTAAACCTAGAGTCGTCCAGTAAGTGCTGTACAATCGTAAAATTAAGTTCCAATATTGGTTATGTTAATTTGAGTCACCATCTCTCCCCAGTCAAACATCCAATTTGACAGAACAATGCATTTTTTAAGTTTAATTTTTTATGCTGCCATTATGTAATGTTATCTCAATATTTATTTTCAGCAAACTGGTAAAAAAAAAATTGTCAGCTATCAGAATTCAGGAGAATATTTCCAAACAGATACTATAAGATGAAACTGATGGCATCTGCTAAAATGGACTGCAGTCAAGATTATTACTCAATGCTTACTAAAACAGATTATAGAATATTGAACTATACAGTACAGGAATGGGCCCATGATGCTGTGCCGAACATAATACCAAATTAAACTAATCCCTTCTGTCTGCCCTTGGTCCATATCCCTCTGTTCCTTGCATATTTATGTGCTTATCTCAAAGTCTCTTAAACACCCCTGTTGTATCTGCCACTACCATGTCCCCTGGCAGCGCATTCCAGACTCCTGCCACTCTCTGTGCAAAAGAAACTTGCCCCTCACATCTCCTGTGAACTTGCACCCTCTCACCTTTAAATGCATGCCCCTAGTTTTAGACATTTCAACTAAGAGGAGAAAAATACTGACCATCAACCCTATCTATGCATTTCATAATTTTATAGATTTCTATCCGCAGCTCCAGAGAAAACAACCCGAGTTTTTCTAAGATAACGAGGTGTAGAGCTGGATGAACACAGCGGGCCAGGCAGCATCAGAGGAGCAGGAACGACGTTTCGGGTCTGGACCCTTCTTCAGAAGTCGGGGAGGGGAAGGGGACTCTGGAATAAATAGACTCCTCCCCCCCCCACTCATTATTTATTCCAGCATCTGCAGTTCCTACTATCTCTGACTGAGTTTTTCTAGCCTCTCCTTCTAGCTCATACTCTCCAATCCAGGCAGATTCCTGGTAGACCTGTTCTGCAAAGCCTCCACATTCTTCCATTATTGTGGTGACCAGAATTGGATGCAATACTCAAAAGTGTGGCCTAAGCATGGTCTTATAAAGCTGCAACATGACACCTTGACTCATGTACTCATTTCCCTGACCAATAAAGGCAAGCATGCCATATGCCTCTTTTACCACCCTATCTATTTGCGTGGCCACTTTCAGGGAGCTATGGACCTGAACCCCAAGATCGCTCTGTACATTAGTGCTGTTCAGGGACCTGCCATTAACTGTATACTTTTTCTTAACATTTGATCTCCCAAAGTGCAGCACCTCACACTTATCTGGGCTAAACTGCATCTGCCATATCCCCGCCCATATCTGCAACTGATCTATATCCTGTTGTATCCTTTGACAACCTTTTACACTATTCACAAGCAATCTTTGTATCATCAGCAAACTTAACAACCCATCCATCTACGTTTTCATCCAAGTCATTATGTAAGCATTCACCACATAGATTGTCCTTTAGCAGATTCTGAACACTTGTATAGTTCAAATTCTGTTCATGATTGGAGATCATGCCTGATGCAAGCATCCAGCATTTCATTTTCTATTTCCATCCATTGAAATTCTGCATACAGAAAACTCAAGATTAGATTCCATGCTGTTGCTTATGTAGCAGCAAACTGTAGCTACCAGATCTTAGAGATTACGAGAGTTTACACATAGGAATATTCTTGAGCCACTCATCTGACCCCTCAAAATAATTACAGGTAGTAAACAAAATAACATGGTACTGAGTGAGTGAATCCATAAATGGAAATAGAATTGAATTGAAGTAACATTAAATCTGGAACATTGTCATTGATACTCCTTACCATATCCACATCTCTTCTGCTGGCACACTGTAGCTACTATATATACAATTTCTAGCATGCATTATCGCAGTGCATAAAAGCAGCAATATCATGGGAGCATTCATCAAGAAAGAAGCTGCTGTTGAAGTCACAGTGAAACAGGGGATACTGCATGAGCTGAAAATTGATAACAAAGTATTAGAAAATATGCACTTAGAGTTGATAAGTCTCTGGATCGCCTGTGATGCACGCACAAAGGCTGATAGAGCTGAGGATGGAAATTGTGACATCCTTGATCAAGAAATGGTGTAAGTATTAAAACCAGTAACTATAGGCCAGTTAGTTCAGCATTGCTGGAAGAAAAGCTCTTAGAAATGACGACTGATGATAAAATTAATAATTATTTGGACTAATATAGATTAAGGAAAGCCAACACAGATCTGTTATGGAGAAATGATGTTTAAATGCCACAAACATAATGCTATTTTTTTTTAAAAATTGAATTTACTGAATGAAGATTAGATTGGATTTTAAAATGACCAAGGCAACATTCCAGTGACTTGAAACTACACCTTCTAAGTTGGTTGAATATTTACATCACTACTTGACAAATTCCAAAGCCATTTAGTGGAGCCAAACTAAGATAACAAGGCGTGGAGCTGGATGAACACAGCAGGCCAAGCAGCATCATAAGAGCAGGAAAGCTTGACATTTCAGGCCTAGACCCTTCATCAGAAACCAAAACCAGGGAAGTGGCCTTCATCAGTCAGGGCAATGAGTACAGAAGTTGGGAAGTTATGTTGCAGTTGTATAGTACATTGATGAGGCCGCACTTGGGAGTATTGGGTTCAGTTCTGGTCACCTCGCTATAGGAAGATGTTATTAATCTGGAAAGAGTGCAGAAAATATTTACAAGGATGGTGTTGGGACTGGAGGTTTTGGGTTATAGGGAGAGGCTGAAAAGGTTGGGTCTTTTTCCCCTGGGATGTTGGAGGCTGAGGGGTGACCTTATAGAGATTTATAAAATCATGAGGGGCGTGGAAAGGGTAAATAGCCAAGGTCTTTTTCCCAGGATAGTGAAGTCCAAAACGAGAAGGCACAGGTTTAAGGTGAGAGGGGAAAGATTTAGAAGAGACCTGAGGGGTAACCTTTTCACACAGAGGGTGGTGCACGTATGGAGCAAGCTGCCAGAGGAGGTGGTGTAGGCGGGTACAATTGCGGCATTTAATAGGCATCTGGATGGGTATTTGAATAAGAAGGGTTTAGAGAGATATGGGCCAAATGTTGGGAAATGGGACTAGATCAGTTTAGGATATCTGGTCAGTGCAGATGAGTTGGACTGAAAAGTCTGTTTCCATGCTGTATGACTCTAAATCATCCAATAGGAGCCAGCCTTGTTTTGCCCAAGTCATTAATCTTTGGAAACTGTGTCACTTCAATTCTTAATGAACTCTTAATATTTCCCCCTAATCTATCCTCCCACTTTGTAATCTACTTTTGCATATGTGAACTTGAGACAGTGCACATGAAATTTGGGACATTTCCTTATTTAATTTTGACTGGGTTAGGTGAATGTAAATAATAAATATAGCCCTCTTCAAGACATTTGACGCTTTGCTCACCTGATTGTCAATTAAATAACTTTAAATTGAGATTTTTAATGAGGTAGAGTTTGATGTACACTGACTGTCCCCGTTTGTGGTAGTACTAAGCCCATTGAGAAAACTGTCATAATCTTATACTGGCTGGAAGATTCAGGTTCAAATGCCACCTGTTCCAGAGGAGTCATAACATGTCTGAACAAGTTAATCAATCAAAAATCGGAGTTTTCATCAACATTTCCGGGCAGTGGGTGGGTGGAGGAGGTTGTAATTCCCAGCTGCTTACCTGTCTTCTGCAGCTACGCTTGTAGCTGGGTGATCTGTAAGAAGGAGCATGTGGAATCCACCAACACCAGTGTCCCATTAAAGGCTGGGATGGAAATGTTCATTGTGAGGGGGTCAAATCAGTAAAAATATCAGTATGAAAAAGGCCTATTAAATCTGTTCAGACATGTCCCACTTGCTCAGCCCTCCCCCACTGACCCCTTTAACTTTTTCCATGCAACTGAATCAATCCCCCACTATTTCGTTTAAAGCCCAACCTATACAGCTCCCTGCTTCCCTAGTACTGGTGCCATTGTCCCAAGAATTCAAACCAGTTGCTCCCACAATCTTTGAACCACACATTTATCTCTTTAATCTTGTTGACTCTGCGCCAATTTGTTCATGGTTGACTTCCCTGTGTTTTGCCCCATCAACCAGAACCTAAAGGTTCACAGTACCTCTGTCTTACCTTGCTGTTTAGTGCCATTACAAAGCCAGGCAACTTGTTGTGGTTGTTAGCAGTCAACAGTCAAGGGGGTGGACACGTTGTTGTACGGTACCATGCTGTGCCAATTTCATACCTGCATCATGTGCTAGCAGCATACGCAACAAACACACTGCGTGTGATACAACTAGATGACCATTTCTCAAAGTCTATGGGGAGTTGTCCTCACTCAGGTCAAAGCAGACAGCATTCAGTCATTGGATTGTGGCACAGTAAGTCAAGGGCAGCCTGCAAATCAGACGAACAGTCCCTCAGCTGTTTAGGGTGGGCAAGATCCGGAGGACCATACATCCACTGTCTGAGAAGTGGCCCATGGTCTGGCTTGCAGGTCCAGTGCAATCAGCCCAGGAATATGTTAAGTCAGTCTGGGAGCTACACAGATCAAATGAAAATTAGTGAGGGGTTACCAAGGGTCATTGATGAGGTTGGAAAGTTGGGGAATTCACTTGTGGTGATTAGAGTCAGCATGTTGGTCACAGGGGAGACAATAACATGAAGGAGGCAATTCAACATGCATACTCACATATTGCGGGAGGCAATGACATATTGGTATGATCACTTGAGGGCAATCGAGAGACCCAGGTACTCTTCTAGACACCTAGGTTCAAATCCCACCATGACAGATGGTGGGATTTGAATTTAACAAAAATCTGGAATTAAATAAAGGTCAATGATGACCATAAAAATTTTGCTGTAAAAACTCAGCTGATTCACTTAGGGAAAAGAACCTACTGTACATTGCTGTTCTGGCCTACATGTGACTCCAGAACCACAATAATGGACTTGACTCTCAGCTGCCCTCTAAAATAGCCTAGCAAGCCATTCAGTTATATCAAATGCTAAGAAGTCTCAAGAAAGGAGCGAAATTGGATACACCATTTGGTGTTGACTAAGATACTGGAAACAACAGTGAGTTAGAGACATAACAACAGTTAGAGACATACAAGATGATCAGAGGATTGGATAGGGTGGACTGTGAGAGCCATTTTCCTCAGATGGTGACGGCTAGCATGAGGGGACATAGCTTTAAATTGAGGGGTGATCGATATAGGACAGATGTCAGGAGGTGAATAAAGAAAAAAAAATCCAGTGATTATCATCTTTTTAGTTTTGCTTTTTAATGTAGCCCCTAGCTGCTCATATTCCCTTGGTAGGAGCTCTTTCTACCAAAATGGACCACGACAATTGGATCTTTACCCCACACTCCAAGTTCCCTCGATAGCCCAGATGAGATATCCTGAACCTGGGCACCAGGCAGGCAACAGCTCTCAGTACTCTCGATCCTGGCCACAGAGAAGTATTTATTTCCCTGACAATACTATCCTTGATTACATTTCTCTTTTCTCCCTCATCTTGAGTGGCTCCCTGTACCACAGTGCTGTGATCAGATTGCTCGTCCTCCCTACAGCCCCCACTCTCATCCACATAGAGATCAAGAATTGCAAACTTGTTCAAGAAGCTCAAGGGCTGAGTGTCCTTCAGCACTACCTCCTGGATCCCTGTTCCTACCTCACTCAGTCAAATTCTCCTGTCCCCAACCACTGACAGAATTCAAGGTAATTAATATAAGGGTTGTTACAGCCTCCTAAAATACAGAGGCCAGGTAACAATCCCCCAACCTGATGTATTGCAGTATTTGAAGCTCAGGCTCCAGCTCATCAACTGAGCCAGAGTTCCTCAAGCAACCAACACTTGCTACAGAAGTGGTCACTGTGATCCACAATGGGGTCCACCAGCTCCCACATCATCCAGTTACAACACATCACCTTGTCTAGCATCTCTATTTTAATTAATCAGTTCTTAATTTTTTAAAATTTTCGTACTCGTCTTTTAGTTTGTAGCCTGTAAATATTTCTCCTATTTACCTTCAATATGAAAATAACCAATAATAGTCAAATTAGTAGTTATCATGAGCCAACAAACTTATGGTTTACTTGTGATGTCATTCTTTGCGCTAGGCGCCGGATCCCAGGCTTCAATTTATCATGTTAGAAAAACCTTACAAATGATAAGCCAAAAAGCACTTCTTCCTCTCTGCACCAACTTCCCATGATGTCTCCAAATTTCCTGAACTAGGTACTCATTCAGGCTGTGATCTCTCCTTCCTGACCATGCAAAGCTTAGTGATCATGTGGTTTCCACAAGCAGTGTTTCCACCCCCCACCCCGCGTAAATAGAGCCAACTCACACTAGTTAAGCTTCAACAGTAATTAACACCTTTTAAGGAGCTGTTTCAGTCCCCATACTGACCAAACCTTCTGGCTTCCAGCTGAGACTTTATTGATTCATATTTTGGGCTGCTAATGGCACAGTGGTAATGTCCCTACCCCTGGACCATGAGGCATTGGTTCAAGTCCCCACCTGCTCCAAAATAGAAAAAAATTAAGGCCCTATTCAAGCTTTAGGTGATAGATTGATCACTATCCATGAGTCAGCTAACTTATCCTTTTTACTAGGAGCTTACTGCTATCTATTTTGGGAGCCATCTCATGGCACAGTTGTAATGCCTCTACTCCTGGAACAGGAGGCCTGCGTTCAAGTCTGTGCTCCAGAGGTGTGAACAGGGTGATTAGAAAACTAGGCTAATGACAGAAAAAACAAAAATGATAAAAATTCACTAGGAGCTCCTGTGGCACAAATCATGGTATCTACCTCTAGGCCAGGTGGCCTGGGTTCAAGCCCCACCTGCACCAGAAATGTATAATAATATCTTATCACATTAATTAGAAATATCTTAATGTTGTCACTCAACTAGGGCAAGGAAAGCCCAGCTGCAGGGACTCAAAAGATAGGATATCAATTATTTTTACAATTCATGCAGTACTGCCATTAGGTCCACAGTGGCACAGACAGAGGAAGGGCTCAGGTTTGAGGCTACAACTGCAACTCCAGACTTTGAGTGAAACATGTGAACTCATTTTTTACAAAAGATGTTGGTAATGTAACATGAATAGGAGAGGTCTGATATGGTTCAACGACATCAAACGGGGAAAAAAAAAGTTGCTTTTATCTGATTGCCACCTTCCCAATGCAGTTAGAGTCATAGAGTAATACAGCATGGAAACAGGCCCTTCAGCCCAAACTGGTCCATGGTGACCATTCAGCTAGTTCCAATTGCCCTTATGTGGTCCATATCGCTCTAAACCCTTCCCATCCATGTACCTATCCAAATGTTGAAATGTTGCCATTTTACCTGCCTCAACCACTCTCTCTGGCAGCCCATTTGATGCATCACTCTCTGCGTGGAAAAGTTGCCCCTCAGGTCCTTTTCAAAACATTCCCCTCTCACCTTAAACCTCTCCCTATAACAAAGGCCATTAGTCCTAGCAACATCCTTGTAAATGTTTGCACACTTCCCAATTTAACTGTCTTTCCTATAACCGGGTGACCAAAACTGCACAACACCCCAAGTGCAGCCTCACCGACTTATACAACCAACGTAACATCCTAACGCCTATACCAATGCCTCGACTAATGAAGGCAAGCATGCCAAATGCCTTCTTCACCACCCTATCTACCTGTGATGCCGCTTTCAACAAACTGCATACTTGGTACTTCTGGGTCCCTCTGTTCCACAACACCCCTCAGGACCTTACCATGTACTGGATAAGTCCTACCTTGGTTTGACTTTCCAAAGTGCAACACCTCACACTTATCTGTATTTAATTGCATTTGCCAACGCTCAGCCCACTTCCCCATCTGATCAAGATCCCTCTAATTTTTGATAACCTTCCTCTCTATCAATAATACCTCCTAATTTTGTGTCATCTGCAAACTTACTAATCATGCCTTCTACATTCACATCCAGATCATTTATGTAAATAACAAATAACAAAGGTCCCAGCACCAACCTGTGGCACACAACTAGTCATAGGCCTCCAGTCCAAGAAACAAACTTCAACCATCACCCTCCGCTTCCTACCATCGAGCCAGTTTTGAATCCAATGAGCTAGGTCTCCCTGGAGAGTTGTTGGAAACAAGATGCATGAGTCGATTTGTGGTTGATGTCATTTAACGGACTGTCAGCTATAAAGTGTTGAAAGAAAACAAAGACAAAGGTAATAAGTCAGAACAAAACTCAATTTTAAATATGATGATTTATTCAGATGCTTCACACTATTTAATGATGTTTAAGGCCATTCTAAATACTACAAATGCAGCCTCAGTAGGTGATGCACTCATGTGGACGTCACATAATACAATGTTATTTGACATGAATTAGCATTGAGGACAGAAATTTGACATTATGCAAGGATGACTAACACCAATTAAATAAACTTGTAGATCGTATTTATTAAGCTTTTCTTGAATATCTAACTAAGTGTAAAAACTCTTCCTATGAAACAGATTTGAAATTAAAACAAAATCATACAATAAATGATTAAACTTCAAAGTATCATGATCTCAATACAATTAATATTTAGTTAAAAAAATTATTGGCAGCCGACAAATGCCTCATTGTATCTATTAAGTGGAAATGGCTTTTTCCCAGATTTGCGGATACGTGCAATGTTCTTTTGTTGTTTGAATATTGGTGAATTCAAAAATTGTGTGTCAGTATACCGGTCTCCTCTCCGTAGTTTCCTGTTGATTAGAACAAATCTTTTATTAACATTTAAATGTGTGACAATTTACTTTCTTTTTCAATACTAAATTCCTTCTTTATAAAAATTTTTCTGTAGTAGCTTAAGAACAATTCTTCACTTGTTACTTAGCTTTGAAACAAGACCAGATATAACAATGCAGTGACAGCATACCAGCATGCATACAATACCAGGACAAACATGAATGAGTGCAGCAATCTTCTAACATCTGATGAAAGCAAGGGTCTTTTAAAATTGGGATTAAGGGAATGAATTAAAGCAAAACAGGAAGTTAAACAACTGAAGGCATCCCTAGATAATGCTTAGAATATTTATCACTACCGTGTTTCAAGAAATTCAAAGGAGGTTTATCAAATAAATTTGGTATCAAGCAACATGAGGAAATAATGTACACATAATTAGAAGGCTCCACAGAGGTGGACTTTAATGAATGTCTTAAAAAGAGGAAAAGGAGCCATATCTTGGGTCTTCAAGATATCCAACTGATCAACTGGTGCCCAAAATTACAAAATCTAAGAATCAGATTAACCTTACATAGTACTGAATCCTCACACAAAGCCTTTTGAATTTTACTGTTGCAGCATTGACAGAAGACAAAATGTGTTAAGTGCTAGGAAAGGAAGAATGTAAACATGTATGAGGGAAAAGGATGGTAAAATGTGAAATGAATGTGAAATAGATAATTCCAAATGAAAAGCTTAAGCACAGATAAAATGATTTCCTAATGCTGTAGTCTCTATAATTTATATGAACAAGTTCAACTCACGCTGCGAGACTGGGTTCCTTGTAATTTACAGCCATGGTGCATCTGCGTTTACTAACAACTACTGGCGAAATCTTATTCATTCCTTCTAACAAAGCAGGACAGGACATCTTCTTTTCCTTCTTTTCAGAAGGTAGTTTTGAAAAATTGGTGACATCACACAGACTGAAGCGAGGTGTAAAGCTTTTTCCTGTTTCAATAAATAGGAAAAATTAAATGGTGTGCATAAGATACAAATCCTTTCTTAGAAAAGATAAAACAGTTTTTGTATAGAACTGCAAATCAAATGGCTGATATGCTACCTGACTTCGCACATCTTACTAATGGATATTTATAAAACTCAGCTCAACATCAAACAAAGTAAGCTGGCCTTAGAATATTACTAACAATATTTTCTATTCTGTTCTAACATTAAGTTTATATTTACTAGACTATATCTGCAGGAGAAACTTAATGGACTTGAAATAATTTAACACTCCAACATGATCTGCTGAAATTTTTAAATACATTCACTTGTTAGAGAAATTCTACTATATCGTAAAAAATTACATTACAGAACAAACACTTCCATAAACAATATACATCAGAAATGTAAAAGTCTGAGGTTAGAAGAATAAAACTGCAAATACTGCATTTAACAGAAAATGCCAGAAATGGCAGTATTTGAAAGGAGAGATCAGTATCTACCAAAAGGAATTATATTGGAAATGTTAAAATATATGGATACTGATGGACATGTCCAGCTCAAGGAATTGGTTGCTATGTGGACAAATTCAGAAGTTCAGTAACAAGTGATCTTAATGATAAATGAAACTATATTAACTACACCCGAAATAAATCTAAAGTGACTCTTATTGGCATAACTTATTTTTGCTAGAGCTAATATGATGCAGCTTCTGAAAATATCCATACTTGCTGTTTTAAACTTTTCCTTGTTCTTCATTGTTGCATTCTTTATTGCATTTTCTTCTTGCTGGAGGAGCACACCTTTCTTCAGTACTGGTTTGAGATATTCAACTGTGCTGCTTTCTTGAGAATTTTGAAAATTATCTACGTTTTTATGTTTGAAAGAAGAAATGTTTTCTGGTTCATTATCTGACTCGATTTGTAACTGGCAATCCTCTGCAGCTGTTTGAGAATGTTCACGTGAATTGATTTTATTTAATGAGCAAATAAGATTTATTAACACATTATGCACAAGAAACTAAAAATATCTTCTTGGGTTTTTAATTTAAAAGAGCCAAAAACTTGACATTCAGCATGCCAACAAAACCACTCATTTTCCTTCATTATTGAAAATAAAACTTAATAATCAAACATTTGACTTTGACCAAAAAGTGTTAAATTGAAACCCTGAGAAATGAGCCACGTTTAAATATGCAATAATTTGCCAGAATCAAAGCATTCATGATTTTGTTTGTAGAATGTCACCAGGAGAATACAGTGACAGAGGTTATGCTACTGAACTAGTAAAAAAAAAAAGCCTGGACTAATAATCCAGAGAATCTACATAATTGTCATGATTCAGGAGGACTTCAGGTACATCATGCCTGCACTGTTCTGAAAGGATGAATGTGACTTCTTGCCATTCTCCTGCATTTTCCCCATAACCTTGTAAATTATTTGTATTTAAATAGTTATCCAAGGCCATCTTGAATTCTTCAATTGAAGCTGTCTATACCATATTTCCAGGCAGTGCATTCCAGATTCTAACTACTCACATTTGTATCTTTTATGAATTACCTTGTGTCTGTGTCCTCTTGTTCTCAATACTTTAAGTGAGAGGGCACAGTTTCTCCAGAGCTCCCTCATGATGTTGAAAGCTTCTATCAGACATCCTCTTAGCCTTTTCCTCTTCAATAAGAACAGTCCCAACTTCTCCAAACTAACTTCATACTGAAGGCTCTCCTCCCTGGAACTATTTGTGTAAACCTCTTTGCATTCTCGCTGATGCATTCACATTCCTCCTAAAAATACAGCATGCAGAACTATACACTTCAGCTGAGGTCTAACTAATGTCTTCTATAACTTCTTCATAACCTTCTTGCTCCCGAACTCTGTTCCCCCATTAAGAGTGCCTAGGATGCTGTTTGATTTATTCATTTCTCACTCTACCTGCCATGTCACTTTGAGTGACCTATGCACATATACAACCAGGTCTTCGCTTCTACAAAACCTTCAGGACAGAGTCCTTGACTTTTTATTCTGTAACTCAATGCTCTATCAAAATGTATTCACCTGACACTTCTCAGCATTGTACATCATCTGCCACCCTTCTGCCCACTCCACCAACTTGTCAATGTCCTTTTGTAGTTTTACATTATCATTTTTAGCTTGGAAAATTTCGCCTAAATACAATCATTAATATTTTAGGAAGAACAAGAGCCTGAAATTGACTCCTGGGGAACTCCACCAAAAAAAAAAACTTCCTCCAGCTTTAAAAATTTCCATTATACTTTGCTTCCCATCACTCAACCAATTCTGTATTCATGTTACCACTATCCGTTTTATTCCATAAGCTACAACTTTCCTCATAGGTCTGTTGTGTAGCACTGTAATTGACTGCCATTCGGAAGTCAACAATATTATTCTCAAACTCTGGTGCATTTTCAGAAAAACACTAGTAAGTTGGCTAAACACTATTTTCCCTATTTAGGCTCTTCCTAATTAACAAGATGACTCAATTCATAAGGGTAACAGAACAGAGTATGGAATACAATATTACAGCCTGTCTTTTGGACCAGTCAGGTACTGATGTAGAAAATTCTTCTGAACATAATCTAAAAAGGTTTATCCCTCATGTTCTTTAAACTACCAAGAATTACCCAAATATATGCTGAGATAAAGTCCCATTATAACAATTGATGATATTGATCTGTAATTTTTTTGCAGATTTGATCCTTTAAGTCATCCCAACTTTCTATAGATTGCGTTAAGCGATGTAATTGCACCTGTTATGTCCCATATTTCCAGCCAAATCTTCTGTCCTTTTGGGACAGTCACTTTCCGAAACATCGCAATGCTTTCCTCAACTATGTAAAAAGGGGAGGTGATGGCCGAGTTGTATGATCTCTCAACTATTAATACAGAGATGCCGTAATAATGTTCTGGGGACCTGGATTTGGATCCCACCATGGCAGATAGTTGAATTTGAATTCAATAAATATTTGGAATTCAGAGTCTAATGATGACCATGAATCTATTGTTGATTGTCAGAAAAACCCATCTAGAAACTACCAACCTTACCTGCTCTGGCCTACATGTCACTCCAGATGCACAGCAATGTGGTCAACACTTAACTGCCCTCATCACACAAATGAATAAATTTAAAGAAATTTTTTAAGTAATCAATACCACCACCCTGCCTCCTCTTCCCCCACACCCCTTTTCAGAAAACGTTGTAACCAGCAATATTAAATATCCAGTCTTACCCTTCTTCCTTCAGCCATGTTTCACTTAGTTACATCATCTACACGGCAATCAGCACCTGTAACTCAAATTTTACTGACTATACTCCATGAGTACACACGTGTACAGCATTTCTTTCTTCCTTTTACAAATCTACCTTTTAATTTTAATCCAACGTATCTCTCCCAGTATTTTGTGAACCTTGGTATCAATCTCTAATACACTGTCTCTTGGTTCTTCACCCCAATGCTAAGTTAGGTTAAAAGATTCCCTCCCTGTCCCCAAATGAAAAGGCAGTATTAGCAAGATGCCCACAGAAACTCATACCTGGCTTTGTTCAGGTGCAACTGTCCAGCTTATACAGGCACCATCTCCCCCAAAGCCAGTTCCAGTGTCCCAGAAATTCAATGCCATCTTTTGAGCCACACATTTATCTTTGTGCGCTCCACATCACTTTTGCAGGGCTAGCTTGCAAAGAAACAAGATCAGATGACAAAGACTAGTTTCTTAATACTCTCACTCTCCAACAGCCATACTCTGCTACAGCATACTCAGGTGAGAAGGGCAGCACATATTTGTGAGAACACCTGATGTGTCCAAAAAAGCTATGCTATGACAAGCTAATTGAAGGGAAACATTCACATGGAGGCTATAAAAGGGATTCTAGGAAAGTTGCACACAAAGGTTGCAATGTTAGCCTGAGTCACGGAGTACCTCACACAGGTCATTCTACATGGCTGAATCTCAAAGGTGTAACTTCCTCTGGACAAACCAGTGAAACTCATCTTTCCTGTTGGCAAATCCAGACCCACAGCTGTGTCTTCCAGTTTTCGTTGGGTGTGTGTTCGTGCAGATCTTTTTGTGCTCAAATTGGAATGTTTATGATCCTAGAATACATCACACTTGAAACTTAAAATTCTAGGTGATGTGACAGAAACATGAGCAAACTTTCTTTCCAAATCAGAAGGTGCCAAGCTTCAAGTTCGACTCAGTAAATACAGGTCAGAGTTCTACTATCCAGGCTGACATTCAGTTGAATATGTGTAGTAGTAGCATGGGTGCTTCAATCCTAATATACAAGCTATGAAGTCCATAGGACTTTTCTATTGTACTGGTCTAACCACTCAATGAGCTGGAAGAAAGAATATTATAACACAGAAGGGCAAATCACATTAATTTGTAACAGTCTGCTGATCAAATTTAAGTTTTTTTTATGTTTGTACCTTTTGGCAGATAAAATTATATTGAATTTGGTACTGTAACTGAAATCTCAGAATTGTTATGGTACAGAAGTGAATGACAGCTGAAAGAAAGTTAGATTTGAACAGCTCAGCAAACAGGTCTGGAGATGTAAATCAAAAAGACAAATCCTGTTGCATTGCTGGTATGAAGTATTCACATCTAGAATTATGGCAATCTCTCCGAATACTGCCTGAGGAAATGATCTGACAGTGAGGCATTCGCCACATCCCCAGACCAAAGAAGATTCTGAAGGCAGCCAATAAACAAGAGAAGGCTTTGAAGTATCCATATACTCTACAGATCAAGGGAAAAGTTTAACATCAAGATAACTGATTTGTGCCTTTATCTGAAAATAACTGGAGTCCCAATGCCAAGATGGGGTGAGAGTGGAATGTTTCTTTATTTTAATAGCTCTCTGCTGTTTTCAGTCTGAGATATGGTAGTCTGTGGCTACAGCAGCCACCTGAAAACACATTCTGCCAGAACCGATTATAGGAGCAGTAAAGGAATTATTTCTATGGGACAAAGTGCCAAGGTACGTGATGATTATGCTCAGAATGAAAAGTCCAAGTTTAAGAGAAATTATACATTTCCACATCTCCTTCTTTAGCTTTATTAGGCAAATCAACAGTGGAAACCTCACACAGAGGGAGGGACTTGATGTCTAAGTGTTAGACTGGGAAACTAAGGAGAATCAGAGTAAACTCCTGAGATCAGAGATGTACACTGCTTTAGTTCTAGAAGAATTGAGTGGATGGAATCATAGAACAGTATGATTCTACGAAAAATGCTTTGGCTCGAGAAGGATTGAATGGATGCTCAATAAACTATAATGCACCGATGAGTTCTTGGTTGAAGCTGAAAGAATAGAGTTCTGTTCAAAGGTTTTAAATGTGCTTACTTATAAGTTATGGGGTTAATGGTGCATTTAAAACAAAATCAGTAAAAGTTTAAAATGTAAAATCTTATTGCATGGCCTTCTCGTTTATGAAGTCACGCCCCATCTAATTTCCATTTTAACATTTGTGCCTTTTGTAGAACAGCTATTCCTTACTGTCAACCTACAGAAATTAATATACAATGCAAAGTGTCATTGAGCTCCATCCTTTTCCATATACTTTGCACCCAGGAAATTAACATTTCTCAGAGAGAAAGAAGAAAAATTGAATCTTAGCTTGCAAGTCACTAAATTTTAATGATTAGTCGATAGGTACAGAATAGATGTACATATACTTACTATACTCTGATGTTTTCAACGAGGGAGATTGTGCTGTCTCATTTTGTGTGATTTCTGCACCATGTTCTTTTTTGGGAGCTGCCTCTTTTCGGAGAATTACTGTTCTTTTGCTAGGCCTCGTTGTGAGGACTGTTGGTGTTTCACTTTTAGCTTTACACACACTAGATGATTTCTTAAGTCTTTTATCAGCAGGAGGTAGATAAAGACTATCATCCAGATCATCATCTGAATTACTCTCTGAACCAATGCTGCTTTTGGTGGTGTTTATGTTCTCACATGCACTTGCTTCAGGTTTTCTACGAAAAGGTGTAAGATGAACACTTTCTTCATAATCAAAATTATACGTATCACTGCAGTCAAGAACCATTTTTCTTTCTTTGGCAGCATTTCCTTTGCTTTGGCTTCGCTCTCTACTTTTTGATCTGGCTCTAGTTCTTGCAGGTTCCAGATGTTTATTTAAAGACATACTTTTATTTCTTTCCATTATCTTTCTTCTTCCCCTTTGCTCCAGTTCCTGTTCTGTTTCTGAAATCCTCCCTGGATTTTCTGAATTCACAACTTCAGTGTTCCGCACACTGCTTGTAAACTTGGTTTCAAGTTTTTCAGAATCCCAGTTGTCCGACATTTGCACCTGATTTCGTTCAGTGCTTCGTGTTTCAGTTCTTTGACTAGAATTGAGAGAATGTGGCACATTTTCAAAAGCTTTGAATTTTGTATCAAACTTGTGTTCTTCACTTGAAGGTACCTCCGTACAGTTTTCAAAAGTGGTGAATAAATTGAAGGCACTAATTTGAGCATGGAAAGAGGAGCTTCTCCTTCCAGATCGTCGCCTAATGGAAACCCCCACTGGCAAAGTGTCCATTCTCTCAAAAGATGCATCATCCAATGGAGGTACTAAATGGGTGGAGTCTTGACTTCTCCCTTTGAAAACAGAATGCAAATAAACTTCAATGGCCATCAACTTTTTACACCAAAGGTTTTAAAGACAGATCAATGCCCAATTTAAAATTATAAATGTAAAAGCAAACGATCAGTAAAGTTGTTGGAAAAAGCTCATTCCAGTTAGCCTAACAACTGTCATGTTAGGGTCTATTAGAGGACCCTTTGGTCCTTTAGAGGATGAGAAGGCCAATTTAATAACTGGGAATGAGGAAATAGCCGAGCCATTAAACAGTTATTTTGTGTCGGTCTTCACAGTGGAAGACACAAATAACATGCCAAAAACTAATGGCAAGAAGGTTATAGCAAGTGAGGACCTAGAAACTATCATTATCACTAAGGAGGCAGTGCTGGGCAAGCTAATGGGGCTAAAGGTAGACAAGTCTCCTGGCCCTGATTAAATGCATCCCAGAGTACTAAAAGAGGTGATGGGGGAAATAGCAAATGCACTAGTAATTATTTATCAAAATTCACTGGACTCTGGGGTGGTTCCCGCAGATTGGAAAACATCCAATGTGACGCCACTGTTTAAACAAAGTAGACAAAAACAAGCTAACTGGCCTATAGTTACCTAAGTTCGGTAGTGGGGAAAATGCTTGAATCTATCATTAAGGAAGAAATAGCAAGACATCTGGGTATAAATTGTCCCATTGGGAACACCCAGCATGGGTTCATGAAGGGTAGGTTATGTTTAATTAATTTGGTGGAATTCTTTGAGGACATTACTTGCATGGTGGACAATGGGGAACATGTGGATGTGGTGTCTCTGGATTTCCAGAAGGCATTTGACAAGGTGCCACCCCAAAGGCTGCTACATAAGATAAAATTGCATGGTATTACAGGTAATGTATTGGCATGGATACAGGATTGGTTGACCAGTAGAAAACAAAGAGTAGGGGTAAATGGGGAACAGAGATAATAGGAACTGCAGATGCTGGAGAATCCGAGATAACAAGGTGTGGGGCTGGATGAACACAGCAGGCCAAGCAGCATCATAGGAGCAGGAAAGCTTGACATTTCAGGCCGAGACCCTTCATCAAAAATGGGGGAGGGGAAGAGGGTTCTGAAATAAATAGGGAGAGGGGGGGAAGTGGATAGAGGAGAGGATAGGTGGAGAGGAGACAGACAAGTCAAAGAGGAGGGGATGGAGCCAGTAAAGATGAGTGTAGGTGGGGAGGTAGGGAGGAAATAGGTCAGTCCAGGGAGGACAGACAGGTCAAGGGGGCAGGATGAGGTTAGTAGATAGGAGGTGGGGGTGCGGCTTGAGGTGGGAAGAGGGGACAGGTGAGAGGAAGAACAGGTTAGGGAGGCGGGGACGAGCTGGGCTGGTTTTGAGATGCGGTTGGGGGAGGGGAGATTTTGAACCTTGTGAAATCCACATTGATACCATTGGGCTGCAGTATTCCCAGGCTAAATATGACTATTCCAGCTCAGAGCCTCCCACTCCCAGACCTGCAAAGGACCTCTCCTGTTTTTTATTCTTCGTAGGATCCACAACCTAAACTCGCAATTCTACTCAGCTTTATTGGACACGAAAAACCGTAAGTACAGTAAACTTACTGGTGCCCACCACCCAAAACGGGCTTCCCCCACCTCCCAAATCCCCAGCCGTACCCAAGACTTCCCCCACAATGTACCCGCCGCCATTGGCCATGAGGCCATTGTCGGAGAACCCAAAGATGACGTCACATCCGCCACCGCCGGGCACACCACTTCCGGGACAGCGACTGCCATCGCTGCTGAAGCCACCGCCTCCATCTCCGAGACCAACACCACAAACACTACCGTCACCACTGCTGCCACCGCCTACCCCGCTCCACGCACCGCCGACGCCACTCCACCCATCACTGATGTGGGCGCAACTCCGACCACTGGCGATGCAACTCCACCCTCCGCCGACGCAACTCCACCCACAGCCGACGCCGACAACGCTCCGCCCACAGCCTCCACAGCCAGCAGCTCCAGAGGAGACAGCAACACTGAGCCCTGCCGAGTCTTCACCATCCCCCCAGACCTCCCCCTCACTGAGGATGAATGGTCAGTCCTCAGTAAAGGGCTCACCTTTGTCCCCCTCCACCCACATATCAACAAATACCGCTCACGCTTGGACATTGAGCAGTTTTTCCGCCACCTCCACCTCCACGCTTTCTTCGTCAACCGTGAACCTAACCCTCCCTCTACTGACCCCTTCTCCCGCCTCCAACACAAGCCCTCCTCCTGGACACCACCCCAAGGCCTCCTACCCTCCCTCGACCTCTTTAGCTCCAACTGCCGTCGAGACATCAATCGCCTCAACCTCTCCACCCCTCTCATCCACCTCTCCCCCACAGAACGCGCAGCCCTCCGCTCCCTCTGCTCCAATCCCAACCTCACCATAAAACCCGCGGACAAGGGAGGGGCAGTCGTAGTATGGCGCACTGACCTCTACATCGCTGAGGCCAGGCGCCAACTCTCCGACACCACCTCCTACCGCCCCCTGGATCATGATCCCACCCCCAAGCACCAAACCATCATCTCCCAAAGCATCCACAACCTCATCACCTCAGGGGACCTCCCACCCACTGCCTCCAACCTCATCGTTCCCCAACCCTGCACCGCCCGCTTCTATCTCCTTCCCAAAATCCACAAACCTGAATGCCCTGGTCGACCCATTGTCTCTGCCTGCTCCTGCCCCACCAAACTCATCTCCACCTACCTAGACTCCATTTTCTCCCCCTTGGTCCAGGAACTCCCCACGCACGTCCGTGACACCACCCATGCCCTCCACCTCCTCCAGAACTCCCAATTCCCCGGTCCCCAACACCTCATTTTTACTATGGATGTCCAGTCCCTATACACCTGTATTCCCCATGCAGATGGCCTAAAGGCCCTCTGTTTCTTCCTGTTCCGCAGACCTGACCAATCTCCCTCTACTGACACCCTCATCCACTTAGCCGAACTCGTCCTCACCCTCAACAACTTCTCTTTCAATTCCTCCCACTTCCTACAGACAAAGGGGGTAGCCATGGGTACCCGCACGGGCCCAAGCTATGCCTGCCTCTTTGTAGGTTACGTGGAACAATCCCTCTTCCGTACCTACACTGGCCCTAAACCCCACCTCTTCCTCCGTTACATTGATGACTGTATTGGCGCCGCCTCGTGCTCCCATGAGGAGCTCGAACAGTTCATCCACTTCACCAACACCTTCCACCGCAACCTGAAGTTCACCTGGACCATCTCTAACACCTCTCGGTCTCCATCTTGGGTAGCCACCGAGAAACCAATATCCATTTCAAGCCCACCGACTCCCACAGCTACCTGGAATACACCTCTCCCACCCACCATCCTGCAAAAATGCCATCCCCTATTCCCAATTCCTTCGCCTCTGCCGCATCTGCTCCCAGGATGAGGCATTCCACTCCTGTACATCTCAGATGTCCTTATTCTTCAAGGACCACTACTCCCGCCCCGCAGTGGTCGAGAACACGCTCGAGCATGTCTCCCACATTTCCCGCAACTCATCCCTCACACCCCGTCCCCGCAATAACAACCAAAACAGAATCCCCCTCGTCCTCACGTACCACCCCACCAACCTCCGGATCCAACGCATCATCCTCTGACACTTCCGCCATCTGCAATCCAACTCCACCACCAAAGACATTTTTCCCTCCCTACCCTGGTCTGCTTTCCGGAGGGACCACTCTCTCCATGACTCCCTTGTCCACTCCACACTACTTTCCAGCCCCACCACAGCCGGCACTTTTCCCTGCAACCGCAGGAAGTGCTACACCTGCCCCCACACCTCCTCCCTCACCCCAATCCCAGGCCCCAAGACTTTCCACATCAAGCAGATGTTCACCTGCACATCTGCCAATGTGGTATACTGCATCCGCTGTACCCGTTGTGGCCTCCTCTACATCGGGGAAACCAAGCGGGGGCTTGGGGACCGCTTTGCAGAACAACTGCGCTCAGTTCGCAACAAACAATTGCACCTCCCAGTCGCGAACCATTTCAACTCCCCCTCCCATTCCTCAGACAACATGTCCATCCTGGGCCTCCTGCAGTGCCATAATGAATGCCACCCGAAGGCTGCAGAAACAGCAACTCATATTTAGCCTGGGAACCCTGCAGCCCAATGGTATCAATGTGGATTTCACAAGCTTCAAAATCTCCCCTCCCCCAACCGCATCCCAAAACCAGCCCAGCTCCTCCCCGCCTCCCTAACCTGTTCTTCCTCTCACCTATCCCCTCCTCCCACCTCAAGCCGCACCCCCATCTCCTATCTATTAACCTCATCCCACCCCCTTGACCTGTCCATCCTCCCTGGACTGACCTATCTCCTCCATACCTCCCCACCTACACTCACCTTTACCGGCTCCATCCCCGCCTCTTTGACTTGTCTGTCTCCTCTCCACCTATCCATCTTCTATCCACCTCCCCCTTTCTATTTCAGAACCCTCTTCCCCTCCCCCATTTCTGAAGGGTCTAGGCCTGAAACATCAAGCTTTCCTGCTCCTATGATGCTGCTTGGCCTGCTGTGTTCATCCAGCCCCACACCTTGTTATCAGGGGTAAATGGGTGTTTTTCTAGTTGGCGGTCAATGGCTAGTGGTGTGCCTCAGGGATCAGTGTTGGGACCTCAATTGTTTACACTTTACATAGATGATTTGGAGTTGGGGACCAAGTGTGGTGTGTCAAAATTTGCAGATGACACTAAGATGAGTGGTAGAGCAAAGTGTGCAGAAGACATTGAAAGTCCGCAGAGGGATATAGATAGTCTAAGTGAGTGGGCAAAGGTCTGGCAGATGGAGTACAATGTTGATAAGTGTGAGGTCATCCATTTTGGTCGGAATAACAGCAAAATGGACTATGTTTTAAATGGTAAAAAATTGCAGCACGCTGCTGTGCAAAGGGACTTGGGTGTCCTTGTGCATGAATCACTGAAAGGGGGATTGCAGGTGCAGCAGGTGATTAAAAAAGCAAATGGAATTTTGTCTGCCATTGCTAGAGGGATGGAGTTTAAAAACAGGGAGGCTATGCTGCAGCTGTATAGGGTCCTGGTGAGGCCACAGCTGGAGTACTGTGTGCAGTTTTGGTCTCCTGACTTGAGAAGAGATATACTAGCACTGGAGGGGGTGCAGAGGAGATTCACTCGGTTGATTCCAGAGTTAAGAAGGTTGGATTATGAGGACAGACTGAGTAGACTGGAATTATACTCATTGGAATTCAGAAGAATGAGGGAAGATCTTATCGGAACATATAAGATTATGAAGGGAATAGATAAAGTAGAGGCAGGGAGGTTGTTTCCGCTTGCAGGTGAAACTAGGACTAGAGGGCATCGCCTCAAAATAAAGGGAAGCAGATGTAGGAGTGAGGTCAGGAGAAACTTCTTCACCCAAAGTGTTGTGAATCTGTGGAATTCTCTGCCCAGTGAAGTAGTTGAAGCTACCTCACTGAATGTTTTTAAGGCAAGGCTAGACAAATTTTTGAAAAGGTAAAGGAATTAAAGGTTACAGTGAGTGGGCAGGTAAGTGGAGCTGAGTCTCAAAGATCAGCCATGATCTTATTAAATGGCGGGGCAGGCTCGAGGGGCCAGATGGCCTACTCCTGCTCCTAGTTCTTATGTTCTTATTGTACAGGATGTAATAGCTGGGCACTTAGAATGAAATAGTCAAGCAGAGTCAGCATGGTTTCAAGAAAAGGAAATCATGCCTGACAAATTTATTAAGCTCTTGGAGGTGGCAACATGCAAGATAGATAAAAGGGGAACTAGAATATGTAATATATTTTGAATTCCAAAGGATGTTTAATAAAGGTACTGCACACAGGCTATTTATTAAAGGTAACAGCCCATGGTGTTGGGTTAGTATGTTAGCACGGATACAGGATTGACTAAGAAAAGGCAGTTCAGATAAAGGGAGCATTTTCAGGATGGCAACCTGTACCTGGTGAAGTGCCACAGGGATTAGCGCTGGGGGAGTCATAACATTCTATATAATATGTTAAGATGAAAAAGGTAAGTGAATGTACTATAGTCATGTTTGCAAATGACAAAAAATGGGTGGGAAGACAAATAGCAAGGACGACACAGTCTACATTTACATTAGTTGCAATGGAAAAATAAATCAATTCACAACGTTTCAATTAAAGGCATAATTTTCAAGAGTGCAACTACAAAGCTAAAAGGAAATCCTCTGACCTTAAACTGCTAATTTTCTACTAACTCCCCTTTGAAACTTCCCCTCAAAACAATATTACATTTTTCATTAACAAGATGGAATAATTTTCTTGGAAAGAAATTTTTAAATTGTCTGCTTTTCAGAGGGTGGAGTTGGGTATGTAGTTCAAAATCAGAAATTGCTGGAAAAACTGAGCTGGTCTGGGAGCGTCTGTGGAGAGAAAGCAGAGTCAACATTTTGGATTCAGTGACCCTTCTTCAGAACTGGACCCAAAACATTAACTCTGCTCTCTCTCCACAGATGCTGCCAGATCTGCTTAGTTTATACAGCAATTGCTGATTTTGTTCTGAATTCCAGCACCTGCAGTTCTTTAGTTATTTGTTGGGTGTATGGTTGGTTGAAAGCACTTGTTTCTTAAAACCAAAATTTAAATGCATGGTCTTACCTCTGGATGTGCTTTTTAATGCAGGCGGTGTCTCCACCGTATTGGTTAAGAGTGCTCTACTTGCTTCAGTGGTGAACTCAGTATTTTCAGGAGAATGAATTCTGAAGTTTTCCAAGGAAACTTGCCTCTCAGCATCCCTAACAAAGCCAGTTTTGTTTAATATAGATGTTACAAAGAGAAACTACACTTCATTGAGTAAATAATATAATTTTGCAGATATTTTTAAATTTAGCAAGATAATTGTAGCAAATAAACTGCAGAAATCAAAGATGATTTATAAGATTTGAATCACACTTCTGCTGTTTTCCTTTCATACAAATTACCTTATGTAGAATAGAGAGCTGGTTTGCCCAATTGATTGGGCGGCGAGTTTGCAATAGTGATGCCATCACTGCTTTCAATTCCTGCAATGGCTGAAGTTATCATTAAGGAGTCTCCTTCTCAATCTTGCCGCTCGCCTGATGCATGGCCACCCTAACGACTGCCAATCATCTCTCTCTAATGAGAATGCACCCTATGGTCTGGTAATTAGCAATTTTTACCTTTCAGTATTGTATAGAACCTCTCAAGTGCTTGCCCAATCTTATTTGGTCCTTGTTTCTTTGTTTATTTAACATATTTTCCTATCTTGCAAAAGTGAATACTCTTGAGAAGTATGTCAAAATCACGAAAAGTTCTACACAAATGCAAATAAGTTTATTTCATTTTTCTATAGAAGACTCAATCAATATTTCACACTTTAAATGCTTGATAGATCTGTCTATGCATTACATTTTTGCTTGAAGGTTGTGGTCACAAGTCTAATTTCTCAGTTTATCTTCACTGGTTTGTTTTTCACTGTACAAAAAATCTTGAAACTTGTACATTATTTTTATTCTTTGCTTTGGCTCATTATCAAAATAAAATCTAGTGAAAATGATGACAAACAAGTGCTCAAACTTTTACTAGCTAGCTTAAACATCTTGATTTAATACATTCTGAAACATACTTTAAATACAGTAAAAGCTGTGAATAATTGACACACAGGGATCCTGCAGTTATCTTTTAAAAACAGGTGTGCTCGGACATTTTGCTGCTTTTACGCTGCTTACCCGGGTAGGGGTCTTGTTGGACAAAACCCAGAAAAACAGATTGGTCTTCTCCACATTACAGATATTTCTTCAAATTATACAACAACCAGAGATAGTTCCAGCTGTCAAGATCAGCATAATTGCTGGCATTCTCGCTTGACAAGAGTTGGCTAGAAATGAAGTGGCAGTTGCACAATTACTCCAAGCCTTTGCCAAAAGTCTTAATGTGGCAATACCTAGGGACTAGGCATATAGAAGACTATTTCCTATAGGAATGGACTGGAGCTAAGGATGGATTGTGGTTTGGTTTGTGGATGCTGTAACTACTCCTATAAATAATAGTGTGACATATACAGGTCAGATTTATAACAAGATTAGCAGCATAAGAGCAGACCGTTCAATTTGCCAGGCTTGCTTCATTAGCAACAATTGTGGATGACCATACACTTCAATACCTTTCCACCACACCATCTCCATATCCCTTTATATTACTGGTATTTAGAAATTAGTCACAATATACTAAATGACTAAATTTCTTTAGCTCTCTATAGTAGAAAATTCCAAAGATTGACAACTGTTTAAAACAAAATCTTGGTCTTAAGTGGCTTTCTCCATATTTCCCAACCATGGAAGACAATAAGCATTTTGTAGGTTTCAAATAAATCACCTCTCAATTCTGCAAAACCTTTGAGAACAGGCCCAGTTTCCTCTCTTCACAGGACAGTTCTATCATGGTGTCCCATCTATCTTATTAAGAACTCACACCCTCCACCATAGTGTCAGTAGTAATGCTACATGATCTCTTTTGCAATACTAGTTGACACAAATATCACAAAAAAATGACGAAAATTTAAGTTAATTACTTGAATAAGGCAAGAGATTTCTTTAATGCTTCAAATACTTCAAAAGAAAGAAATAGCAAAAAGATCTTTTTCTCCACTAAGTTTGCAAAAACTGCACTAACTTAACCATTAGCTAGTGTCTTTTAGCGACTTTACAACAGAAATCAATTTTCATGTTGTTCTTGGAATACTCAAACTGTAACATGAATTTTGCAATTAAACTTTCCTTCATATAATCTTATTATGTTAAAGGAACATTACAATATGCGTTTCTCAGGGAAGATGGTGTATCCACCAATTTTTGAGACTATTAGTTGCGAATCATTATACATCACCTTTCAAACTAGTTACCTTTGATATAATCTGAAGTAAGGAAAGTATGATCTCTTAAAATACTTCTAAATTCAAACATCATTTTTAGCATGCATCACAAAAATGTTTGACATATTCAGGGCACAATGCAAAAAAATAAAAAACATCCTAAACTTTAGTCATCTGTGGACAGCGAAACAATTTATACTTGTAAGCCTTAGTTTTCACAGATGCTACAGAATGCTATTTCCAACACTGCTTTTAATTTAGATTTCCAGTATCCACTTTTTTTTTTTTTAAAATCACACCTTACTAATATTCCGTTGTAATGATCAGAATGGAAATGCTATCAAATCGATGACCTGGCACTCCTTAAACAAAATGGGAAATCAATAGCTGTCTGGAATTCATTTTCAATTCTACTGGATCCTGATAATTGGTGCGACATGCTCAGACACAACCACAACTATTACTATAGTTTTACTGGTCTGAGAGATTGCCAATCCTTTGTGCTACATCTGTACTTTTTTTTAAGCAGGGTCATAGGAAAATTGTGATTAGACCATAGCCAGATTGTTTGTTTCAATTGCCTTCTAATGAATTATCTTAATGGCAATGAAATTCATTGTTAGAGGTCATGTATTGGTGTCCATCTTTAATGAAAACCGGAGTGTAATTAAATCACTAAGAGAATATTGCTTATTATATAGAATTCTCAATTATATCTATCATCTCTATTAATGAATAAAATTGTAATGCCCATTGCTCTGACATTAATATCAGGTTAATTTTAAACACAACTAAAATTTCTCTGAATTGAAAAAATGTGTCTATATAAAACACACTGCAATGCTAAAACCTCTTTAGAAACAAATGAGCTACCTCTACCAATTAGAAGCATAAGAACAGCAGATACAAGAGAATACTCCTACTTCCAAGTCCTCTCCTGACTTGGAACATATTGCACCATTCCCTGACTATTGCCAGGTCAAAATTCTGCATCCTAGCAGCACTGAGAGTGTTCTTACACCAGACAAACTACAGTGGTTCAAGGCTGCTCGCAAGCAAAAGCTCGTCTGTCCTGCCAGCAACGCGCACAGCTCCTGAAAGAATTTTGAAAAATGACAGAAGTAGATCTGTCAACACAAGCAAGAAACCTGAACTGTACAGCAACAGCAGCAATCGGGAAGAGCCCAAAAATCCTGCAAACTATCTGCCCATGGTGATAACTACCCTTGCAACCTGAGAAGTCATGACATTTTATTCTAGATTTTTCAGTGGCCAGATGTGGAAATGCAAAGATTGCTACTGCCAATGATGCATTGTAGCAATTACAAATGCCTGTGAATCTGACAGAAATGGCAGATAAAATTCAGTCAATCCAAAACCTAGTCACATTATTCAGATGGAAATGTGATTTTCTGCCAGTCCATTAAAATCAACACTAAACTTCTGTATTTGCAATGCAGAGTGACACCAACAGCATGGGCTCAATTCATGCACTAGCTGAGGTTACCATGAAGGCTGCTCCCTCTCAACTTCTCCCCTCACTGGAGGTGTGGTGACCCTGAGATTACACCACGACCAAGCATCTCTCTCCAATGACAGCAGAGCCCTATGGCCCATCAGGACTATGACAACTTTACCTATTCTACTCTCATTCTTTCAAGGCCAGAATTTTAAAAAAATACTCACTGATTGAAGAATTCAACAGGTGAAGAACATGATGGTATGCATTGTGGTAAATCATCCCCGAAGTTGCTTAGATCCTCACCTATAGAATCAGAAATGTGTCTCAAATTCTGCAAACAAAAAAATAATGCGTTTGAGGTGGAAAAATAACAGTCCAAAATTTTACATTTCTCACTGTGAATTATAACTTCCTAATGACTGTCACATTTATAACTGTTCTGATGAAAAGTTTTATCTACAGCTACCCAGAACTCGCAGTGTTAACAGCATGATTGCACAAGAGTACAAAAGTTATGTTTTTAGGGTAACATGTGGATACACATGCTGAGGACCTGGGTTCAAACACTGCCATGGCATGGCATACGGTGGAATCTGAATTCAACAAACGCCTGAAATTAAGAGTCTAATGATAACCATTAATCTATAGTTGATTGTCAGAAAATTAGATCATATATTGCTAAAATCCAACAGTTCACTTGTAGAAAACCAACTCCACAGGGCAAATTAAAATAAAAGATACTGTCTGCATTTCCCTGGAAGCACCTGAAAAGGTGCACAGCCTCAGGAAAAGATCAGTTTCCCCTGTTTTATTTGGTCAAGCAAGAGCGGAAATTTCAGTCTGCACATAACTGCCATATCTACCAAGAACCAACTTTTCCAAAAGGTCCTCAATAATTTGATACACAAACTGTACTGCAATTAGGTACATTAAAGTGCCTGCACGCTTCCTGATTCAATTAATGTAAATCTTGCATTTTTAGTAGTGGATTGCAAGAAATTTTAAGTAAAAACAAAGCATTATAAGGAAACAAGTCTGAGTTATTTCTTTGTAAAAACAATTCTCCTTCAACTATGAGTGGCATGTCAGCAATCTTTACAGAAATCTGGAACAAGCTTATTCCAATTTTTAAACGTGTCTGTGTGGGTTTCCTCTGGGTGATCCGGTTTCCTCCCACATTCCAAAGATGTGAAGGTTAGGTGGATTGGCCATCCTAAATTGCCCATTGTGATCAGGGATGTGTAGATTAGGTTGGTTATAGGGGTATGGGTCTGGGTGGGATGCTCCGAGGGTTGGTGTGGACTTGTTGGGACAAAGGGCCTGTTTCCACACTGTAGGGATTCTATGATCTATGATCTGTCTGTCATTGCGAAAATGCAGGAATCCATTACTAAAGAGGCAGTGGCAGAACATTCTGAAAACATAGGGGAAATGGTGGGTTGTAGCAATCCAGAGTCTCAGGCTCTGGTGCAGGCTTCAAATTTCACCACGGAAGCAGGTGGAATTTGAATTTAATTTGTAAATCTGGAATATAAAACTAGTCTCAGTAATGGTCACCACGACAATTGCTCTTTAGGCAAAGATATTTGCGGTCCTTAACTAAATGCATGTGACTCCATATCTACAATGAGATTGACTCTTAACTGGCACACTGAGGTGGCTGAACAAGGCATTTCAAAGGCCATTGGCAATGGCCAACTAATGCTGGCATTGGTTAAAGCCCACGTCATGAAAGAACGAAAAAGTAAAACACCGCAAGCGCTATATACAGTTTTGATCATTTAAATTAAATCAAGGAAATACTTGCACTGGAAGTTCAAAGAAGGTTCATTGCACTGATTCCTTAGATAAGGATAGTGTCTTAAGAATGGTTGAGCACATTGTGTCTGCGCTCACTAAAGTTTAGGAGAATGAGAAAAGTAATCTTATTTAAACCTTTACAATTCTGAGGAAGGAGAGAGTATATAATGAGAAAAAAGGTTTCCATTTGTGGGGGCCATCTAGAACTAATGGTACAACTTTAAAAGTAAAGGGTCTCTGATTCAAGACTAACATGAGGAGAAATTTCTCTGACGATTATCAGCCTTTTGAATTCTCCTCTACAGCAAGCAGTAGAGGCTGGTTGATTGAATATGTTCAAGATCGAGTTGAACAGATTTTTGATTAAGAATGAAGTAAAGCATTTTAGGGAAGCAGGCAAAGTGGACTTCAGCTTACAATCAGATAACCCATGATCTTACTGAATAATAGAGCAGACCAGAGTGCTGAATGCCCTTCATTTGCTCCTCTTTCTTAGATTAAAAATACCAAGTGAATCCAAAACCGTAATCTCAACAATCATGTCTTCAGACCATTTACCAACTGCACATGAAGTAACCCAGATGTCTTTGGGGCATCCAGGAAAGTCATAGTAAATTTTTCTTGCAGCAAATCCACAACCTGTTCAAAAATCAAAAGTCAGCCATATGATGCCATGCCTTAATGGCATTTTTGCCCTTGGAAACCCTTTATGCTTATCAACATTTGCATGTGCTATTGAGAAATACTTCACCCAATGAAATTGAATCAATAAGGTATTTGGCATTAAGGTATTTATTTAAGGTATTTATTTAAGGCATTTATTGTAAAAAAAACTCAATAGATTTTAGTTTTGCTCATGTACCTCGAATTGCACTGGGGAAGGCTCTTCAAGTTTCCTTTTAAGCATGAGAATATAGAACATCATTGCTTGGCGTTCTCTTTTCAAGGATAGTATGACGTCATATGCTTGTCTCAGTTTCTTCTTTTCTGCTTCCAGGGATAGAGCTAGGTTATGATTGTTCGCTTGGATATTTTTTATATAAGAGCTCTTACCTGTTGAATTTTAAAAAGTCAATGGTAGAAACGTTTCCTCAAAACTGAAAATTAAAGCTCAGTAGATATAAAACTGTTTACTTACTCAGTACTTTGGTTTTCATTTTTGAGGTCAAAGTTTGTTTACCCCTGTTATTTTTAGTCTGATTTTGATTCCGTTTCTCTTTCATTCGCTCCTTGATAGCTTCCAGATTTTCCTGGAAAGAGATCTTTTGACATCGCTCAATGGCCATTTTCCTTCTTTATTCTTTAATAGCTGACAACATAAAAAAAGTGATGAAAAAAAGCATGAGCATGTGAAAACGTGAAAGAAAATACCATCACTCATGATATCTTCATTAATCCAGATCCATCTTCCTTGCTGCACTAAACACACAGAAATCCTCAACCTTCAATGCTACAACTTTTAAAATCGTAAATCTAGCTTTGGTTAGTAGGGCGAAGGAATGGGAAATATACAGAAGTCAGAGACAGAACAGATTTCTGCTTCAAGAGGAGGTAGTGAAAGAACTGGAGACTGAGCCTCTTTCAACCTCATGTTTAAACTAGATATTTTTAAATTAACCTATTCAGATGAGTTATCACACCCGTCTTGAGCAGGTGGGGCTTGAACCCAGGCCTCCTGGATCAGGGGTATAGACACTATATACCCCTGTATATAGTGGGTATATATAGTAGCCCCAATTCATATTTAACTACTTCAATATTATTGAGTGAATTCATTCTCTTATTTTAGCTTCCTATGATTAGCACATTTTATTCCTCTTTGCACTTGTATAAACTCTTAAACTCTAATCAGAGGAGTCTCTTCTAATTTAATCAGGCAGTACCTGCAATTTAAAGTTAGTAAGAACTGCCAATGCTGGAGTTTGAGATAACGCTGTGGAGCTGGAGGAACACAGCAGGCCAGGCAGCATCAGAGGAGCAGGAAAGCTGACGTTTCGGGTCGGGACCCTTCTTCAGAAATGGGGAGGGGAAGGGGACTCTGAAATAAATAGTGATGGGGGGGGGCAGTGATAGCAGGTAGATAGTGGAGCAGATTGGGTGGGAGAGAAGACAAACAAGTCAAGGAGGTGGGGATGAAGCTAGTAAAGGTGAGTCGAGGTATGTAGGGGTGGGGATTGGTCAGTGAGGTGGGAGGAGCAGATAGGTGGGCAGGTAAAGGAGGTGGGGATGAAACTACCTTCCTGCAAGAATGCGATCCCCTACTCCCAATTCCTCCACCTCCGCCACATCTGCTCCCAAGATGAGGCGTTTCACTTCCAAACATCCCAGATGTCCTCGTATTTCAAGGACCGCAACTTCCCCCCACACTGTGGTCGAAAACACCCTTGACCGCATCTCCTGCCTTTCGCGCACCTCAGCCCTCACATCCCCTCCCCGCAATAAAAACAAAGACAGAATTCCCCTTGTCCTCACGTATCACCCCATTAACCTCCGGATTCAACGCATCATTCTCCGCCACTTCCACTACCTGCGATCTGACCCCACTACGAAGGATATATTTCCCTCCCTACCCTTCTCTGCCTTCTGGAGGGACCACTCTCTCCGCGACTCCCTCGTCCGCTCCACACTCCCCACTACCCCCAGCACCTTTGCCTGCAACCGCATGAAGTGCTACACCTGCCCTTACACCTCCCCTCCCACCTCCAACCCAGGCACCAAAAAAACCTTCCACATCAAACAGATGTTCACCTGCACATCCACTAATGTGGTCTCCTCTACATCGGTGAGCCCAAGCAGAGGCTCGGAGACCACTCTGTGGAGCACCTATGCTCAGTTTGCGACAAACGACAACACCTTCCAGCTGTGAACCACTTCAACTCCCCCTCCCACTCCCTGGACGACATGTCCATCCTGGGCCTCCTCCAGTGTCACAATGATGCCACCTGGAAACTGGAGGAACAGCATCTCATATTCTGCCTTGGAAGCCTACAACTCAATGATCTCAATATAGACTTTACTAGCTTCAAATTCTCCCCACCCCCGACCTCATCCCACGACCAGCACCCCCCCTCATTCCCGCCTCACTGACCTTTCCATCTTCCCTCCCACCTCTCCGCTCCTCCCACCTCACTGACCAATCCCCACCCCCTACATACCTACATTCATCTTTACTAGCTTCATCCTCGCCTCCTTGACCTTCTCTCCCACCCTATCGGCTCCACTGTCTACCTGCTATCACCGGTCCCCACCACCTCCTCCCCCTACCCCTTCCCCCCCCCCCAACCCCCCACCTCTCCACATTTATTTCAGAACCCCCTTCCCCTCCCCCATTTCTGAAGAAGGGTCCCGACCTGAAACGTCAGCTTTCCTGCTCCTCTGATGCTTCCTGGCCTGCAATACCTGCAATTTAACCACTTCATACCAAGTTACTGAATAAAGCCAGTCCTCACTTAAAACGGTAGTTCAGAATTGCTACGAGCACAAGGATGCCATTTGGCTACCATGCCTGCACCAGCTCTTCAAACAAGCATCATCAACCTCCTGCTTTGTCCTCATATCCTTGTACATGATTTCTAACCAAATTATCATCCAATCCCCTCTTTAATGGCTCTTGCTGCATTTGTGAAAAGTCCAACTTTAATTTAATCAGATTTTCCAAATTCAAACCAAAGTGAAAGCTGTAGTTACGTTCGGTAGCACTTTACTCAAAAGAAAAACACCACATATCCTGTGAGTTGAAATAATTTACTCTGATTAAGTTTCCATATCAGTAAATGAAATATAAAATATTAAAAATTATTTAATTTCAAAATAAGTATGTTAACCACCTACTCTCACATCTAACTTGAAACCTCTCCCACTTGCCACCCACTAGATTCTAAAAGATTCCAACACCTCTGGTCTGTGACTCATTTTTACCAAGTTACTGACTGGACAATCAATGGTTCATCCTTCTCACTGAGACCCTTTTTTGACCAGAATAAATTTTTGCTGAGCTTTATGGAATATCCACTTACATCTCTGCCACTGCTTATCTACTACCCAATCCTTAATCTATTTCCCCAGCTTACTTCAGATGACTCTTTCTTCATACCTCTCTACAATGGCTTCTATTTAGTCGGGAATCTCCGTTTGAGACTTGAGTTACTCACCCTCAACTGAATTTTAAGTTAGACCACTTGCTGAAAGATCCTTAACAATGAGATGTATTATTAATCCTTACTTATTACACATTACTGGATCTAAAATAGCTTCTTCCCAGGTAGGGTGTACAATATACAACTGTAAGAAACAATCCTCCTACAAATTCACCCTCCACGTTCCCAACCGAAAGTTTCAGTCGTTTCAGCGGCGGGAGTCCGGAAGGAGGCGCGAGGGCAGCCTGGGAAGGTAAGCTTCTCCTTTAAAAACTTACCTCGTGAATAGGCAGAGTGCGCCTCGAGCAGCAGCAGACACGGGACGGTTGAGTAAGTGAGGTAATATATTTGGGCGGTTGATCTACCCGAAACACTACTCAGGTAGTGTCTCCCACCCATCCTCCTCCTCTAACCAAAAAGGTTCTGAGCGCCGATTTGGTAAGTTACTAGCTTTTTTTTCCAATAGTCTGTTTTTTTTAGAATTCAGAACAATGGGAATGGATGTTAGGGCCGTTGCATGCTCCTCCTGTAGGATGTGGGAGGTAAGGGTCACACTAGTGTCCTGCTGACTTCATCTGCGGGAAGTGCACCCAACTCCAGCTCCTTGGAAACCGCGTTAGGGAACTGGAGGTGGAGCTGGACGAACTTCAGATCATTCGGGAGGCTGAGGGGGTGATTGAGAGGAGTTACAGGGATGTAGTCACACCTCAGGTACAGGAAAAAGGTAGATGGGTTACAGTCAGGGGACGGAAAGGGAACAGGCAGACAGTGCAGGGATCCCTTGTGGCCGTTCCCCTCAATAACAAGTATACCGTTTTGGATACTGTTGAGGGGGACGACTTACCAGGGGTAAGCCATGGGGTACAGGTCTCTGGCGCAGAGTCTGTCCCTGTTGCTCAGAAGGGAAGCGGGGAGAGGAGGACAGCATTAGTCATTAGGGACTCCTTAGTTAGGGGGACAGATAGGAGATTCTGCGGGATCGAGAGAGACTCGTGGTTGGTGTGTTGCCTCCCAGGTGCCAGGGTTTGTGATGTCTCGGATCGTGTTTTCGGGATCATTAAGGGGAAGAGGGAGCAGCCCCAAGTCGTGATCCACATAGGCACCAACGACATAGGTAGGAAAAGAGACGGGGATGTAAGGCAGAAATTCAAGGAGCTAGGGTGGAAGCTTAGAGCTAGAACAAACAGAGTTATCATCTCTGGTTTGTTACCCGTGCCACATGCTAGCGAGGCGAGGAATAGGGAGAGAGAGCAGTTGAACACGTGGCTACAGGGATGGTGCAGGAGGGTGGGATTCAGATACCTGGATAATTGGAGCTCATTCTGGGGTAGGTGGGACCTCTACAAACGGGATGGTCTGCACCTGAACCAGAGGGGTACCAATATCCTGGGGGGGAAATTTGCTAATGCTCTTCGGGAGGGTTTAAACTAATTCAGCAGGGGGATGGGAACTTGATTTGCAGCTCCAGTGTACAGGAAGTTGAGAGTAGTGAGGTCATGAATAAGGTTTCAAGGTCTCAGGAGCGTACCGGCAGGCAGGAAGGTGGTTTGAAGTGTGTCTACTTCAATGCCAGGAGCATCCGGAATAAGGTGGGTGAACTTGCAGCATGGGTTGGTACCTGGGACTTCGAAGTTGTGGCCATTTTGGAGACATGGATAGAGCAGGGACAGGAACGGTTGTTGCAGGTTCCAGGGTTTAGATGTTTCAGTAAGATCAGGGAAGGTGATAAAAGAAGGCGAGGTGTGGCATTGTTAGTCAAGGACAGTATTATGGTAGTAGAAAGGACGTTTGATGAGGACTCGTCTACTGAGGTAGTATGGGCTGAGGTTAGAAACAGGAAAGGAGAGGTCACCCTGTTGGGAGTTTTCTATAGGCCTCCGAATAGTTCCAGAGGTGTAGAGGAAAGGATAGCAAAGATGATTCTGGATAGGAGCAAAAGGAACAGGGTAATTGTTATGGGGGACTTTAACTTTCCAAATATTGACTGGAAATGCTATAGTTCAAGTACTTTAGATGGGTCAGTTTTTGTCCAATGTGTTCAGGAGGGTTTCCTGACACAGTATGTAGATAGGCCAACAAGAGGCGATGCCACATTGGATTTGATACTGGGTAATGAACCAGGCCAAGTGTTAGATTTGGAGGTAGGTGAGCACTTCGGTGATAGTGACCACAATTCGGTTACGTTTACTTTAGCGATGGAAAGGGATAGGTATATACCGCAGGGCAAGAGTTATAGCTGGGGGAAAGGCAATTATGAGGCGATTAGGCAAGACTTAGGATGCATAGGATGGGGAAGGAAACTGCAGGGGCTGGGCACAATTAGGATGTGGAGCTTGTTCAAGGAATAGCTACTGCGTGTCCTTGATAAGTATGTACCTGTCAGGCAGGGAGGAAGTGATCGAGCGAGGGAACAGTGGTTTACTAAAGAAGTTGAATCTCTTGTGAAGAGGAAGAAGGAGGCTTATGTAAAGATGAGGCGTTAGGGCGCTTGAGAGTTACAAGTTAGCCAGAAAGAATCTAAAGAGAGAGTTAAGAAGAGCCAGGAGGGGACATGAGAGGTCTTTGGCAGGTAGGATCAAGGAAAACCCTAAAGCTTTCTATAGGTATGTCAGGAATAAAAGAATGACTAGAGTAAGATTAGGGCCAGTCAAGGACAGTAGTGGGAAATTGTGCGTGGAGTCCGAAGAGATAGGAGAGGCACTAAATGAGTATTTTTCATCAGTATTCACACATGAAAAAGACAATGTTTTTGAGGAGAATACCGAGATACAGGCTATTAGACTAGACGGGATTGAGGTTCATAAGGAGGAGGTGTTAGCAATCCTGGAAAATCTGAGAATAGGTAAGTCCCCTGGGCCAGATGGGATCTATCCTAGGATTCTCTGGAAAGCTAGGGAGGAGATTTCAGAGCCTTTGGCTTTGATCTTTATGTCATCATTGTCTACAGGAATAGTGCCAGAAGACTGGAGGATAGCAGTTGTCCCCTTGTTCAAGAAGGGGAGTAGAGACAACCCTGGTAATTATAGACCAGTGAGTCTTACTTCGGTTGTAGGTGAAGTGTTGGAAAGGAATATGAGAGATAGGATTTATAGTCATCTAGAAAGGAATAATTTGATTAGGGATAGTCAACACGGTTTTGTGAAGGGTAGGTTGTGCCTCACAAACCTTATTGAGTTCTTTGAGAAGGTGACTAAACAGGTGGACGAGGGTAAAGCAGTTGATGTGGTGTATATGGATTTCAGTAAAGCGTTTGATAAGGTTCCCCACAGTAGGTTATTGCAGAAAATTCACAGGCATGGGATTGAGGGTGATTTAGTGGTTTGGATCAGAAATTGGCTAGCTGGAAGACAACAGAAGGTGGTGGTTGATGGGAAATGTTCATCCTGGAGTTCAGTTACTAGTGGTGTACTACAAGGATCTGTTTTGGGGCCACTGCTGTTTGTCATTTTTATAAATGACCTGGATGAGGGCGTAGAGGGATGGGTTAGTAAATTTGCGGATGACACTAAAGTCGGTGGAGTTGTGGATAGTGCGGAAGGATGTTGCAGGTTACAGAGGGACATAGATAAGCTGCAGAGCTGGGCTGAGAGGTGGCAAATGGAGTTTAATGCGGAAAAGTGTGAGGTGATTCACTTTGAAAGGAGTAACAGGAATAGAGAGTACTGGGCTAATGGTAAGATTCTTGGTATTGTGGATGAGCAGAGAGATCGCGGTGTCCATGTGCATGGATCCCTGAAAGTTGCCACCCAGGTTGATAGGGTTGCTAAGGCGGCATACGGTGTGCTAGGTTTTATTGGCAGAGGGATTGAGTTTCGGAGCCGTGAGGTCATGATGCAGCTGTACAAAACTCTGGTGCGGCCGCACTTGGAGTATTGCGTGCAGTTCTGGTCACCGCATTATAAGAAGGATGTGGAAGCATTGGAAAGGGTGCAGAGGAGATTTACCAGGATGTTGCCTGGTATGGAGGGAAGGTCTTATGAGGAAAGGCTGAGGAACTTGAGGCTGTTTTCGTTAGAGAGAAGAAGGTTAAGAGGTGACTTAATAGAGACATACAAGATGATCAGAGGATTAGATAGGGTGGACTGTGAGACCCTTTTTCCTCGGGTGGTGACGACTGGCACAGGGGGACATAGCTTTAAATTGAGGGGTGATAGATATAGGACAGATGTCAGAGGTAGATTCTTTACTCAGAGAGTAGTGAGGGCATGGAATGACTTGCCTGCAGCAGTCATAGACTTGCCAACTTTAAGGGCATTTAAATGGTCGTTGGATAAACATATGGATGATAATGGAATAGTGTTGGTTAGATGGGCTTCAGATTGGTTTCAAAGGTCGGCGCAACATCGAGGGCCGAAGGGCCTGTACTGCGCTGTAATGTTCTAAGTTCTATGAAATGTCCCGTCAATAAGCGGATTAAAATCACCCACGACAATTGTATTGTCCCTCTTTATTAGTCAATGATTCATAGTTTGTCCTACAGAGGCAATTCTTTGGGGGCCTATAGCTTATTCCCACCTGCAACTTCTTTCCCTGACTATTCTCTGTTCCCACCCAAACTGCTTCCACATTAAGATTTATTGCACCTATACAACTAGTCATCATCGCACGGATACCTTCCTTTACTGACTCTACCCTATCTTTTTCTTTTGACCCATGTATAAGTAACGTCAAATACCATTGAAAATTGTTTGCCCAGTTGCGGCCGCCATGCAACCACATTTCCATAATAGCTATCAAGTCATGTTCATTTATTGTATTTGTGCTGTCAACTCATTGATCTTGTTATAACTACTGCATGCATTCAGACAGAACCTTAAGCTTTGACTTTTTATCGTAACTTATTCTGGTTCTAATTTCTGCTGCATTCTTCTATTTATATTTTCTACCCCTTTCTGTCAGACTCATTATTCACTTCTTCAATGCCCTGCATCTCTGCTCTCATTCCTTTTTGATATTTTACATTTTTCTTTATTTGAATCCCTCCCCAAATTAATTATTTTAAAGCCCTATCTACAACCTATCAAGCTACAATACAATTTGCCAGTTCACTGGTCCCAGCAGGGTTCAAATGCAGCCTGTCCCAACAGAGCAGCTCTCTTTCCCCAATACTAGCGCCATTGCCCATCAATCAGAAACCCGGAGTCTCACATTTACCCCTCAGACGTTATTTATGGCAATTTGTACATGGCTTGGGTAGTAATGCCAAGATCATCTTTATGATTATGCTTTGTAATTTAGCCTCAGTTGCATGTAATCCCAAAACAGAACTTCTTTCCTTATCCTGCTGTCAGTATCTACACAGACCACGACAACTGGATTATTTTCCTCTCATTCCAAGCTCCTCCCTAGTCTAGTACAGATGCCCTGAATAAAAGCAGAATTGAAGGTGCAACATTTAGCCTTTCAGCTCCTCCCTCCTCACTGTCCAAGGCCTCAAACACACCTTCCAGGCGAAGAAGCAGTTTACTTGCAATTCATTCAATAGTCAATGTACTGACTGTTCACAATGTGGTCTCCTTTACATTGGCGACAACAGACAGACTCAATGACTGCTTTGTGGAATACTTTGCTTGTTCTTTGAATTTTCGAACAATCCATCCTGCTCCCATACAAACATTTCCATCCTGGGCCTGCTACAGTGTTCCAGTGAAGCTCAACCTAAACAACATCTCATTTTCCATTCAGGCACCTTGAGAGAGGGGGAGCGAGAGCGCGAGCAAGAAAAAAAGATGCCCACAGTTGGACAGGAAGCACAAGCAACAGTAATAATTATGCTAGTAAAGTCGAATGTAAACATTGCTTTTGTATAAGTAAGCTACACTTGGTGTGAGAAATCATGAGTAAACATTCTCTATCAACCTCTATGTTTAAACCTTGATTGCTCAACTGCTTTGTTGGAGAACACATACAATCGCATCTGAGATCAAATCAAACCAATGTAAAATACTTTCAAGTGATTTTGCAAATAAATCTGACATTTACTCAGGTTTAGAAAATTCAACTTTTATCTGAATCACTTAAGGCTTGTAATGCAAAAATGAAAAATACAAGTGGTTAATTAGCAACAAGTTATTTGAAATCAGTTTTCAAAACAGAGCAGCCAAATTGCATTCTGATTCAGCAGGTCTCTCTGTACTGAGACTGTCAAAAGATAAAGATGCATTCACATTAAACCAGGTCCACTCTAATAGTGGCAGCAAGCAGTATACTGAAGCAACCAACAATCAGGTAAAACGAGATTGCTGACTTGCTCGCCGAACTGGTTTGTTTTTGTTCAGACGTTTCGTCACCCTGCTAGGTGCCATCTGAACGAAAACAAACCAGCTCATCGAGCAAGTCAACAACCTCACTCACAACTCAAGCTAAAGATCTTTGCCAAAGCTTTAAAAATCAGGTAAAATACTTTACAGACTAAAAAACGTCTGTTAATTTTATTGACTATTTTTGCTCATATTTTAGGCCATTACAAATATGAAATTCTTTTATTATGAGATTTGGGGAATTAAGTCCAAAACCACACACATTCTATGCTAAAGCATTACGCAGAGTTAGTTTTACACCTCAAGTAGCACTTCAAATGACTAACCAATTGATCTGTTATTGTCAGTATTGGTTGAAAAATACCAGCAGAGTATCTGGCACCTCTTCAGACAGTGACCTTTCAAATCCTTTTGGTCTTGTAGGATTAGGAGGTATCAAATGAAGCTTCTACTGTTTAGCATCACTTCTGTAACGCTCCAATACTCCCGTGTCTTATGTTAAGAAAAAACACTTTACATTTATAAAGTACCTTAAGTGCCCCAGACATTCTCAAACACTAGACTACATGGGTTGACTTTGAAATATTCAAGTCATATAGTGGCCTTACTGTAGCGTCATCTTACCTTAGATATTAGATTCAATGGCCATCAGCATAGGAATAGTGCTCAATGTTCAGTAACAACTGTCAAACAGGTTCTTGAAGATTTTTCAGCAGGGACTTGTTTTTAATCAGACATCAAAATACAGTGTGGCACACTTGTCAGGGGTCTGTTGTCTACAAGCACAGCGAAAGGAATGATAATATTCAATCAAATTGAATCATTAAAATGGATAGTTTAAACAAAGAATTATAAACCAGATTTAAAACCATACAGATAACAAAGACTGGAAAGGAAAGATTAAATTCAGAAATTGAGAAGAGACAAAAAAATTACAAAATGTTTTCATACCTCCAACTGTAATTACGATGTAAAACAAAAGACTTCACACTTACCACAACCATTAAAAATGCACGGAGTACAAGATGCACAGAACTTTTTACCCTGTCATGGCAAGCCTCCCATTTGCTGTATTTAAGTGGTGAATCAATTAATTGCAACGGTTTCATCATAATCCATGCAAGTCAGGTAACTGACATGTTCCAGGTTTCCATATTTAAATGCAGATTCTGGAACTGGCCTTTCAAATTGCATTGAACACTGAACCTCATCATTACAAATGGAATATTGGAGCCTTATAATCATGTTGAAGTGAGGCAAGAACCCAAAAACTATTTGGCTCAAAGGCAGAAATGCATTTAGCCGAGCACGGATCACAATTCATTCATTATAGAATGTGGTTATTTCACACATAAGATTTGTGCTTACTCTTTACTATGACTATTTAAAACTAATCTGCAAGTATTAGATGTTTGTACACCAAAAATATTTAGTTCTACCACTCCATTACACATCTTCTGCCTCACCTGTAACCCTGTTAACATAACAGAAGAACATAAGAATGGGGAGCAGGAGGAGGTAATTCAGCCTCTTGAGCCTGCTCTGCTATTCAATACAAGCATGGCTGTTCTCATCTTAGCCTCAACTCCACTTGCCACCTGCTGCCTTAAACCCTTTAACCTACTGTGGTTATACAATTGTATAAGGTACTGTACAGATGGCATCTAGAGTACTGCGTACATTTTGGTAATTCCTCATTTGTTTTAAATCAGCCAGCTCCTTGGATTAAAACAATAACCTCTTGCACTAAATTGCCCCAAAGGGGAAACAATCATTCTATACTTACTTTGTTAATCCCCTTCAGCATCTTATATAACTCAATTAGATCTCCTCACATCCTTCTAAACGTTAGCGAGTATATGCCTAAACCACTCAATCTCTCCCCATAAAACAAGGTTTTCATCTCTGGAATTAATCAAGTGTATTGAACTGCCTCCAATACAATGACATCCTTCCTCAAGTATGGGGACAAAGATGTACGCAGCACTCCAGATGCAGTCTCCAACGTTTTGTACAATTGTGTGGAAATGCCTGTGTTGGATTGGGGTGGACAAGGTCAGAAGTCACAAGACACCAGGTTATATTCCAACAGGTTTATATGAAATCACAAGCTTTCAGAGCACTGACATGACAAAGGGTACAATTGAAACAACATTTCCCTATTTTTTTTTTACTCCATTCCTGTAGCAGTAAATGCTACTTGCTCTCCTTATTATCTGCTGTACCTGCACACTAGTTTCCTCCAACTCATGCATGAGGACATCCAGATCTGCACTGATGCACTTTGAAGTTTCTCTCCATTTAGATAATAAGTTGCCTTTTTATTCTTCCAACCAAAATGGATAACCTTATGCTTATCCATGTTAAGCTTCATTGCCAAATATTGGCCCATTCCCTGAATACATATCCAGTGTAAATTTCCTATTCCTTCACTGCAATTTACTGACCCACCTATTTTAGTGTCATCTCCAAATCTGGCTATAGTACAACTGCATTCAAGTCATTAACAGATCGTGGGTAATTGGGGTCCCAAGGACCAAACTCTGGAGTATCCACGAGTGAACCAGAGAAAGATCCATTTATCCCAACACTCTTTTCAGTTGTTTAGCTGATCCTCAATCTAAGCCAATATATTACTCCTAACCCAATGTGATCTTACCTTGTGCTCACAGTGATGCCAGAGCAGAGTAACATCTTGCAAGCTTTCTACAGCAGATCTTATTCTTACATATCTTAAATCATTCTGCTCTCCTAAAGCTCAACTCTACTGCATCAGAATCACTAACAATGTTCTCTTAAATTTACTTTCAGATTTAAAGATTCAATAACAGACAAGGCTCGACTACCTACACGGGATTCACATCCCAGGAGAACAAAGGGCCAACTGGCTTCCTGCAGGCCTGACCTCCCTGACCTCTGGAAACCTGGAACTAAGGCTCAACCAGCACAGGAACAAGACTTGATCCCACAGTGACCTGACAGAACCAGCCGCAAGACCACCACCTTCACCCGCAACATTTCCCCCCCACAAAAACGTGACTGGTACCCATCAGGAGGGCACACATGGGAGACTGAAACTTCGGGGTTTCAAGTACCCTCTGCCTAGCATACTCCTGGCAAATGTCCAAGCCATTAAGAACAAAATGGATGAACTTAAAGTTAGTTAGACTCACCTTCCAAAGGGAATTGAGAGATTTGTGTGCTGAGTTACAGAGATATGGCTCACTTCTGCTACACCTGACTATGCCTTACAACCTATGGGTTTCTCAGTTCACCATATGGACTACCCAGTGTCCTCGGGCTAGGCGAGGGTCAGTAGGGTCTGCCTCCTACTCAGCACCTTCCAGTGCTCCAGCGTGGTGACCCAGGAGAGTTACTGGTCTCTGGAACTAGAATATTAGTAGCCGGTGACCTCAACCAGGCCAACCTCAAAGAACGTGCGACCAAAATATCATCAACACGTCTCCTGTCCCAGAGGTCCAAACATCCTTGACCGTTGCTATGCAACCAAAGATGCCTACTACTGCATCCCTCATCCGCATTTTGGAAAACCAGATCACAATGTTGTGCTCCTCCTCCCAGCTTACAAGCAGAAATTGAAGTGTAAGGAACCAGTACAGAAAGTAGTGCAGTGTTGGTTTGAGGCAACAGAAGGGCTTCCAGGGGACCGCTCAGAGTTGGTGGACTGCTCCATATTCAAAGAAGTCAGCAGCCAACCCAAATAAGTATGCCACTATCGTCACAGACATTACCAATTTTTATAGATGCACTGTAGAAAGTCTCCCACCTGGATGCACCACAATGTGGTATGGCAACTGATCTTCTCAAGACTGCAAGAAACTAGAGAGCCATGGGCACAGCCCAGTCCATCCCGCAAACCAGCCTTCCCTCCACTGATTTCTTCTACTTCCTCCTGCCTCGGGAAAGCAACCGACATAATCAAAGATCCTTTCTACCCCAGTTATACTCTCTTACACCCTCTTCCATCAAGCAGATGTAAAAATTTGAATATATGTATGAATTGATTCAAGAACAGCTTCTTCTCTGCTGTTATCAGACTTTTGAACACACCTCTCAAATGTTAATTCAGATCTCTTTCTCTGCACCTACTATACAGCTTTAACACTGCATTCTGATCTGTTACCCTGATGCACTTTGTATGGTACGATATGCCTGTAAAGCACACAAAGCAACACTTTTCACTGGATCTTGGTACATCAACAACAATAAATCAATCATCTATTAACATTATGTGTGGCACCTTATCAAATGGCTTCTTGAAGTCCAGGTGAACCACATCTACAAGACCCCATGGATCTACTTTACTGGTTACATCTTGAAGAACTCTAGCAAATTAATCAAACACAATTTACCCTTCATAAAAGCATGTTGACTCTGGTGAATGTCATTTTCACTTGTCCAAAATCCACTGCCTCCTTTCTTCACAGGAAGATCAAAGACAATGCCTTCAGTCCTTATCACAAAAGCAGCTTCCTTGAGTAATTCTTCACCCTCCCTTGGCCAACACCCCAAGCTCAAACAGCCACAGCAGTACCTACCTAGACTTCAGGTTCTGAAGCTCTTTCGTGGTTGACAGCCACAGACTAACTTCTCTAGTATTAACTTTATTGGCTTCTTTTTCTCCTGAGTCTAAACTCTAATTTGTGCTAATGCTAATCAATACTACACCAAGTTCCACAATTCATAATCCTTTTCTTCCCTGACTTATATTAGCGCTGTTACCTCACTACTCTCTTTCCCATCATCTTCATTTCCAATTCTGTTGAAGCTTCATCCCATCAGAAGTAGTAAAGGCCAGGTGGAATGCATCCCAGGTTACTGAGGGAATAAGGGCAGATGCTGCTGAGACTCTGGCTGCTAGCTTCCAATTCTCCTTAAACAACGGGACTGATGCTAGAGGGCTGAATGGTGGAAACTTACACAGCTGTTCAAAAAAAAGAAAGAGGGATAAATATGACAATGAAGGTCAGTCAACCCAACTTGGTTGCAAAGATAATAACGTCAAACTTAATTGCTTATCCCATAACTTAATCAAATCCATGCTGACTTTCATTGACAAATATAAATCACAGCTTTAAATAAATTAATGTAGAAGGTGGATGAGGGTAATGCAATTGATGTGGATAATGATATCCAAATATTTTTGATTACCACAATGAAATTCAATTTTCCCTCTGTGTCTACGGTGTGGATATGAAGTTGGTTAAGGGGTAGAAAGCACAGAATAACAGTAAACAAATGAATTTCAGATGGGGGTGTGGGCAACATTCAACAGTAACCAAGAGCTGTCAATATTGGAATAACAACTTTTGATATAATAATAACCTTGATATACACATAACTTCAAAGTTTGCAGAAGATGCAAAACTCTAAATTAGAGTAAACAGTGACACATTTGGCTGCAGACTTCAGAAGGACATTGATAAACTGGGGGAATGAAAAAACCGGTGGCCACAACATATGTGCTGTTCAAAAGGATCTCAACATCAGAACAGGTAAAGAAATACCGCACATCTCACTGACTGAAAAGGCAAATGATTTATTTCATAGTGGGGAAGATGGTGGCACAGTGGTAATTCACTTGATAAGTAATCCAGAACTCCATGCTAATGTTCTGAAGATGTGAGCTTGAAAACCACCCTGGCAGTTGGTGGAATTGGATTCACAAAATATGGAACAAAAAGCTAACCTCATGACAACCATGTAACCACGGTGAATTGATGTAAAAACCCATCTGGTTCGCTAGCATCCTTTATGGGAAGGGTGATGCCATCATCACATGGTTGCCATCATTACCTGCACGTGATTCCATAACCACAGTGAGATTGACTCAACTGCCCCCTTGGCAATAAATGCTGCTGGCAGCAATACCCACATCCAACATATAAAAAATTATTTTAACACCTACCTCAAATCTTCACTACTTCTAATAAATTCTAAAGCAATGGATAAAAAGGTATCGCCTTGGTCTTAAAAATATTCAAGGATTCTACTTTTTCTCAATCTTCAGAAGTAATTTCACCATTTCTGCTTCAATGGAGAGAGTGTGGTATTTTTAAATAGCAAGCTCCAGTTCTTGATTCTCCTATTGGGAAACAACATCCTCTACACATCTACCCCATCAAGATTCCTCAAGTTTTTTATTTGAAAAACATTCACAGGATGAGGGCATCGCTGGCTGGACCAGTGTTTATTGCCCATTCCAGAGGGCAGTTATGAGTCAACCACATTGCTGTGGGTCTGGAGTCACATGTAGGCCACACCAGGTAAGGATGGCAGTTCTCAAATATATAAGATTGTTTAGGGAAATCAAGTCATCTGTTAATCTTTGAAACTTCAGTGGATAGAAGCCCAGCCTGTCCAACCTTGACTCTTAAAACAATCCTCTTATTCCAATCTGTTAAATCTTCTCTGAACTGCCTCCAATGCATTTATGTCCTTCCTTAAATAAGACATCCGATACTGTATCTAGGACTCCAGATGCAGTCTCAATAGTACCTGCAGAACTGATCGCAATGATGTTCTTTTCTTCCTGTTCTGCTGCACAAAAGTAACTGCTGAAATATAGCTTAACATAAAATCCAGGCTTCATTGCCTTTCAAAGCTGTATACTATAGATAAGCCTTGCAACTTCAAAAGTGTAGAACTATCATATAAATGAGATCTAAAATCAAGAAATGTGAATTTCTTTAGGCTGAGTTTCAATGTCTTTAAAGCGATACCATGCTCTACTTCAAATGCTTATCCACTTTCCTGTTAAAGTGTGCAAATACACAAGACATACAGGTCTGGGTTTCATACCTAAAGAAAGATATTCTAGTCTTGGAGATAGTGCAGAAAAGAGTCATCAGGACCTGAATTCCAAAGATTAATTGGCAAAGAACAATTACACAATTTAAAGTCATACAAGGTGAAACTTGGAAAATTAAGGACCAACTTGACATGATCGGAGTTTTCAAGCTAAGGGGAATTGATTCTACTGGTTTTGAAATCTTGGTTTAAGATGAGTCGCCAAAAAATTAAGACCATGACTTTTCAGGAGTACAGTAGTTAGGAAATCCTCCACATGCAATATTAGTAAATTGTTGACATTGAATTATTTTGAATTATATTAACAGATTTTTGTTAACCAAAGATGTGGGACGAGAATTAGTGCACGTCTCAACAATAAATCAATTGAATGTGACGAAAACCAAAGGTGGTGTAATGGTTATGTCACCGAACAACTAATCCAGAGTCCTTTCTGGCATTGTTCCATGACAAGTGATGAAACTCAAATGGAAAAAAAATCTGAAATCAAATGTTGATCTAATGACAATTAATTGCTGATGAAGGGTCTGGGCCCGAAACGTCGGGTTTTCCTGCTCCTGTGATGCTGCTTGGCCTGCTGTATTCATCCAGCCCCATGCTTGTTATCTCTAATTGCTGATTGTCCTCTGGTTCACTGATATCCTTTTGTAAGGATGGCAGATTTCCTTCACCTGATCTGGCCTACGTCATTCCCTGTCACAATAGTGTAATTAACTCAAAGTCCTCTGAAATTTTTAGCAAATCATCTAGATCAAGAACAATTAGGGAAGGGCAATAAATGCTGGTCTCACTAGCAGTGCCCAAACCCCTGAACATTACAAAGCTCAAGAGTTTAAACAGTATTGAGAATACATTTACATCTAAGGACTAACTAGAAAACACTGGAACACTTTGGACCAATTGGACATTCACTGAATTGAGAAGGGTAGTGCTGTGTTTTTTGTTTGGGAACTGAAACCAACAGTTTAATATGTGCTGTAAGCCACTGGCTGTTTTACTGAAAAACCAAGTACTTTGGAAAAACTGAAGTGAAGTTCAAGGAAATGGAATTTACTGGTTTAATTACCAGGAAAACCTAGCTTTCAGGGGACATGGGACCCTATGCTAATGGTTGCCTAGCAACATTCACTGGATTTAGTATTTTCTTCTAACTTAGGAGAAGGGAGTGCGCAAAGGCTCCAGAACAAACAACACAGAACAGTAAAGAGTATAGGTCAGGAACAGGTCCTTCGGCTCACCATGTCCGTGCCAACCACAATGCCATTCTAAACTAATCCCATCTGCCTGTATGTATTCCATATCTTTCTGTTCCCTGCCTGCTCATGCGTCTGTCTAAATGCCTCTAAGACTGTGCTAAGTTTTCTGCTTCTACCTAATCACCTGGTAACGTGTCCAGGCACCTACCACCCTCTAAAAAGAAACACTTTCCTCACGTACCTCCTTTACACTTTACCCCTCACCTTAAACCTGTGCCACCTAGTATGTGATATTTCCACCCTGGCAGAAAGACTTTGACTATCCACCCTATCCATCGTTATAAATTTTATACACTTCAATTAGATCACTCCTCAGCCTCCAATGCTCTAGCAAAAACTGTCCAAGTTGCCCAACCCCTCCTTATCTCCAATTCGGGCAACATCCTGTTAAACCTCCATGGCACCCTCTTTAAAGCCTCCACATTCTTCCTACAATGTGGCAATCAGAACTACACACAATACTCAAATGTGGTCTAACTATAGTCTTATACTGCTGCAACTTTGCCAACATTTATACTCAATGCCCGATGAAGGTAAACATGCTGCACGGCATCTTTACCACCTAATCCACTTGTGTTGTCACTTTCTGAAAGCTACAGATTTGGACCCCAAGATCTCAATGAATGCTAAGGACCCTGCCATTTGCTGTATACTTTCCTCTTGAATTTTACCTCCCAAAATGCATCAGTTCACACTTGACCAGATTAAATTACATCTGCCATTTTGCCATCTAACTTTCCAACTGATTTATATCCTGCCATATTCTTTGATAACCTTTCTCACTATCCACAACTCCAGTTTGTGTTGTCTGAAAACTTAATCAGATCATCTACATTTTCATCCAATTCGTTAATATATATAGTACAAACAGCACAGGTTCTAGCATTGATCCTTGTGGAACACCACTGGTCACACACCTCCAGTAAGGAAAACACCCCTCCACAACTACTTCTTGTGACCAAGCCAATTTTGTATCCATGTGACTTGATCTTCTGGATTAGTGTGTCATGAGGGACCTTATCAACTGCTTTAGTAAAATCCCATAGGCAACATCGATTGCCCTAACTTCAATCATCTTGGTCACATCCTCAAAAAACTCAATCAAATTTGAGAGACAAGACCTCCCCCACCCAAAGCTATGCTGACTATCCCAAATAAATCCATTCAGTTTCAAATGCAAGTAAATCTTGTCCCTAAAATTCCTCTCCAATCATTTCCCTACCAGTGATGTAAGGTTTACCAGCCTATAATTTCCTAGATTATCCATGGTGCCCTTCTTAAAAGGAACAACACTGGCTATTCTCCAGTCTTTTGGGACCTCATCTATGGCTAAAGACGATCCACAGATCTCTGTCAAGGCCCCAGCAATGTCTTCCCTTGCCTCCTTCAGTACTTTGTGAGAGATCCCATCAAGCCTCAGTGACTTACCAATCTCAGCCTTTCAAGATGCCCAACACCACCACCTCAATATCAACATGTCCCAGAATATCAACATACCCCTTCTTGATCTTACCACCAGTGTCATTCTTGGTGAACACTGATGTAAAGTACTCATTAAGAACCTCACACACTTCCTCTGGCTCCACGTATAAATTCCCTCCCTTGTCCTTCAGTGGACCAACCCTTTCCCGAGTTACCCTCTTGCTCTTAAAATGGGTATAAAATACTTTGGGATTCTCCTTAATCCTACTTACCAAAGACATCTCATGGCCGCTTCTAGCCCTCCTACTTTCTCATTTAAGCTGTTTCCTGCTTCTTGTGTATTCAAGAGCCTCATTTGATTTTGGTTTCTGAAACCTTACATATACTTCCTTTCCCTTTTTGACTAAACATGCAATATCTCTGGTCATCAAAGGTTCCCAAATCTTGCCATCCTTATATTTTATCCTCACAGGAATATGCTGATCCTAAACTCTGATTAACCAGCCTTTAAAAGACTCCCATATGAGAAATGTCTATTTACCCCCAAAACAGCCACCCCCAATTTACTTTCTCCAGTTCCTGCTAGCACTGTTGTAATTAGCATTCCTGCAACTTAGCAGCTTCATCCGAGGGCAAATTTTACCCTCATGCATATCTATCTTAAAACTTATGGAATGATGATCACTGATCCCAATATGCTCCCTCATTCAAACTTTGATCACCTGGCCAGACTCATTCCCTGGTTGAGTATGGCCCCTTCCCTAGTTGAACTATCTACTTGTTGTTTCAAGAAACCTTCCTGGATGCACCAAACAAATTCTGCCCCACCTAAGCCCTGGCACTAGGGATGCCCCACTCAATACTGGAGAAGTTAAAAAGACCCACTACAATAACCCTGTTGTTTTCATATCTCTCCATGATCTACCTACATATCTGCTCCTCTACTTCTCACTGGGTTTTGGGAGGCCTATAGGATAACTGCATCATAGGAATAAGAAAATTGCAATCACTAAGTTCCATCCACACGGCCTCGCTGGATGAGCCCTCCAAGATGTCCTCACTTTGTCACAGCTGTGACATTTTCCTTAATCAGAAATGCAACTCCCCTGTCCCTTTTACATCACTATCTTACCTGAGACTTCTAAACCCTGGATCATTGAATTGCCAGTCCCATCTTTCTCTCAACCAATTTTCTGGGAGGGCTACAGCATCATAGTTCCATGTACTAATCCATGCTCTAAGCTCATCTGCCTTGTCTGTAATGTTTTGCATTTAAATAAATACACTTCCAGTCCCACCATGTTAATTACCCAGCACATCAACACTGTTGTTTTTACATCTTTCCATGATCTGCATACATATCTGCTCCTCTACATCCCACTAGCTTTTGGGAAGCCTAATAGTATAACCCTGTTATAATCCCTGTCTGTCCTCCTCTTAGACTTTCTTGACTTAACCTCTACCTTCTCCACAATTACTCTACATGCTGACCTATTGTTCTGGCCTCCACTCCCTGCCACCAGTTTAAACCCACCCAAGTGGCACTAGCAAACCTCCCTATGAAGGATATCGGTGCGTCTCCAGTTTAGGTGCAACCAGTCCTTCTGCCCTGGAAGAGATCCCAATGATCCAGATCTGAAGCCCTCCCTCCCATACCAGCTGTTTAGATACACATTCAACCGTATTATCTTCCTAGTTCTGGCATCATTAGCATTTTGCACAGGGAGTAATCCCAAGATTACAATCTAGAGGGCATGCTTTTCAACTTTCTATCTAACTCCCTAAACTCCCATTGCAGGAGTCTCTCTTCCCGTCTATGTTATTAGCACCAATATGAATCATGATCTCAGGCCGCTCACCCTCCATTTTCAGAATATCCTGTTCCCACTCAAACATCCTTCACCCTGCCACCACAGAGGCATCACACAATTTTGGTCTCTCGCTCACAGCCACAGATACACCTATTTGTGCCCCTGATTATAGAGTCCCAATCACTACCACTCACCTAGACTTTGACCCTCCCTGCTGTATCGAGCCAATCGTGTTGCCATTGATCTGGCTGCTGCTTTTGCTTTCGCTTTCCTGAGAGACCATTCACCTCCCCAAAAGTATCCAAATGGTATACTTGTTTGACAGCAGAATAGTCACAGGGGACCCCTGCACTCCCTCTCTTGGCAGTCACCCATCTACCTGGCTGAACCTTTGGTTTTCCTATCTAGAAAGCCTTCGGCCTCCTGTATGCTCCACCTGCTGCTATGCAGTTCGAGAGGGGGGCATGGGGGCATGGGGGTAGCTTCTTGCAGACATAGTTGAGAGGTACTTTTGACCTGGGGCTATGGGGATAAGGCGGGTGGGATGTTCTTCAGTGGGTTGGTGCAGACTTGATGGACCTAATGGCCTCTATCTCGCTGTAAGGATTGTATTATTCTATTCTTTGATTCACTTCATCCCGATCTCCCAGAAGGTGATTTCTCTCCTGAAGTCCTGTTTTTTAGAAGTCATCCTTGGGAACTTGATAGAATTTCCAAATAATTGTATTTCTGTCTAACTGGTAGTGGATTGTGGCCGATTCTCAACAACTCAAATCTAAGTTGACTGGAATCAGAACTGAACATTTATCAGTTAAAACTTTTGGCAATTTAGCCTGGTCAACAGGAAATTTCAAGACACATGAAGAGTTGTCACATCTTATCCTGTGTTTGACTTGTCTTGCAACTGCTTGAGGAATTAAAGGGATACTTCTAAGTGGATACTTTTAAAGGAATACTTTTAAGTCTAGATTATAACATGGTTATTTTTATTTGCCACTTGCTTTAAGAATAATTTTTTGTTCATAATAAACAGATTGAGTTTATTAAAAGGAGCTGGACAGGCATTTCTTTCTGATAGTGGTATTAAGAAGAAACAAGTGACCATTTTGGTAACTGGGTCAACACTTACACAAGAAGAGACAAATGCTAGAGAAGACTTACTGTAAAAGTACAAGATACTGGTCAGACCACATCTAGCGTACCATAAGCAGATTTGGTCCATTTATTTAATGAAAGGTATCATTTCATCGGAGGCAGTTTGGAGAAGGTTTACTAGGATGATCCCTGGTTTGGATCAACTGTATTATGAACAAAATCTAAACAGGTTGGGACTCTAATCACTGGGAGTTTAGAATAGGTTATCTCATTGAAACATTGAAACCTTAAGGGACTTGAGAGTGTAAGTGCTGAGAGAACATTTCCCCTCATGGGAGAGAGTCTAAGAGGGCCAGGTCTCAGAATAAAGGGGCACCGATTTAAAACAGAGATGAACAGGAATGTCTGCTGTCAGTGCTGTGATATTCTTTGGAACTCATTGCCACAGTGAGCTGTGGGGTCAGGATCCTTGTACATTAACGGCCGAGAGAGATTCAAGGATTGGGGGAAAAAGGACAAGAAAGTAGATTGAGAAGTGTCAGCTCAGCCATGTATCCTGCTGAAGGCTGAGCATGCCATGGGGCCAAATGACCTTTTCCTGTTCCTAATTCTTGTGGTCTTATGGCTTGATCACGAACACATTCCTTCTATCACAGTACATACAATGGTCCGCTCCTATTTCCACATATGGCTACTGGGTACCTTTCCCTACAGCAAAGCATTCAGCCTTCTCATTCATTTTATCAAACCCCTCTAATCACAAGTCACTCCGTTGCAGCTGAAAGCGGTCTATCCAGATTTCCTACTAGAGTGACTACACTTCAGAAGTCCTCAACTGGCTGAAGCGCATTCAGATGCGATGTAGATATGCAAGTGCCTTCCTAGGTTTGCTTTAATCGTGTTCTCCGTTAGAGACATTCAAATTCTAGTAGCGCAGAATGGCACCAGGCCCCAAGACTATTACCCACCACTGTGAAGACGGGGGCTTACCTGGAGTCAGAGATATAAAGAACAAATGGACAAAGAGGGGTGCTCAGAGACTTCCCCATCTTTAGCAAAGTGAACAGTTTGGTTTCTGTACGATCGGTAGACTCTGCCGCGGCCACTAGTATTATTTGTGAAGGGGGTGCAGGGAAAGGGTCAGACAGCAAGAGGCAGCGTAAGGGGAAGCCGCTCAGGCCGGTACTGAACTTGGGCTCTGCGTTTGACGAGCCGAAAGGGGCATTGCGGCCTCACAGCGCCAAAGACCCGGGTTCGATTCCAGCCTTGGGCGACTATCTGTGCGGAGTTTTACACATTCCCCCGTGTCTGCGTGGGTTTCCTCCCACAGTCCAAAGACGTGCAGGCTCGATGGAGAGAGATAATAGGTGCTCGAGAATCCGAGATAACAAGGTGAGCAGGAAAGCTTGACGTTTCGGGCCTAGACCCTTC
>JAHRHZ010000013.1:59256069-59298107 GCA_024137785.1 Ginglymostoma cirratum
CTCCTATGATGCTGCTTGACCTGCTGTGTTCATCCAGCCCCATGCTTGTTATCTTAGTGTAGTTTGGTGTTTGTTCACTGGCATAGACCTGGTGAGCCAAAGACCATGTTTCTATGTTTATGATCTATGATTCGATATAAATATCTATGACATAGTTAAGAATAAATGTGGCCAGTTAGATAATTAATAAAGGAAATTTTCAACATGTGTGAGCGAAGAAAAGATATATTTAAAGGAGAATGTGTTTTAAGGAGAATGCACAATATGTTTTGAGTTTTTTGTACAGTAGGTCCTGTATACCTTGATGCTGTTAACCATTAATCATAAAAGCAAGGAATTGATGAAGATTTAATTAAGACATTGATTAAGCCACAGTAAAAATATTGTATGTAATTCTGAACATCACATTATAGGAAGGATATTATAACCATGGAAACAGCACAGTAAATAATACCAGGGATTATAACTATGAGCAATGATCGAATGAAAAAAGTTGTCTTTTTAGTATGTAAAATAAATGTTTAAAGACCCCCTTTCCCAGTCACAGCACTCCATGACTCCAGTCCTACTCAAAATCTGACTGCAAAGTGACGCTGTATGAGATCACCTAGTTCCTGCCTTCTCTGACTGCCAAACTATATAACACTTTTCACTGTATTTTACAACAAAATACACGTGACAATAAATAAATCAAACTGCTGCTGTGCACTAGTTTACACCCACAGCTTGCTGGTTGCCGGACCCGAAATGTTAACTCTTTTTTCCTTCACACATGCTGCCAGACCTGCTGAGCTTTTCCAGCAACTTTGTTTTTGTTCCTGATTTACAGCATCCGTATTTCTTTCGGTTTTTCTCTGGTTAAAATAATAGTCGGCCCTTGATGATGCCATCAAAGCCTGACCTACGCATCTCACTGAGAACCCAACTGGTTCCTCCCTCTGAAAAAGCAGGTTCAAATCAGAATGTATGGAAAAGGAACATGGCCTCAGTATGTATATCCAGGAGCAATTTCAGCTGCAGTGTTTCCTTCAGAGAGGTGGAGTTAAACTGTCTGGTCTCTATTCATAGCTAAAATGCTGCAGCCCAAACAATACAGTGGTTAGTCTTCTGTGCACCCTCTTTAATGCAATCACTTCCTACCTAAAGTGCGGTGACCAGAGCTGTATACAGTACTCCAACTGTGGCTTAACATTATAGACAGCTCAATCATAACCTAATTAATCTTGCATTCAACGCTTTGACTAATAAGTTAGTTCCAAAAGATTTGCCCATGAGACAAATTCAGAATGATTGAACCCCTAAGACATAGGAGTGGAAGTAAGGCCATTCGGCCCATCGAGTCCACTCCGCCATTTAATTATGGCTTATGGGCATTTCAACTCCACTTACCCGCACTCTCCCCGTAGCCCTTGATTCCTTGCAAGATCAAGAATTTATCAATCTCTGCCTTGAAGACATTTAACGTCCCGGCCTCCACTGCGCTCCGTGGCAATGAATTCCACAGGCCCACCACTCTCTGGCTGAAGAAATGTCTCCTCATTTCCGTTCTAAATTGACCCCCTCTAATTCTAAAGCTGTGCCCACAGGTCCTAGTCTCCCCACCTAACGGAAACAACTTTCCAGCGTCCACCCTTTCTAAGCCATGCATTATCTTGTAAGTTTCTATTAGATCTCCCCTCAACCTTCTAAACTTTAATGAATACAATCCCAGGATCCTCAGCCATTCTTCGGATGTTAGGCCTACCATTCCAGGGATCATCCGTGTGAATCTCCGCTGGACACACTCCAGTGCCAGTATGTCCTTCCTGAGGTGTGGGGCCTGAAATTGGACACAGTATTCTAAATAGGGCCTAACTAGAGCTTTATAAAGTCTCAGAAGCACATCACTGCTTTTATATTCCAACCCTCTTGAGATAAATGGCAACATTCCATTCGCTTTCTTAATCACGGACTCAACCTGCAAATTAACCTTTGGAGAATCCTGGACTAGCACTCCCAGATCCCTTTGTACTTCGGCTTTATGAATTTTCTCACCGTTCAGAAAATAGTCGATGCCTGTATTCTTTTTTCCAAAGTGCAAGACCTTGCATTTGTCTTTTTACAGTTCTCCTCACCTTCAATTTCCTTCTTGGCTTTTTGAACTGTCTTTGGCTATCACTCAGGGTCTCTGTGCTATTTCTGAGAGGGGTAGCCCCAACTGAAAACTGCTTTTGGATGGTTTTAATGTTCAAGGCGCTTGTTACTTCACCCAATTGTTACTTAAGTAATTGTTACTTAACCCAAAGCTAGATGGATTGAACAATATTTTCCAGATTAGAAAGCTCTCATATGACCTCATAGTGCACTTTAGCTTCTTTTAGCTACAGATACATAGAAAATTAAGCCTGTAAACTTCCATATTATGCCTATTAATTAAAGTGATGTTAACTGATTTGTTTGTTTCTTTATTACAGATTTCTATTGTCATTTTAAGACATTGATACATATTGAATATATTTAATGTACTAGTAGATTGTCCACTAGTGATAAATTAGAGGAATTAAACTGTACCTCAAATAATTTACTAATATCAATAGTGGCTGTTTATTGCAGTAGACTCCGCCTAAAATATATATCTTGCATATAAGCCCTGACCAATTAATGGAATGGACTTTATTAAAGCCTTATTAATTACTAAAAACAATGGCCATTTGAGATAAGGAGGTTAGCTATTTAGTAGAGTGCACATGCACCAATTTATTAATTAAATGACATAAGAGGTATTTAATCCAGAAGGATTCACACAAAATTAAATGTAAGTGATAGATACAACATGATTCATCTACATATAGTCATGAAATAAGGGCAAAATTCATCACTAAATTAATTATGCAGCATGTGAGAGTGGGCCGGAAATATTTTATTAGGTAACTAATATTCCAGATGCAGGACCAAGGCCATATTGCTGCAACTGAATTTACAATAATTAGTAAAATCAAAATATTGGACATTATTGAAATAATTGTACAGCATGCGAAATTTAGTTGAGGCACCATGGCTTGTGATGTCCAGTTGAACGGGGAACAGTAATGTGGTACGGTTGTGCTGCACCTCAGTTGACATGACTGCTGGAAATGGTACCATTTTTAAAAGGCAGCCAAACCAGCCCGGAATATAAAAGACCGTTTAAACTGAAGTCTTCTGTGACTAGAATAGAAGCTATGTTACCAAGAGTATAATTGTGAGGAAAAACATATACATAGCAATAAATATCACTTTGGTTAGGAATTTGGTTAGGAATGGTGAAGGAATGTTGCAATCAGGACACAGGATAGCCCGAAGATATAGCGATTCTTTCCTTATCGACCTCTTGCAGGCAGATCAAGAGTATAGAGAAATTCTGCTCTTTGCAGATGCCTGGAAAAAGGCCCTGAAGCATGACCAAAGAAACCTGGACACAGGTTAAGGTGTAGCTGAACAGCTGAGATAGCAACCAGATTAAGTCTAATGTCTGAAGAGGATGAATGATCTGTTCTAAACTGCAAGGGTAAATGTGTGAATGCTGTAGATGAAATGTAGGTTTGGACAGGTGGGTCACTCAGATCATAAGGGATTAGTCAGTGTGTCTTAGATGCTTTAGGTTCAGACCATCTCCAGCTCCACCTCATACATCTCTGACATCTGATGTGGGAGTGCACGCAGGCATGGGAGGATTACTGTGACATACACATTTTGTTTGGACCAGGAGAAGACCTGTGCTGAGGGCATTTCCTCAGCCTCATCCGGATCCTAACTCACTGGCCATTGGTGTATCGGTGGTCCAGGGAATGAATTTTTGAAGATGTGGTACCAATCAACTGGGCTGCTTTGTCCTTTGAATCCATGCTGAGCTTGCATACTGGTACCGCAATGTCATGTGCCACTGCACAGAATTGCTGATCTGTCATATGCTGTGAGATGGTCATTTGTAGCTTGAACCACTTGTTGGGGGGCAGTATTTTCAGATGCTTGGCAATAATATTTTGGCACCAGCTTGTGTGTCAATTTTGGCTTCAAGATGTATTGAACAATCTTTTGGGAATATATACAATGTTATTCTGATTGGCTTATACTATCATACTCAAGGTTCTTGAGTGTGGTTAAAACTGCATTCATCCAGACAAGTGAAGAGTATTGCATCACACTGTGGACCTGTGCCTTGTAGATATAGATATTAAAGAGGTGAGTTACTCACTGCAGGATTCCTAGCTTCTGACCTGCTTTTACAGACGCTGTATTTAAATGGCTAGTCCAGTTAGCTTCTGGTCAAACTCCAAACTGTTGATAGTAGGGGATTTAACAATCTTAAAGCCATTGTATAAAGGCATATGTTCTCAATTCAATTATTATACAAACATATAAACAGAGTTAACAAGATTCGCAAGTCAAATTTCAGTAGAACATTTTGGATGTTTGACAATTCATCCTGAACTGTGATCATATTCCCATCTGTAGAGTTACTTGTTATTCTCAGTTGTTCTTGGCTGACAATTTACTTGCTTTGCTCATTGTTGCTGTAACACAGCATCATTGCATAGTCATCATTGAAGTTTTCATCCACACTGTATGCATGATTGGCGTATTATAAATAGGTCTGAGCTATCTTCTGACCTTTCCCAATGTAGCAGTGTGGTCAGTAATGACTTTGTATGATCTGTGCTGGTTGCATATTTTTGAAACCTTTGCTGGTATCCACATTATTTGTGAATGGATTTTTGACTTCAGTCTCTGCTCACTGGATAGTTGTAGTAACTCCCTCTCTGTGTTTTCTAGTGTGCATTCTCCTTCATTTTCCTTTGTCATTGAAGAAGAATGCCCTTTGGTCCTTTCATTCGCAGCACAATGGGTGCAGTTTTTGAATATCATGAATGGTTAATACACTGAGGTCTGAGCATGTTGGTAGTCCTGCCACTGTTGGATCATTGGTAGTTTGCATGTGGAAGGTTATAGGAATCCATGCTGAGCTTGCATATTGGTACTGCAATGTCATGTGCCAATGCACGGAATTGCTGATCTGTCACACGCTGTGAGATGGTCCTTTGTAGCTTGAACCACTTGTTGGGGGACAGTATTGTCAAATGCATGGCAGTAATATCTTGGCACCAGCTTGTGGGTCAATTTTGGCTTCAGAATGTATTGAACAATCTTTTGGGAATATATACAATGTTATTCTGATTGGCTTATACTATCATCATGGGATGTGAGGTGACAATATGAAAATCTTGGTTATCTTTCAAAGTTTACATTTGCTTTGCTGGCAATACATTTTATTGATATGTTCAGGTCTGTGCATGTTTTTAATACTTCTCTTGGCACCAGCACCTTCTTTGATATCTGTGCCTTGTTCTGGAGTCTGGCTTTGCTTTCGAAAGCAGATTTTGTGTTCATGTGTGCCCAATGCCCTTTGTAGATGTTTGTAGTCTAGAAGAATCACCAGGAATCTTCTGGGTGGTGTGGCAAATTGCATCTATGACAGATCGTGCTGGTTTGATGCACTTTACTGACCACAGCAATAATGTTGACTAGTATTGACTAAAGTGTGTAAGTGGCGTCGGCCTGTCACTATGGCTTAAGACTGATGTCCATCTTCCAGCAAGACATACTGCCCTGAGATCATTTTTATCAGATTTGAAAAGATTGGATTATTTTGTCAGTGAACTCCCTCTTTGCTGAAAGCATGTAAGATTTTCAGAGATCTGTTAGGATCATTTATGGCTTGATCTATGAATAAAGTTTCATATGGTTAAATGTCTGCCATTTCCCAAACCGTAATAAAATGCTTGCCTTCCATTTCTTGTTAAAGGTGTGTGCCTTTTTTTGAATTAGAGTGCAAAGCTTGTTTGTTCCTATAGCTTGTTTTGGAGTTCTGTCCTTTTATTTCTCCCTCTGCTTCTGTATTATTTTAGTATTATAACAGTGTTGAAGTCCCTTTAATGAATGTTTCTGCCTTGGGGCCTGTGTATTTAAGAGATACAGGCCTGTAGTAGCAGGTTTCAGCCACCAAAGGGAGTTCACAACATGAGGAGTGATGAAATCACAGAAGCTTTAGGGCTGAACTGAAGGAAAACATGAAACCACCCAACCTAAAAGCTAAGCTTCATTATGTTGAAAATCAATTTTTTATACTTACGTATTATTTATCAAAGTGGCTCGCTGCAGAGATCGCTGGAGCGGAACTAAGCATGCAGGTTCAGCAAGTGATGAAGAAGGCAAATGGTATGTTGCCCTTCATAGCGAGAGGATTTGAGTACAAGAGCAGGGATATCTTGCTGTAATTGTACAAGGCCTTGGCATATTGGTCTCCTTATGTGAGGAAGAATGTTCTGGCTATGGAGGAAATGCAACAAAGGTTTGCCAGACCAATTCCTGGAATGGCAGGACTGATATATGAAGACAGATTGGATCAATTAGGACTACACTCACTGGAGTTTAGATGAATGAGTGCGGGATCTCAAACCTACAAAATTCTAACAGGGCTAGACTTTGTAAATGTAGGAATGATGTTACTGATGCCTGGGGAGTCTAGAACCAGGGTTTATGGTCTAAGTATACAGTAGACTATTTAGGATTGAAGTAAAAAGGAAATGCCTTCACTCAGAGTGGTGAGCCTCTGCCACAGAGAGCAACTGAGGCCAAAACATTGAGCATTTCCAAAAGGCGTTAGATATATTTCTTAGGGCTAAAAGAATTAAAGGGCACGGGGCGAAAGCAGGAACAGGGTACTGAGTTCAATAATCGACCATTATCACGTTGAGCGATAGAGTAGTCTCAAGGGACCAAATGGCTTACACCTGCTACAGTTTTCTATGTTTCCGTGGATCAACCCTAGAGCAGTGAAGAGTGTGGGCAGATATGCAGGCATACCTGAAAGTGAGGTACATATCTGATGAAGACAGAACTACAGGCATGCTGAACAGTGAAAGAAATGTGCAATAAATAGACATAAGCAATCTCACAACCAAAGAGTAAGATCTAAGCTCAACAGTCCTGTCATGTTCAGCTGGATAATTCAGTAGTTTATTGGAATGAGTGGATAATCCATCTCTGCTTCTTCTTGAGGTCCCAAATATCCTGGATACTAGTCCTCCACTAATTCAGTTTACTCCATGCGATATCAAGAAACAGCTTAATGTATTGAGTGCTGCAAAGATCATGGGCCCTAGCAGCATTCTAGCAGTAGTGCTGAAGACTTGCTTATAAAACAATGACAGATATAGATAAGGTGAATAGCAAAGGTCCTTTCCCTAGAGTTGGGGAGGTCAAAACTAGAGAGCATAATGTTAAGGTGAGAGGGGAAAGATTTAAAAGGGATCAGAGGGACAACTTTTTCACACACTGAGTGGTTTGTATTGCGGAATGATCTACCAGAAGTAGTAGATATCTGGACACGTACATGAATAGGAAATCTTTTATGAGATATGTGGGATTAGTTCAGTTTGGGAAACTTTGTTGCTATCTAAGAGTTGGACCGAAGGGTCTGTTTCCATGTTGTATGACTCTTGACTCTATGAATCGGTGTGCGTTTGTATACTTGAGGTTGTTTAGAGGGGCAAAATTTAATATTTTCTCATGTGTGTTATCTGATCGTGCAAGTACATGGAATAAGTTTTATTTTATAAGAAATCAAAAGTTTGTGCTTATTAAAGAAACTGATTGATGGATTGTTTTAAAATTCTGAATCTAATATTAGAAAAAGTTTATACTTGGCCACATTTTGAACTGGGTAAAACAATTACATACATGTTGAAAACCATGGACTAATGGCATCAGAAAGAGACAGCGCAGTCCTCCCATCTTGGTCATATCAATTGTTTGATATTAAAGGTCACATTGAATGAAAAAAAACTGGAGTTTAGCATTCATTGAAAAAATTAATGAGGATCATAGTGAGGATAAGAGCTGCAGGTTCATTTGGGGGAAATAATTGCCTTAAAACAGAAACGTTCAATCTTTTAAAGGCACCATATGGAGAAGAGTAGAAGATAATAAAGTAAAATATTGAGTTGAACTAAAATATTTTAAAAGATAACTGAAGAGATGAAATATAAAAATAAATGATACTTTGACTCACTATACAAAGGTATCAGCTAAACTGTTCAGAGCATGGAGAAGAAAAGGAACAACAATGAACATAAAATGAGTTCAATTTATGAGCAAATGTAATTAAATAACAAAAAATAATTTAACATTTCTATCTCTTCTCTCCCATCTTCTCTCCCACATATCCTTCCCACTCATCCCACTGACCAATCCCCACCATTCCCCACCTGCAATCACCTATCAACATTCCACCTACCTTCCCCAGCCCCACCCCTCCTCTCTCTATTTCTTTCCCTGCTCCCTTCCCCCTCCCCATTTCTGAAGAAGTGTCCCAACCCAAAATATCAACTTTCCTGCTCCTCTGATGCTGCCTGGCCTGCTGTGTTCCTCCAGCTCCACACTGTTGTCTCTGACTGCAGCACCTACAGTCTTTGCTATCTCTGAATACCATTTCTATCACATTTTAGGAAAATGCTAAGTCCCCAGATTGTGGCAATTCAGTGTGAGGAGTCAACTAGAGTTCAGTGAAAGGCCATCTGATTACTATGACGTCAAATGGCACTTGTTCCACCATGAGAACCTCCTGAGTACTCACCAGTCCACTTAGAGAGGAAACCCTCGCCCTAAACTCATCCATGGGGATTGTAGATGGGTCAAGCCAAGGGAAAGTTATTTGCTGGCTTAATATCAACAGCCAAACCCACATTCAGGGTCAAGACCCCTCCTGGTGAAGCCCACTTCTTTCCTTTGTGTGGCTAGTAGGCTTCATTTCTTCGAGTGTATAACCTATCAAATTCATTTGCACTGACAGTCCAAAGTGAGAACGCTTGCCCTATGGGACTCCGTGTTTGGGATGGATAATGGTTCTTGTAAAACCAAGTCTCCTGGGAACTTCTATTGAATTTGAGAACCCAAAATCCAGAATTGATGTTGTGGACTATTTTCTGCCTCTTCCACTAAACCCCTGGTCTTGTTTTAGGAAATGTGCATTGGAAGACTTCTAGATTATTGCTCTTACTATTCTGTACAGTAGAAACAAATATTAAATGGAAACAAGCTAGTGGCCATTAATAGCTAACAAATTTCTAGGATATTTAAGAACAGCTTCTTGTCCTCATGGACCAATCAGATTACCTTACTTGGAGTCAAGTATGGAACACCTGACTCTCAAAGATTAGTAAAGTCCCCATAAGATTAATGGAGACATGGGTCATAATTATTACTATAATTAAATATGTCACTGGATTATGACAAAAGCTGAACAGACAAAAGTTGACCTGAATCTGATGTCTTGAATAATAAGTACAAGACAGATTCTTTAATAAGTAAGGAATATATGCTAATTCTGTTCTGATACTTTCAGTATAACGTGCTACTGCAATACCCTTATGGAGCTTGTGTTTAATTCATAACAAAATATATTCATACAAGGTTTCTTTCACAAGCCTTTTTTATTCACTCGTGGGATGTGGGTGTCAGCAGCTGGGCCAGCATTTGTTGCCCATCCCTAGTTGCTTTTGACTTGTTTTCAGGCCTGTCCTAATGTTGCTGTAATAATAGTTGCCATATTAAAGAATTCCTGATGTGAGTCACCTCTTCTTCAGAATTGAAAGGGGCTCAAAAAGTGATGGGCTTCATGCTGTAAAAAGGGAAGGAGGAGGAGCAAGTGGAACAGATGATAAGGGTACTCCACAGCAAAACAAAAAAGCAACATGAATGGTAGGAGGAGAAATCGAAGAAGATTTGGTGTTAATAGTAAATGTTCATAATGAGTGCTGGTACACGACTCATCAAACATTACGAGAGAAAGTGAAAGAAATGAAGAAGAATGAACTGGAAAATTCAAAAAGAACTTCGATCAGAGAAAAGAACAGAATTTCTTCAATTTGGACATTTCTGCCTGGAAGAGAAGAAGTGGCAGTAAATGGCAGTAAAATAAAGGCAAAATACTGCTCTTTTTGGAGAGCAGAAGTACAGACAGGAACTGCCTGAACAAACTCAGTACACCTGACAGCATGTTAGATTGACATATGCTTTGGTTATTGATTTATTTGCTGATATTTGCACAATATTAAGGTTTGAAGTTCATTTTCTAGATCTGAAAATAATCCTCAGGCAATCAGAACATCATTGTATCATCTCCTGCACTTTACTCCTCAGTGACATAACAAACTGTACAATGCAAGAACTGCATTTACCAAAAACATTCTAGGCATCAATTCACACGAAGATGGTTCATATATTTCCCTTGCATGAACTATATTGGGGAGGATCAACAGATACAAGATACTATCTGGCTTAATATTAAATCTTTAAGAGATGTTGGTAAAAGTTGTTAAGATGCTTATGACATATAAATTAGATTGGTCAAGATAAATGTTATCAAAGGTGGAAGTGGTAAGAATCTTGATGACTTTGAAATTAGATTGGTCAGACTAAACAGAACAACAGAAATATTCAGAGTGATGAATTGGATAATCCCATTAAAGGGCAGTGTGTGATCATGCCATCCATCCATTGACTGGAATATTGGCAGTGTGCCAACTTTATTCTCCGGGCTTAGTTCAATTATCGCTGCTTCCAGCCAGCACTAACTGCAGTATTCATTGGCTAGACACATTTCTACAGGGGCAATGTCATGATTGGATCTTAGAAGCTTTAAGCTGGTTTGCTTAAAACCTGTCTACATATTTTTAAGAAGAAAATCAGAGCCTGCAAAGCATGGGTGAACACAATCTAAGTTGGAAAAGAGTGAAGACGAGGGGAAAGAGCTGGCTACAAAATTTTAAGACTCTGTAATGTTGCCTTGGCTTTCAAGGTTAAAAGGAGGAGCGACATCCTGTACTCACAGGGGCAAGCAAGCTATCCAGATATCAATGGAAAATTTCAAGAATAGATGGCAATCAGTACCAGGGATAAAGCCTTGAAGACTGGATGTGGGAAGAAGAAGTTTGGTGACCTGACAAGATTGGTCAGGGTTAGTTACTACAATTTTAAATTCCATATATTTCAGCCTAGGAGAAAATGGCCATCTATGGTGACATCTTCTTCCTCTTTCAGCAACTTCTGCTCCTCTGTGTGGCCTCACTCTTCAAATCATACTGTATTCTTAAAAAAAATGCCTACTGGTACACTCATGTTGGGGAGAAACCAGGTTATGCAGATCCTTGAAGTCAGCAGAGATTCTCCCTGCACTAGTCACACTATCCCATCTGGACTCTTTTGTCTTGAAATGGCAGAAAGCATTGAACTCTTGTTGAAATGTAGAAACAGAAGAAATCAACCAGAAACTAACAGGTATCTTTAGGTAGTGTTGCTGAGGCATCCTTCCTTCTACTGCTCAACACCTGTTCAGATACTGGAATTAGAACATTGGCCAAAGCCGTGAATATTTATATAGCATTACTATTGCAAAGTACTGTTGCACATGATTGATGTCAGAACTGCCAGTTCTTCATATTTCAAATGGATGTGCTAATTCCTTCATTGATAGCGTGGCCAGCAAAGTTCAACCCCACAAATTTGTGCGTATTCCAAGGATGCCATATTAAAGCTTTAGAAAAAGAGTTTTAGAGTGCCCAAATAGGCAATAACCAGCACCATTTCTCACCTATACTCAAATGTAAATTTGTCAATCCATTTTTCTTTTTGACTTTGTGAGTCCTAAAGTACTCAGCATCACAACTGCCAGCCTTCAGCCAATTTGATTCATTCCATGTGATGCCAAAAAAAAGGCTGAAAGTACTCGATACAACAAAGGCCATAGGTCCTGACAACATTTCAGTAACAATAATGAAGGTCTGTGCTCCAGAACTTCCATACTCCTGGCCAAGTTATTCCAGTAAAACTTTGATGTGGCATTATGAAAAATTGCTCAGGTGTGTCCAGTCCGCAAACAGGACAAATTCAACTCAACCATCTACTGCCTTATCAGTCAATTATCAATCATCAGCAAAGAGATGGAAGGGGTGGACAACAGTACTCTGAGGGGACACTTTCTCAGTAATATCCTGCTCAGTGATGCTAAGTTTGGTTTCTGCCAGGGCTGTTCAGCTCCTAATTTCGTTACAACTTTGATCCAAACAAAACAGCTGAACTCCAGAAGTGAGACGAAAGTGACTGCTCTTGACATCAAAGCAGAATTTGACATATGGCCGCATCGAGGCAAAACAATTAATGGGAATCAAAGAAAGATTCTCCACTAGTTGGAGTCATTCATAGTGCAAAGGAAGATGGCTGTGGTTGTTGAAGGTCAATCATCTTAACCCCAGGACATCACTGCGGAAGTTCCTCAGTGTCATGCCTAGGCCCAACCTTGTTCAGAGGCTTCATCAATAGCCATCACATGGTCAGAAATGGAGATCTTCAATGATGATTGTAAACTAAATTAGACTATTTGTGATTCCTCAGATGCTGAAGCAATTCTCATCCATATCTGCAAGACCTGGACAATATTTAAGCATGTGCTCAGAATTGGCACATAACATTTGCATCTCACAAGTGCCAGGCAAGGACCGTATAAAAAAAAAAGAATCCAACCATTTCCCATTGACATTAGATGGTGTCAGCTTTATTGAATTCCTCCACAATCAACATTCTAGAGGTTACCGTTAACTACAAATTGAATTGAACCAACCAGATAAATATTGAGGCTGCAAAAGCCAGTCAGAGGCTGAGAATTTTTCAGCAAGTAAGTCTGTTTTGCCCAAGCCTGTCCAACACATACAAAGCACAAGTCAAGAGTGTGACGATCCACTTGCCTGGATGGGTGTTCTCCAACAACACTTGAAGCTTGACACGATCTTGGACAAAGCAACCTCCTTGATCACCACCCATCCACCATGTTCAACATTCAATCCCTTCATCACCAATGCATAATAACAACAATGTCTGCCTATCTATAAGATGTACTGCAGTAACTCCCCACGGCTGTTTTGACCACACCTTCCAAACTTATGATTTCTACTACCTGCAAAGACAATAGTTGCAAATAAATGGGAGGAGCACCACTACAATTTTTTCTCCAAATCACACACCATCCTGATTTGGGAATATATTGCTGTTACTTCACTATTGCTGGGTCAAAGTCCTGGAACATTATTCCTAACAGCACCATGGTATACCTACTGCCCAAGTTCTAGAAGGCAGCTCAACACCACCTCCTTTTTCTTTATTATCCAGAAGAGTTCTTACAAACAACTGAACTATTTTTTCCCATCACCAAATCACCGTGACACTTTTTGTTTTTAACTAATAACTGGTGATTTACTGGTGCCAATTCAAAGCATTGGTGGGCACTGTGTACTCCTTCTCCATTAACTCCCAGCATGAATGTAACTGCGGAAGAAGGGCCGACAGTTTGCCTAGTTGATCCCCTTCACAACCTGCTGCCTGGACCTGTTTACAGGCTGCCAGGCCAGGCCCAGGAGCAGACCCACGAGGAGGTCCTCCAATCTGCCCGCAGCCCACTGCATCGGGTGCCCAAAGATTAGGAGAGTAGGGCTGAAGTGCAACCAAAAACACAGCAGAAGGTTTTTCAAATAACTTAGAAGGGAGTGCAAATGCCCACAACCAATGTAGTACATAGTCCATGGACTCTACAGCGCCACAAAATAAACAGTTGGGCTGGGAGTTCGAGAACTGCAGCAATCTGTGGTTGTAAGGGACTGCTGCATGCAACAGCCTCCACCCCATGTTCCTAATGGAAAGAGGGAGGCGTCCTGTGTAGAGAGCCCTCCAAGGGAATCCCCACATCCTGGCACAAATGAGCATGCCAATGTGTGTCCAGGCAGCAGGCGTAAGAGTCAAGATGAATGGTATGTAGCAGCAGTTTGTACAAAGTGCCTCTGCAAGGTGGAAGGACACAGAGGGTACTCCCAAGAGTCTGCTCAGGTTGTGAAGCATGGGCTCCTGTGGGAGGTTCAGGACCCTTGGGCTAATATCAAATTCCATCCCGGACAGGATTCCACTGCCTACCTGAGCATCCTCCAACTGGTGCACAACATCAGGTCCGAGCACCACTGTTTTCAGGTCATGGATGGTATCAGCTGCAAGCTGGATGTCCGTTGCTGCCCTGCTTGACAATATCTGTGGCAATGTCCAGCCCAGGCCTCTGCCACCCAGCATGCCCCCAACTCTGGTCACCCCCGCAGCCATGGACCTCTTCTCCACCACCCACTCAAACCCGCAACAGTGGAGGTGCACATTCCTCAGCAGTGGCTCTCTGACAAAAGCCCTACTCCTGACAGTGGGAAGACCTGTCACGAGTCGACCATGTTCCAGACATTGATCAGGACCCCGTAAAAGACAGGCAGCATCCTGAGGGTGACTTGCAGACCCTTGCGGTCAATAAACAGGAGCTGCTTGTCATAATTGAGATCGTGCACCCGCAAAAGAAATACGTCGCCAGGGCACACCATCTGGGAGAAGACTCAATGTAAAGATATCACTTGCACGGTCTGAAGTCAGAAACCACCATCTTGTTAAGGGTAAATAAGGATGGATAACAACTTCTGGCCCACCCAAAGATTCCCACATCCAATGAATCCGTTAAAAAAAAGCTTTGTTCCATTGCCTGCAGAGAACTATCCAATTTCAGTAACATAAATTCAGATTCTTAAAATCACAACATTTAATTTCAATAACCAGCATAAACTGTCAAATATAATAATTTCAAGTTGAAACAACTATGTAATTGGTTATAAAAATCACCCAAGAAAATCTGCTGGAAGCCATATGTGATTGTTCTTTGGGAATAATGTGATAACCATTTTCAGTCATTCTCAGTGGGAGAGGGTTAATTAAACTATTAGCAGCTGGTGGTTTCTGTGACATTTCCGTGCGAGCTATTTTGTCACATAGCAAAGTAAATTGCAACCCAGCATCACCATGGCCTTGGATTCCCAACTAATTTGTAACAAGCGATGTTGTGAAGCGGAAAGAAAGAGGTATAGTGACATAATAATTTAAAAAAGAGACTTTTTGTTTGATCAACTGGAAACTTCAAAACCATCATTCCTATATGCTAGTCCAGGTCATTTTTATGTAACAAGAAGAGCAATGGTCTCAATATCAAACCTGGGGGAGACCCACTGACTCATTTCCATTCAAAAATAAAGCATCCATGACTCTGCCTGCTATCCTTCCCCTATTTGGTGTCTTAGTTACCATCACCCCTTTAATTCTACATGCTTCTATTTTTGGAATAAATCTGTTGTCTGGTATTGAATACCTTCTGAAATTCATATTTGAGATTACTACTTATGTTCGGTAATCCTGAAAGATGGGACCACAATTGTTTACGATTCACACGAATGATTTAGAGTCAGGGACCAAGTGTAGTGTATCAAAGATTGCAGATGAAACTAAGATGAGTGGTAGGGCAAAGTGTGCAGAGGAACATGGATAGGTTAAGTGAGTCGGCAAGGGTCTGGCAGATGGAGTACAGTGCTGGTAAATGTGCGGTTATCCATTTTGGTAGGAATAACAGCAAAATGGACTATTATTTAAATAGTGAAAAAATTGCAGCATGCTGCTGTGCAGAAGGGCCTGAGTGTCCTTATGCATGAATCACAAAAAGCTGGTTTACAGGTGCAGCAGTTAATTAAGAAGGCAAATGGAATATTGTCCTTCACTGCGAGAGGGATGGAGTTTAAAAATAGGGAGGTTATGCTGCAGCTGTGTAGGGTGCTCGTGAGGCTACACCTGGAGTACTGTGTACTGTTTTGATCTCTTTATCAGAGGAAGGACATACTGGCACTGGACGGGGTGCAGAGGAGGTTCACTAGGTTGATTCTGTAGTTGAGAAGCTTGCCTTATGAGGAGAGATTGAGTAGACTGAGAGTATACTCATTGTAATTTAGAAGAATATGGGGGGATCTTATAGAAACATACAAAATTATGAAGGGAATTGATAAGATAGAGGTAGGGAGGTTGTTTCCACAGGCAGGTGAAACTAGAACTAAGGGGCATAGCCTCAAAATTAGGGGGAGCAGATTTAGGACTGAGTTGAGGAGGAACTTCTTCACCAAAAGGGTTGTGAATCTACGGAACTCCCTGCCTGGTGAAGCAGTTGAGACCACCTCATTGAATGTTTTTAAGGGAAAGATAAATTTTTGAACAGTAAAGGAATTAAGGGTTATGGTGAGCAGGCGCGTAAGTGGTGCTGAGTCCATGAAAAGATCAGCCATGATCGTATTGAATGGCGGAGCAGGCTCGATGGACCAGATGGCCTGCTCCTGCTCAATTTCTTATGTTCGTATGTTCTTATGTAACCCTCTCTGTTACTTCATCAAAACAAAACCTCTATTGAGGTCCCACTTGACAAATTGTGACGGCAATTTGACCATCTCTACCATGCCCTTGGGTAGTGTGTGCAGCTGTGCCGGGCACCTTTGTAACGCTAGCACTTGTCCAGCTTTATCACAGATAGCGCTGCTGCCAGATTTGCCAGTCTGTTCCAGGAGGTCTCCGATGTAGTGGCGCCACTTCTGGGGATGATGAGTGGGACAATCAGGCTATGATCAGTCAAGAGGGATGCCATCAGGAAGGGTAGATAGTTAGTGAGAGGAGTTTGGGATGATAGTGCGAGAAAACTCTGTGCTCCTGACAAAGAGAAACCTTCCATGAAACTTGACAAAAATGACACTCAGACAAAATATGGTAAGATTCAGCTCTTGTATTCTAATGCTCCTTTGTGAATCTGAAATAGTTGATGTCATCAATACTGTCACTCCTTCCACCTTTTCTATCTCTCCTGACTCTTGTGTTAATATTTCTGCTCATGTTAAGTCTGGTCTTCATTAAAGTTGTTATAAAACAAACCTATGTGGCAGCTGAGATAACAAGCATGGGGCTGGATGAACACAGCAGGTCAAGCAGCATCATAGGAGCAGGAAAACTTGACGTTTCGGGCCTAAACCCTTCTTTTGTGACCTTACCTGTAACACTTCTCAGATTAACACACATGCACCCCAATACTGGACTACACTTCCTCTCACTTACCTTCCAGCGAGAATGTGATCCCCAGTTCCCAATTCCTCTGCCTCCGCCACATCAGGTCCCAAGATGGGGCGTTCCACTCCTGAACATCCCAGATGTCCTCTTATTTCAAGGACCGCAACTTCCCCCCTTCGGTGGTCGAAAATGCTCTCGACCGCATCTCTTGCGTTTCCTGCACCTCTGCCCTCACATCCCCTCCCTGCAACAAAAATAAAGACAGAATCCCCCTTGTCCTCACATATCATCCCACTAACCTCCGGATTCAATGTATCATTCTCCGCCACTTCTGCCGCCTGCGATTTGACCCCACAACCAAAGATGTATTTCCTTCCCACCCCTATCTGCCTTCCGTAGGGACCGGTCTCTCTGCGACTCCCTCGTCCGCTTCACACTCCCCAGTAGCCCTACTAACCCCAGCATCTTTCCCTACAACTGCAGGAAGTGCTACACCTGCCCTTACACCTCCCCTCTCACCTCCATCCAAGGAACCAAGAAAACCTTTCACATCAGACAGAGGTTCACCTGCACATCCGGTAATGTGGTCTACTGTATCCACTGCTCCCGATGTGGCCTCCTCTACATCGGTGAGACCAAGCAGAGGCTCGGAGACCGCTTTGTAGAGCACCTGCGCTCTGTTCACGACAAATGACAACACCTTCCAGTTGTGAACCATTTCAACTCCTCCTCCCACTCCCTGGGTGACATGTCCATCCTGGGCCTCCTCTAGTGTCACAATGATGCCACCTGGAAACTGGAGGAGCAGCACCTTGTATTGAGCCTTGGGAGCCTCCAACCCAATGGTCTCAATGTGGACTTTACCAGTTTCAAAATCAACCCTGACCAACCCTCCCTTTTATCCCCACCTCCTTGACCTGACACAAGCTGTCCATCTTATCTCCCACCTATCCACTCCTCCCGTCTCACTGACCAATCCCCACCACTGCCAATCTGCTCTCACCTATCACCATCCCACCTACCTTCCCCAGCCATACCCCTCCTCTCTCTATTTATTTTAGAGCCCCCTTCCCCTCCCCCATTTCTGAAGGAGGATCCTGACCTGAAACATCAACTTTCCTGCTCCTCAGATGTTGCCTGGCCTGCTGTTCTCCTCCAGCTCCACACAGTGCTATATCTGCATCCAATACAATGCTTCCTTCTCTGCTGCTTTGTCCTGGTGCCTGCGCTCTGGTCATTTAGTTTAAACACTCTGCAGCTGCAAGAGGTTAATTCCTCCCATGAGGGCATTTGCCCAGATAGTTTTCATTTTCGGCATTTTTTCAAGATTTCATTTTAGTTACATTTAGTTTACTGAAAGCAATGAGTGTTCAGGAGTGTTTAGGTACTGGTCTGGGGACCTGGGCTTGAATTCTGCCATGGCAGATGGTGGATTTTGTGTTTAATAAATATATGGAATTAAGAATCTAATGATGATCATGAAGCTTTCTCGATTCTCAGAAAAACACATTTGGTTCACTAATGTCCTTTAGAGAAGAAAATCTGCTGTCATTATCAGGTCTGACCTACACATGACCCCAGAGCCTATAGCAATTTCTTTTTTATTCACTCATGGGATGTGGGCATTAATGGCTCGACTAGCATTTATTGTCTGTCCGTAGCTGCACTTGAGAAGGTGGTGATGAGCTAGCTGCCTTCTTGAGCCACTGCAGTCCACATGCTGTAGATTGATCCACAATGCCCTTCAGGAGGGAATTCCAGGATTCTGACCCAGCAACACTGAAGAAGCGATGATGTATTTCCAAGTCAGGATGTTGAGTGACTTAGAGGGGAACTTGTCAGCAGGGCTATTGCCATCTATTTTGGGCAGGCAATGGTGTAATGGTGTTATTGTTAGACTTTTACTCAGAAACTCAGCTAATGTTCTGGAGACCTTTGTTCAGATTCCGCTACAGCAGATATTGGAATTTGAATTCAGTTTTTAAAAAATCTGGAATCATCTTCTGATGAGCATTGTCAATTGTCAAAAAAATCCATCTGCCTCCTTAATGTCCTTCAGGGAAGGAAATCTAATCTGGTCTTAATGAGACTCCAGACCCACAGCAATGTGGTTGACTCTCAAATGACTTCTGAAATGGCCTCGCAAGCTATTCAGTTCTATCAATCACTACTAACTCTCAACAAAGAAATGAAAGCGTATGGACCACCTAGTGTTGGCCTAGGCATCGGAAAAGTAAGAGCAGTGTAGTTGGCACCTAACTGCCCTCTGGTCAATGACGGATGGGTAATAAATGCTGGGTAATAAATGCTAGCACATCCCAGGAATGAATAAAAGAAATTAAAACATTTTATTCTGCACAGAGGATAATATAAAATTTACAACATAGAAAGAAGCCATTTGGCCCATCATGTCTGCACCATCCGAGAAACAAGCCATTCGTCCTAATTCCACTCTCCAGCATTTGATATTTTGCCATGTAGATTACGTCACTTGAAGTGAATATCCAAGAACCTTTTAAATGGTCTGAAAGTTTCTACCTCTACTCCCCTTTCAGCCAGTAAGTTCCAGACCTCTAACAAGTGCTGAATGAAGAATACTTGCCTCACATTCCTTCTAATCTTTATACCAATCACTATAAATCTATGACCCCAATCTAACCACTATATTTAGTTGAAACTTGCCAATCCTGAAAGCCACAGCCCCAGCATGAACCAATCAATTTGTATATTAGTGTCAAATGCCAGAATATCAGTGTTGATTAATGATTTTGGGAGATCAGAATAATAACAGGTCTTTATGCAAAGTCTCAAAATGATGCCAGATAAATGTCACACCATTTGTTTTGAATTGAACTAGGCAGCAACAAGGTAAGAGCCAAGAAGATCCAAATAAATGCCAATGTAGAACGTTTAAACCACATAGCTTCCCAGAATTCTATTCCCCACATTATAAAGCAAATTTTCATCTCTGCTGTGATTGTAAATGTGTGCAGAAAGTATAATGTGGTACCAAATTCAAAGGGTTTCCATAGAATCCCTACAGCTCAGAAAGAAGCCATTTGGCTCACCAAGTGTGCATCCTTGGAAGATCATCTGAGCCTATAACCCCACATTTATCATGGCTATCCCACCTGGCCTGCACTTCCCTGGATAAAATAGGAAATTTAGCACGTCCAATCCTCCCAACCTGCACATCTTTGGACTGTGGGAGGAAACTAGACCACCCAGAGGAAACCCACGTAGACACAGGTAGAACATGCAAACTCTACACAGATGGTCACCTAAGGCTGCAACTGAACCAAGGTGCTAGTGCTGTAAGGTGGCATTGCTAGCCTCTGTGCCACTGTACCCACACCTTCTTGCTGATGTCACTTTTTTCCATTAATTCATTGGATGTGAGCATTACTAGCACAACCAGCATTTATTGCCCTTCCCTATTTGCCCTTGGAGCCACTAGAAGCTGCCATGTGAAGCAAGTGAGAATTTCATTACAGCAGCAGCAATTCGCTAAAAATGGATTTTTCACACCTGCTCCAACCTAAAACTATTCCCTGAAAATTTATGGTTTTTTATTTGCCAAACGCATATTTTTCCTTCAACAACTCCTACTCTCCATGATGTCAGTAGATAGTATTTGTAGCAGAACTCTACCTCATTTCCCCTCCTTAATCTTTCTGTCTTCTACCATTGCTCAGCAAAGACAAAGGATCAAATCCAATATCTTTATATACCTAGATTGATTGTGGGAGTTCTTTCAACCTCTCCATTTAATTTCAGTAGAAAAATGTTGGAAATCTCAGTGAAATGATTGCCGAAGTGCTTTCTTTAATTTTTGCACGAATATTCTACAAAAGTTACTTGAGGGATCAGAGAATCCACACAGAAGTTTCGACCTCAATTTTTATATTTCACCGCATGGACTGTGTCAGTGATTGAGGAATTCTAAGCAACTCATTTTTAATGTTAGAATTCAAATAATTAGACAGCAGGCAGCCTGTGATTTTTTTTCACTTTAAAAGGCTGCTCTTTTACTGAACTACAATACAGTGGATTCATTTAAATCTTATTGCTACTTGTATAGAGCTTCAGATTTCTGTGAAATCAGTAACATGCAGCCATACTGTGTATTTGACATTGACATGGTGCAAAAGATTGTGCTACAGTAACATATGATATGTCTAGGATGTTAAATCATTGTATTGAATGCATCCATTGATGCATTGAATTTCAAAGGGCTATATTTACTTGATCCAGACCTCAGTCAAGTGGCATTTTTGATCCTTTGTACATGATGACTTGAGATGTTTAAAGGTCTTGATGCACAAGTGGATCCCTGTCTCCTTTCCCCTAATCTTTTGACTAATGTAACTAGATTAGCAATCTTAACTGGAGAAGATTCACTGGTCTGCCCATTCCAGTTAAGACAGCATTACTTACGTTCTGCAACTCCAGAAGGCAAAGGATAAATAAAAGAAAATATAACTTCTTTGTAAAAGAAGTATATAGCGAAATATGAATTTGAATTGTAGTTACATAAGGTGCACTCAAAAAGCATGAGACTAAATAACAAGTGTTATATGCTGAACACCTTTATGATAAATTATTCACTAACATTGTCTGAATTGGCCCAAGCAGTCACATAATAGTGACATTTTAAATTCAAATTCAATCCAACTTAATTAGCAATTATTATTGAAATAAAACCCAAAACCTTGCACTAACAAGATTGTATTTCAAGCTATTATTTGAAGTGTTTTCTCTGAAAATTAGTGAAATGAGGCATATGATATTATCTAAATGAATGCAAAAGGAGACGAGCTGTCATAAAACAAAGATACCAACCAGTCATCTTATGTGGCTCGCAAAAGGAATGTGTCTTAGAGGTGCATTGTTGACAGACTTTTATTGACCTCATTGCAACCTGTCAATTCAATTTTGAATTTGTCATGACTAAAGGTCTTGGAGGTGTTTTGCTTGTAAAATTGCAGGACAGAAAAAATTGATGTTAGTTCACATTTGATATAACTGCACAGAGGCTGGTATTCCTTCACCAAGTTGCCCTTTATTTACTTGTGCACAATACACTGGCTGTGGCCAGCCAGCTCAGAGTCAGTTACCTGAACTGATGAGATGCTAATCTCCTGGTTATATTGGTCAGCCATGGCTTCCCTGATTGGCCTAGGTTAACAACCCCAATCAATGATTTTGTAGTCAGTGAGGTCAACCTGGTTCCAATCACTACAATAATGAACTTAATTAACATGAAACACACAAGGAAATCCAGTTTGTTAAATGTCATATTGTCAGAATGGTGTCACGTTTCTTATGACATTGGAGTGTAACACAGATTGAGTAGTGTAAATTCAGTTTACTTCAATTGCACATGATGATTGATCATGTGACTTCATCCTGTCCCTTTGCATATTAGCATGTTCAGCTCTTAAAGCAATACTGCTCACAAAATAAGAATACACCCCCACTCCCCCCAAGATAAAATTACATTCACTAAGCATGAAAATATATTGATCATCAGTCAAGTGATGGAAGGTATCATCAACAGTGCTATCAAGCAGCACCTGCTCAGAAATAACCTACTCAGTGATGCCCAGTTTGGGTTCCGCCAGGGCCACTCAGCTCCTGACCTCATTACACCCTTGGTTCAAACATGGACAAAAGAGCTGAATTCGAGAGGTGCGGTGATAGTGGCAGCCCTTGATATCAAGGCTGCATTCAACCAAGTGTAGCACAAAGGAGCCCTGGAAAAACTGGAATCAATGGGTAACAGGGGGAAAATGCTCTGGTGGTTGGAGTCATACCTGACACAGAGCAAGATGGTTTTGGTTGTGGGAGGTCAATCATCACAGCTGCAGGACATCTCTGCAGAAGTTCCTCAGGGTAGTGTCCTAAGCCCAACCATCTTCAGCTGCTTCATCAATGACTTTCCCTCCATCACAAGGTCAGAAGTGGGGATATTCACCGATGCTTGCACAATGTTCAGCACCATTCGTGACTACTCAGATATAGAAGCAGTCCATATTCGTATGCAACAAAATCTGGACAATATTCAGGCTTGGGCTTACATGTGGCAAGTGACATTCACGCCACAAAAATGCCAGGCTATGACCATCACCAATAAGAGACAATCTATCCACCACCCCTTGACATTCAATGGTGTTACCATCACTGAACCCCCCTCACTGTCAACATCCTGGGTGTTACCATTGACCAGAAACTCAACTGGACTCATTACATTAACACAGTGGCCAGAGGAGCAGGCCAGAAGCTGGGAATACTGTGGTGAGTAACTCACCTCCTGACTCCTCAAAGCCTGTCTGCCATCTTCAAGGCACAGGTCAGGAGTGTGATGGAATACTCCCCACTTGCCTGGATGAATGCAGTCCCAACAACAATCAAGAAACTTGACACCATCCAGGACAAAGCAGCCTGCTTAGTTAGCACTACATCCACAAGAATCCACTCCCTCCACCACTGACACCTAGTAGCAGCAGTGTGTACTTTCTACAAGATGCACTGCAGAAATTCACCCAAGGTCCTCAGACAGCACCTTCCAAACCCACGACCACTTCCATCTAGTAGGATAAGGGCATCAGACATGTGGGAGCATCACCACCTCCAAGTTCTCCTCCAAGTCATTCACCATCCTGACGTGAAAATATATCGCCATTCCTTCACTGTCACTGGGTCAAAATCCTGGAATTCCCTCCCTAATAGCATTGTGGGTCAGCGCAAAGCAGGAAGACTGCAGCGGTTCAAGAAGGCAGCTCACCTTCACCTTCTGAAGGACAACTAAGGACAGGCAAGAAATGCTGGCCAGCCAGCGACACCTACATCCCACAAATGAATAGAAAAAAAAAATGTACAGGAGCTGACACAGTTATAAGTGAAAGCAGTAGATTGTCATTCCACATTACAAGAAGATTGTGCTGTGCATTGAAACACTATTGTTTGTCTCACATCATCAACAATGCCTGTGCCTGAAGTTGTTCTCCTGACCCAGCAAACCATAGACCTAGCATTTGGGGAGCACAATCAAAGCTTCACAAGTAGTATTCAAGGATACTTACTTTGTCCCATCAGTTCAAGGGGAGTATACTAGGTCTGGGATAGCCTTATTGCAGGTTCTGCACAAGCAATAAATGCAAGTGTGCAGAAATGTGGCCACATTTACAGGATGCAGGGAACAAAGTTCTTTCCTCTGTCTGGAGTTTCTATTCTGAGTTCATGAGGTTGGTAATGCCCAGCTCAGATGTCAGCCTGAACAGTGAGAAAGTGTTTGCATTGGTGCAGCCCATTGTAGTGGGGAACAGTCACTACGGATGCTCAGTGTTGCAATGGTCCACTGAGGATCCTAACATTTTGCAGGAGTGTAGGCATGGTGAGTGAGTAATGCATCGATGCACATCAGTTAGGATGTAACAGAGTTACATATGAATTCAGAGCTGGGTTAAGCCATTGGACGTTTAGAGCTTGCTCTACCATTCAATAAGATCTGATTACTCCACATTCTGGCCTTATCCCGGTAACGTTTTACCCCCTTGCTTATGAAGAATTTATCGATGTTGTGAGGACACATATTTATCTAAAAGACTTAAGGAATGTGGAAAAATGAATTTATTTCAAGTTTTGTGGACACAACTGGTGTGACTGCTTTAGAAGAGTCATTGTAAGTTCACTGTGAAATTGGAGATTTTTTAAACAGGGATTTTTAGCAATCAAATAAAAACCAAAAGAACTGTGGATGCTGTAAATCAGGAACAAAAGCAAAGTTGCTGGAAAAGCTCAGCAGGTCTGGCAGCATCTATGAAGGAGAAAACAGAGTTAACGTTTTGGATCCGGTGACCCTTCCTCAGACCCTTCTGAAGAAGAGTCACCGGACCCAAAACGTTAACTCTGTTTTCTCCTTCACAGATGCTGCCAGACCTGCTGTGCTTTGCCAGCAACTTTGTTTTTATTCTTAGCAATCACATGATTATTGATAACTGCTTGCCGGGGTTGTTTTTTGAACAGAGATTGACTTGGAGAGGTTCTTATTTTACCTGGCTCAGGTGAAAGGAAGGCTGCTAAGACAAACTTAGTTGGATGAAAGCCAGCTAATAACAGCTGAGCGAAGCCTACAAAAACAAATTGAGTTGGACAAAAGTTTGCAATGAACATACTACCCAGCTGTTCTCTTCCATTTCTAAAAAAAAATACACAAAATTCAACTTGGAGTGAAACTAACTTGTTCTTGTGAAAGAATAATTGAAAGAACACTTCAAGAACTGCACCTCCCAGTTGCGAACCATTTCAACTCCCCCTCCCATTCCTCAGATGACATGTCCATCCTGGGCCTCCTGCAGTGCCACAACGATGCCACCAAAAGGTTGCAGGAACAGCACCTCATATTCTGCTTGGGAACCCTGCAGCCCAATGGTATCATTGTAGACTTCACAAGCTTCAAAATCTCCCCTCCCGCTACTGCTTCCCAAAACCAGCCCAGCTTGTCGCCACCTCACTAACCTGTCCTTCCTCCCATGTATCCCCTCCTCCCACCTCAAGCCCCACCCCCATCTCCTACCTACTAGCGTCATCCCGCCCCCTTGACCTGTCCATCCTCCCTGGACTGACCTATCTCCTCCCTACCTCCCCACCTACACCCACCTTTACAGGCTCCATCCCCGCCTCTTTGACCTGTCTGTCTCCTCTCCACCTATCTTCTCCTCTGTCCATCTTCTATCCGCCTCCCCCTCTCTCCCTATTTATTTCAGAACCCCCTTCCCCTCCCCCATTTCTGAAGAATGGTCTAGGCCTGAAACGTCAGCTTTCCTGCTCCTCTGATGGTGCTTGGCCTGCTGTTTTCATCCAGCTTTACACCTTGTTATCTTAGATTCTCCAACATCTGCAGTTCTTACTATCTCTGAAACAACTTTCCTGAGCAAGACTTTAGAAACAACTGTGAATGATCAGTGACTTGACCACATGTGCCAGAACATTAGTGCATCATACTGTGGAATATCCTACACTTTATCCTTTTGCCTTCAAGAATAATGCATTGGTTAGTTGTTTATTTCAGAAATCTTTGCAAGGGAAATCTGTGTGTGTTCTTTGGGACTGTTATAGGGAAAAGCATTTCTAGGCCCGAAACGTCAAGTTTTCCTGCTCCTATGATGCTGCTTGACCTGCTGTGTTCATCCAGCCCCACGCTTGTTATCTCTACGTTTAAATTATTGGCTGTGTATGTTAATCAATGATTGCTTTATTGTTGAATAAGTTTTATTTTGAAATAATTATGTTCATTAAGAAACCCAGTTGACGGATTGTTCTATTTAAATCCTGATGTATATAAAAGATTTAGTTGGTTAACTTGCAAAAAGTATTTTGTTTTATTGTGTCCCGTGGAGTAGAGGGAATAGAGCAAGGGTGCATTCGTCAGTTGTAACACTACTTCTGCTTTAAAAATATTCAAGGATTCTGCTTCCAGTACCTTTTGAGGAAGAGAACTCCAAATACTCACTACAGATTAACAAGAAAAAAATTCCCACCTCTCTTTTAATTGGGCAACCCCTTATTTTTCAACAATGACCTGCAGTTATAGATACTGCCACAAGAGGAAATATCTTTCTACACCCATCCTGTCATGTCCCCTCAGGATATTGTATGTTTCAAACAAGTCACCTCCCACACTTCTGATGTCCAGTAGATGTAAGCCTAGCCTGTCTAGCCTTTCCTCAGAAAATAATCCACGCATTCCCGGTTTTAGTCTAGTAAACCTTTTCTGAGTTGCATCCAACATATTTATGTCCTTTCTTCAATAAAGAACCCATGCCATGTGTAAGGACTATATATTTTATTTGAAATCAAAAGTTGAAAAGGAGGTTTCGCTTGTTTCAACAAATGTTTCGCTTTAGCTCGAAGCAAAAGTGATGGTGTGGGTGGTGATCAAGCATTGGTTATACATGAGTATGTAACATTTGGTGAGACTGGATTTGACACTATTGTGAGGCTTACTGGCACACAGGTGCCTTTGGGTCAAAAATAGTAAGTACCAAGCAACAGTTTTTTTATTGGTTTTAAGTAGCAGTTTGTCACAGACTGAGAGGAGAATGAACTGTTGGGGTCCCAGGCCTCCAAAACACTGCAAGCAAACCAGATCCATCTTTCTCCATCTGTGAGTGGAAAAAAAAACACTCAAAGACTCTGTAAAGAGAAAAACATCAAACTCAAGTCAAGACCTAGGTCTAACTGATTGGTTACTCTTATACCTCACTGAGTAAAGCACTGGAAATCAAGACCTGTTGTTCCTGGAGGTGTCGCAAAAGTTAAAGATATTATAAAAGTTCACAAAATTCCCCAATTTACTTGTACTTTAGACATAGATTGACATAAATGTGAACCAAGAATCTATAATTAACAAGAATTACTATTTCTTACCAATAAATAGATTCTATCTACAGGTAAACAGTAATGAACATTAATATATAACTTCTATAAGAGGATTAAAACTCTAACTCCATTTTAAAATTCCACTAATACAAACATATAGACATACACAAAAAAAGTGTTGTGATGGAAGGAGAAACTAGGAAGGCTGTTCAATTGCCCTGTCTACAGGGTTTGCTGAGATGATCTTTTCAGCTTGTTAGGACTTTCTGTTCCTTAATCCTTCTTCTTTAGGGACTTTCACTTGCTTGAAGCAGACACACAGAGACTGGTTCACTCTAGGTTAAAAGCTTTGGATTACAGCAACCGGTGAGAAAAATAAACTGCCTTTCTTCAGGCTTGAGGTATTTTTTAACCTTTCTTTCCAGAGTTCAGATGGCTTCTAACCAAATGTTCACATTTACAAGCTGTTCAGGTGTCTGGGACTGTCATGCAACTTGCTTTTAAAAAGTACAAAAATCCTTTCCACAATTCTTAGTTTTTAAAACAGCCCTTTTCCCATTTCAGTCCGCAAGCAAAAATACAAAAAAAAAATACTGTCTGTTGAGTGGAGGATTGTGATGGCTGGCAACATATGATATGATGATCAAAGGACAGAAGAACTTTGAGAAATTCATCTAATTTTCCCTGTTATTTGAACTCTTGATCGACAGACACTGTTCCTTTTGCTTATATTTTCTACCCACAATATACCAGAAAAAGTGTTTGTCTCATCCTGACCTGTGCATCTGATTTATGAATGAATGTGTACGCATTCAGACATAAAGGGCATATAATTTAAGTTTGCATGTTAGTAATTAGAGATCCATTTTACCACAATAGAGGATACGTTTGTTGTAATAAGTAAGTTTTCATTTTCTCATTCATTGATGAAACCTAGTGTGAGTTTCTTTTAGCTTAGATAGTGACCACATCAGACGTTAATGATCCTGGAGATTAAATTAATCATATTTCACATTTGCGATGGCATATGGAATGGTGGGCTTTGGTTTGAAGCACAATCTTCCTTTCAGGGCTTATAACAAACAGCGTAAGCTTTTTCCTTTTGCATTCAATTCCCCTACTAAGAAATGGTAGTATTCTATTTGCTTTCCTGATTGCTTTCAGTACCTGCACACTGATGTTTTGCAACATATGCACTTGGACACAGATTCTCAGGGCTCCGCAAATATTTTCTGTTTACATAATATGTTTCTTTTTTATTCTTCCTGCCGAGACGGGCAATTAAAAATTTCCTCAAATGCTGCTTCATTTGTTAGATTTTTGCTCAGTTCGCCAATCTGGATCCTTTCGTAGCCTCCTTGTGCCCTACTCACAACTTGCTTTCTACCTATCTTTTTGTCATCATTATAGTAACCATATCTTTTGTTGCTGCATCTAAATTATTTATGTCAATTGTGAAAATTGAGGCCTCAGTAATGAACACTGTAGCACACCACTTGATACCTCTTGTCAAACAGAAAATGACTTACATATGATTTGCGACTCTCTGTTTTTGACTAGGTAAGCCAATGACCTATAAATACTAATATATCATCTTCTACACCATGAACTTTTATTTTCTGCAATAACATTTAGCATCTTACTGAATGCCTTCTGAAAATTTGAGTACAATACACCCACTGGTTTCCCTTTATCCAGACTATGCATTATTTCTTCAAGGAAATCCAAAAAATTTTTGAAACATGGTTCCCCTTTCACAAAACTATGTTGACTCTGCCTGATTACCTTTAATGTATCTAAGTGCCTTATTATGACATCTTTAGTCAGTGGTGCAGTAGTAATGTCACTGAGCTGATAATAAGGAGATACTACCTAATGTTCTGACAATGCTCTTTTGAAACATGGCAGTCGATGAAATGTGCATCCAAAAAATCTGGAATTAAAAGCTAACCTAATGGCAACCACGTAACAATTGTTGATTGTCATAAAAACCAAAATGACTCATGAATGTCCTTGAGGCAAGAAAATTTGCCATCTTCAGGTCTAGCACCCATGTGACTTCAGACCAGAGCAATGCTGCTCAATTCTCACATGCTTGCTGAAATAGCCTAGCACACCACTCAGTTTATCCACCCACTTCAGAATCTAAAGGATCAGATCACTTGTCACTGACCTATAGCCTGGAAACAACAATGGAAGACAAAGCCCTGTTGACCCTTCGAAACCTTCAGTCTGGGCACATGCTCTATCCATGCCACATTTCTACTGCTGAGTCCCTCCTTGGGACCATTGCGATCCCCATTTTACCCCTGGAGTCCTTCACCACCCAGGGCAGCCCCTGCTGACTCTCACCCTTGAAGCCTCCAGCAATCTACCACATCCAACTGTCCCCCTACCATGGTGACCATTCCCTCTGCCCCATAATATCCCCACAACAATCCCAGACAGGGTTTTCCCATAGCAGGGACAATGCTCTAATTAATGCCATCACCAACTTTGGACTCAGTGAAAGCCAAACACCACCACACTGACTGGAGGACAAGCCTCCCAGGGCTGGCTGCAGCATACATCCCTGACTGATTGAAGCCTTGCCCTGATTGACCTTCTTCCCCCTTTACCTCTTTCAGAGTTCCATGTTCTTCATCCAGTACCACCTTTGCTGTGTTGTTTTTGCAGTTTCATGCCTTTCAGCACTCACTCTTCACTAACTCTGTGGTTCCATGCTCTTCAGTGACTATCACTCCCTATTTACCACTTTTGCAGTTTCATGCCCTTTTACCACAAGCACCCCGTTTGACATTTCCACTAAAACTTGCTCTTCAGCCTTAAGCTGCTTCCTTTACTGTGATAGTAGGAACTGCCGATGCTGGAGAATCTGACATAACAAGTTGTAGAGCTGGATGAACGCAGCAGGCCAAGCAGCATCAGAGGAGCAGGAAAGCTGACATTTCGGGACGAGACCCTTCTTAAGAAAATCTGAAGAAGGGTCTCAACCCGAAACGTCAGCTTTCCTGCTCCTCTGATGCTGCTTGGCCTGCTGTGTTCATCCAGCTCTACACCTTGTTATCTCCTTTACTGTGAGGTAGTTGGGCTTTAAGATGGCCCAGGGAGACTTCCTCCACATATCAACTGTACTTGGAGAATTTACAGTGCAAGTGAGTGAAAACATCACTTCAATCTGCATCACTATAAATATAAAGTGGAAAGTAGTCAGGCTGAAGCCGAGGAAGAAGTGCTAGTTGCTAGGGTTACGCCTGTAATCTGCTTTCAGGTATCTGAAGCATCAACTTCCTCTTTTAGGCAGAAATTAATTTGGAAGGTGATTTTAATTCAATAACTTGTAGTTTTAAAAAGAAGCTAATAAATGCAGAGAAACTTCCTCTATGACTAGAAAATCCAACCTTGTTTTTCTTAGTTCTTAATGCTGGATGCTGCAGGGAGGGAGATGCTGATGAATAACACAAATAAATTGCCACAGTGCTCCCTGTAGGTTGTATGCACTGCCATCACAGTACAGAATGGGAAAACTAGATGAGTACATGAGCAAGAAAAGAAGTTCTGTTGATGGTTTTAGACAAAGTAGCGTGGAGGAAGCCATCAGCACTGAAATAGATCAGACAAGCCAATAGATCTGTTCTGTAAACTTTATGTGATTCTGTGTATTGTGGAAGTTGATACTGAGTATTAGTATCAGGGGCACCAATTGTGTGAACTCATTCGGTCAGTTCCACATTTGTGTATTTAAAAGAGGTCAATTGAAAAGTCCTGTTGAGCAAACCAAACATTGATGTATCAAATTCATGGTTAAATTATTATAGAAAATGGGAATATTTTTCATGATTGTGGTATATAAAAAATGTATACAATAAAAAAATTCCATTCAGATCAAAATCTGAAGGATCTAGGAAGGGGAGAATGAACAGAGTGGATGTGAGATCCTGGTCCACTCCTATGTCACTTCTAACAGTTTTTATAATGTAGTTCTTGCTTCCCAAATGGATAATGGGACCAAATAGGGCAGAGGCGAGCAACTAAAATAATTTGAACTACTTTTAAAATGGAAGTTTTGAAACAATTAGAATATTATATATTATTTAGCAATAAAATAAAATTGCTAAGTCCCATATGCTATGGACTAGACCAGAACTGCCCCCACCACCACCCAACCCAAAGTATAACATGGAGATAGCCTAGACCCTAACTTCTGTATTTATTTAAAAGCAAGTATAACATGCTATGTTCCAGATGTGATTCAATTGGTCCACCACTAGGCTTTTATCAAAACACACTTTATTCTTACGACAGAGTTAAAATACTAAAAATAAAGAATGGCATAACGTTAACTCTATTGAAATACTTAAAAAGATAATGTCTACATAAGCACTAATCATCAATGGTTCCAGTATAGGCAGCAGCCCATAAGCACATCCTCTGTCAAAAAATGCAATTCAGCAAAACAGCTATGATTCTCACGCAATGTCCATCTCCAATCCAGAAGAAAGAAACAATCTGCTTCGTTCGATTTTTAAGAGGAAGCCTCACTATCTGAGACTTCATTCCAGCTGAGAACTCAAGCTTTTAGCTCAGCAGCCAGCAGAAATCTTCAACTAAGTGAAAATCAAACTGAAAGCAAAGCCCAAATCTCTTGGTTATGTGAGCCTGACCCCACCCACTCGTGCTCCTTTTGTCTAATTTTTAAAAAAAAAAACATGAAGGGTTAACTCCAAACTTTTACCAACTGCCTATCTGAAGCAGACATTTTTTCACCACTATGACAATACCTCTCTGTAAGAGCAACAGCATAGAACATATCCCTCTGAAAATACAGTCACTCATGTGCTCTGACTAGAATGTCATGAATTGCCATAGAGCAAATCTTTCATTAGAGACAAACAACTGGTGTTAAGCTTAACATAAGGGTCACCTTGCCTCAGGCAAAGGGTAGAGTTGACAAAGTGGGACTTTCATGGTAACCCCAGCCAGCAGAGGAGTTGAATCCATGCTTTTGACATCAATCTGCATCACAAGCCAGTCATCCAGTTAACTGAGCTAGCCAACCTTCAAGTGTATCATAAACCTGACTACCAATGGGCACGGGTACTTACAATCTCTGCATGTTACTCACTTCTCTCAGATCTCTGGTGTTCTACATCACCAACAGAAATTCTCTGTCATTACAAGATGGAATCAAATTAGGGCAGATCAATAGGTCAGCCAGACTATGAGGGAGGATCTGGTCCACCAGGTCAATAGCTGAAGGAAGGACAAGAATGATGAGGAAGAATAGTTTACTAGATTAAAGAAACATGACAGAATTTGTGATTTTAACATGGGTAATGGCAGTTTTAGCTCAGGGGTTGAAACTAGAAAGAATTGATTCAAACATGGAGTAATGGGAAAGAGGGGCATAGTCATTTATATGAATAATAAAAAGTTAGGACCCCAGAACTAATCCTTGTTAATAACCACACATTATATCTTGTCAACCAGAAAACAACTTATGCTGCCTATTTCCCAGCTGATCTTCTACCCATTACGCTATGTTACTCCCTACACCATGAGCTTTTATTTTCCTCAATGTTCTTTGAAGTGACATTTTATTAAATACCTTCTAAAAATCTAAGTACAATACATCTACTAGTTCCTCTTTATCTCCAGCACATATTACTGTCTCAAAAAATTTCAATAAATTGGTAAGACACAGTTTCCCTTTCACCAAACTAGGTTGACTCTACCAGATTACCTTAAACTTCTCTAAGTGCCCTGCCATAACTTCTTTAATCATAGGTTTTAATATCATCTCTAAGACAGAATTGTAAAGCTCACTGAAATGTAGTTTGCTGCTTTTTCTCATTCTCCCTCTTTTTGAACAGAGTAGTTACATTCACTATTTTCCAACCAAATTTAAATTTGCACATTTTGGAAAATTAAAACTAATGTAGCAGCTATGTCTTTAGACAAAAGCAGAGATTCAATTTCTGCATTGGCTGAGGTTACCATGATGGAGTCTTCATCTCCACCTCTCCCCTTACCTGAGGTGTGGTGACACTGGGTTAAACCAGCACTAGTGGTGGTATCATTGATAGCAAGGAAAGTTATCAAAAATTACAGAAGGACCTTGATCATATGGGGAAGTGGACTGAGGATTGGCAAATGCAATTTAATACAGATAAGTGTGATGAGTTGCATTTTAGAAAGTCAAACCAAGGTAGGACTTATACAGTAAATGGTAAGGTCCTGAGGAGTGTTGTGGAACAGAGGGATTTAGGAGTACAAGTACATAGTTCGTTGAAAGTGGCGTCACAGGTGGACAGGGTGGTGAAGAAGGCGTTTAGCATGCTGGCCTCCATTGGTTGAAGCATTGAGTATATGGGAGTTGAGACATTATGTTACAGTTGTGTAAGTCATTTCTGAGGCTGCACTTGGAGTATTGTGTACAGTTTTGGTCACCCTGATGTAGGACTGGAAAGTGTGCAAAGAAGATTTACGAGGATTTTGCCAGAACTAGTAGGCCTGAGTTATAGGGAGAAGTTGGCCAGGGTAGGACTTTATTCCTTGGAATGTAGGAGAATGAGGGATGACCATATTGAGGTATATAAAATCATGAGCAGCATATATAGGATGAATACATGTAGTATTTTTCCAATGGATGGGGAATTGAAAACTAGAGGGAATAGGTTTAAGGTGAGAGGGGAAAGATTTAAGAAGGATCTGAGGGGCAACCTCTTCATGCAGAGAGTGGTGCTTATGTAGAATGGCTGCCAGAGCAAGTGGTTGAGGCAGATACAATAGCAAAATTTAAAAAAAAATTTGGATAGGTACAGGGATGGGAAGGTTTCAGAGGGATATGGACCAAATGTTTGGGCTGAAGGGCCTGTTTCCATGCCGTATTACTCTATGACTCTAGTCAACTCTCTGTAAGAGACAGCAAGCCTATGGTCCGGTAGGACTATGACAACTTTATCCTCACCTTTTCATTATACAGAAAATATTATGAATGAGTTGGTCCATTTGAATAACATCACAAGTATGGTATTATAATTCAGTTATTCTACCTGTGGCATGTTGCTTCACTGTTGATCAAAATGTGAGGAACTGTAGGTAAAAAGGGAAACATGCATTCTCACTTTTACCCAGAATTTATGTATGGAATATATATGTGGTTGCTGGAAAACATTGTCACTTTAGAAAACTTGTGCTTAATTATTAATTTCACTCATTGGTAACTAACCATTTACTAGATTGATGCTTAAAGTGAACTCTGTCCATGCTGTTGATGCACACATATTCTCCTTGTTTACTTACAGCTGCTACTTAACTGCCAGGTCATCTTTTCATTTGCTGTGGTTTTTCCCTTTGACACCCTCATGTCTTCTTTCCAAATTTTTAATCCCACTTTGTACTGACACCACAAATATTCTGAAAACCACAAGTTTCTTTTTTAGTTACATTTCTGTGTTACTGTGGCACTGCACACTAAACAGCTGGAGTACTTTAAACTGTTTTACAGAAAAGGCTAAATTGGATACTGCACTGAACAGTTAAAAGATTTACTTTTAACTTTCAACAAATTGCGTTCCTGAAGCACCTTCCACAATACAAAATTCTCCAAAATACTTATAAGTGACAACGCTGAATGGGAAGTAGCTGTGAAGTTGGGGAAGGTAACCAAATGTATAAGTGATTTTTCAGAGACAGCAAGAGCTGCAGATGCTGGAGTCAGAGATAACACAGTGTGGAGCTGGAGGAACACAGCAGGCCAGGCAGCATCAGAGGAGCAGGAAGGCTGATGTTTTGGGTCAGGTTGTTTTCTTTAGAGCAGAGTGAGGGCTTAGAGAGGATGAAAGGCTACTGAAGGGTCAATAACAAAGGGGCATAATTTTAAGCTAAAAGACAGAAGGTTTAGAGGGGAGTAGAAGAAAATATTTTTTCACCCAGAGGGTAGTGGGAACCTGGAATGGACTGACTGGTAGTTGAGGCAGGAAACCTCACAGCCTTTAAAAAGTACTTGGATGAGTATTTAGAATTATAGAATCATACAGCACACCAGAGGCCCTTCGGCCTATCAAGTCTGTACTGACAAACATAGACCACTTCTTACACTAATCCCACCTTCCCGCACTAGGCCCACAGCCTTGAATGTTATGACACTTAAAGCGCTCAACTAAGCACTTTTCTAAAAGGTTGTGAGATTTTCCTCCTCAGCCACCTTCCCAGGTGGTGCACTCCAGACCCCTGCCACCCTCTGACTGATAAAGGTTTTCCCCAAGTTCTTTCTAAACCTGATGAAGGGTCTAGGCCCGAAATGTCAAGCTTTCCTGCTCCAATGATGCTGCTTGGCCTGCTATGTTCATCCAGCCCCACACCTTGTTATCTCTTCTTTCTAAACCTTCTGCTTTTCATTTGAAAATTGTGTCCCCTTGTTATTGACCCTTTGAATAAGGGGAGAAGCCAATTTCTATCCACCGTGTTCATGCCCCTCATAATCTCATACACCTCTATCGATCTTCATTGCTCTACTCTCAGTTACATGCTTGATCACCTCCTCAAAAAAATTGTGGCAAATTAATTGGACATGACCTCCCTCTGACAAAGCCATGCTGACTGTCTATGGTCAAATCTTATGTCTCTGTATGGATATTAATTTTGTCCTACACTATTTTCTCCAATATTTTCCACTGATATTAGATCCCTTACCTATAGTTCCCTTAGCTATCTCTACTTCCTTCCTGTAAAGTGAAATTGCATTAGCTATCCTCCAGTCCTCTGGCATCTCCCCAGTGGTAGAGATGGTTTTACAATTTAGATCGGGGTTCCTATAATTTTCCCCCTTATCTCCCACAGCAGCTTGGGGTACAACTCCCCTGGACCACTTTTAACTCTGCCAAAATCTTCAATAGCTCATGGATTCTGATATCATTCTGCTCAATAACTTCATAGTCCATCTTCGAAAATTCTGTACTTGCATTTTCCGTCATCTGAGTAAAGAGAAATGTGAAGAACTCATTTAACATGCTACCAATGCCCTCCAACTCCACGCGCGGTTTGACCCTTGGTCCCTAATGGACCCTACTCATTCCCTGGTTATCTTCTTCCCCAAGATATATTTGTAGAATATCTTGGGAGTCTCCCTAATCTTGTCTGCCAACATTTTGTCATGCCCTTTCATTGCTCTCCTAATTGCTTTCTTGAGTTCACCCTGCATTTTCTATACTCCGACACTAGTGGATCTCCTGTAGGTTTAAAGTAGTTTTTGTTGGTGCAGACTCAATGGGCCAAAAGGCCTCTTCAACGGTATGATTCTGCTGTCAGTTAGCATCATCCGGGCCTGCTCAGTCTGGATGAATGACCTCTACTGTCACTGTCTAGACTATAAAGGGCAGGACATCCAGGTCACACAGTTATGCCTTCTACTATCAAAGTCCAATGTTTGAAATCTCTTCCCTGAGGCTCTCTGTCTATCTGGCTCATTTTCCTCCTTTAGGACACTCTTTAAAAACTAGCTCTTTGACTAAGCTTTTGGTTTTCTGTCCTCATTCTTCTTTATGTGACTTAGTGTCAAATATATAATGATCCTGTGAAATGCTTTTGGACATTTAAATATGTTTACGGTCAATGGAACTTTGAACATAGGACTTAGGAGCCAGAGTAAGCAATTCAATCTTTTGGATAATTTAGCTGTGTTCTCAACTTCACCTTTCTATCTTCCCCCTGTAACCCTAAAATATCTAACCTAATTAACTTCTCTTTGAATAAATTTGATAACCCAGCCTTCACCACTTTCTGGGGAAGAGAATTCCAAAGATCAATGACCCTCTGAAAGAATAACATTTCTGCTCATCTTGGTCTTATTTTTAAACTGAGTCCCCTAATTCTAGTTTCCCCACAAGTGTAAGTGTAATCGTTCTGGTATTCAGTCTATCAAGTCCCCCCAGGATGTTTTGTGTTTCAGAAGATCACCTCTTATTCATCCAAATTCCAATGGAGATGATCACAACTTGTCCAACCGTTCTTCCTAAGATTAATTTTCATCCCAAGAATGAGACAAATGATCCTTCTTTCAATTGCTTCTTATGGCACTCTATGGCTAAAAATTGCTCATACTTATTCCCATTTGAAATGGAACATTTGATTTTGAGCACAATAATGACCTGGCCTCAGCAACAGAGTCCAATAACGTCACATGCATTCCCTTGTCTACACAAATTGGTGATCTAACTGAAGTATCTGACATCCTAAAAACATTTTTTTTTAACACATTCACAGGATGAGGGAATCCCTGGCCAGGCCAGCACTTATTGCCCATCCCTAATTACCCAGAGGGCAGTCAAGAATCAACCACTTTGCTGTGGATCTGGAGTCACAAGTAGGCCAGACCAGGTAAGGATGGCAGTTTCCTTCCCTAAAGGACATTAGTGAATCAGATGAGTTTTTCTGACAATTAATTCATGCTCAACATTAGACACTTAATTTCAGATATTTATTGAGTTTAAATTCCACCATCTGCCGAGTCCCCAGAACATTACTGGGCCTTTATATAAACAGTCCAGCGATAATACCACTAGGCCATTTCCTGCTGCGATAATGCAGAGGTAAGTGCCAAGGAATAATATTGTCTGTTGAAGGAATTCAGACAAGGAGCAACATTTGTAGATTTATTACAGAGCGGTCACGTTAGTAAACTACTGATCCAGAGAAACAGAGTGACAATCCGGAAATACAAGTTAAAGTGCCATCATGGCTGGAGAATTTAAATTCAATTAAATAATTGCTTGAATCAATAATGGGAGCCATAAACCTACAAGAGTGTTATAAAAATTTATTTGTTCATGAGTGTCATTAAAAGAAGGAAATCTGCTACCTTTTTCCAGTCTGGTCTATTTATGGCTCCAGACAACAGCAAAAGTAGTGACTATGGACTGGCCTTTAAAATGGCCTCATAAACCATACAGTAACATTCAAGAAGGTGGTTTGCCATTATGTCCCCAACAAAACTGTTGTCAGACCTGACAGTGACATGTGCATCTTGTTGATAAAATTGAAGGTAAATGATGCAAGAGTGATTGCAAAGTGTAGTTGAAAATGTGGAATTCTTATGCTCAAATTAGCCATGGAAGCAAGTGTAATCAGATTAATTTTGAGTTGTAATTAACTGAAAGTGCATTAACACTGAGATTAACAGATTTTCATAAGGCAAGGGTATCAAGGGATGTAGATCAAAGTTGATAAATAAAAATGAGATATAAATTAACTGCAATCTATTGGAATGGTTGAAGAATCTAGAGGGGCTGAATGGCATATGTGTGTTGCTGTGATAGTGGTGAGTGCTGAATCTATTTTAAAAAATGGCTCTATTTTGGCAAAGGCAAAATAATATGGATGCTGGAAATCTAAAATCACAGAAAATTCCAGAAATATTGGACACATTTGACAGCATCTGTGAAGATTGGGGTACACAATTAACATTTCAGGACTGTGATCTTCCAATGAAACCCCCCCTTCCGCTTCATCTTAGTCATTCTCACACTTCATGGAACAGGTTTTTTTGCTTTTTTTTAATGTGCAGCACTGTTCTCCACACTTTCACCTTTGTTCAACTTATTTTCTTGTTTCCGGGCCACCTTCTCAGATTGAATAATGCTTTTGTTAGTTTGCTATTACTCTCAAATTTGATCAGTTAGAATTGAATCCATTTGGGATCTGTGGGTGTATTGGTTAAATTATTCCAATAAGACAGACATAAATACCACGCCTGTACTTTATTTTATTGTGATATCAAATTTTTCAAATGTTTATGCCTGGGTACAACAGCCATAATTTAAACTTAAACAGAAATTGCTGGAGAAACTCAGCAGATCTGGTGGCATCTGTGGCGAGAAAGCAAAGTTCAATTTTGTTGAAGAGTCACCGGTCTCCAAGCGTTAACCTTGCTTTCTCTCCATAGCTTGCTGAGCTTTTCCAGCAATTTCTGTTTTTGTTTAAGATTTCCAGCATCCGCAATTCATTTAAACCAACATATTTTAAGCCAATGCTCCCACAACAGTTCTGAGCCTTTTTGGACGATAAAGTCTTGTAGTTATGTTTGTCGTCAGGGAGCAAAAGGATAAGATTATCACTGCAAATCTTCAAAATTTAACAAGTGCAGACCATGTTTATGTGGGATTGAAGTACAGTAAAACATACTTCAAGGAAAAAAGGACAAATGGCAAAGTGGTTAGACCAACCTGAGAGCACAGACAGTGAGGGCAGCTGTGTTTCTAAACACGTTCGTAAATCAAAAATACAAACGGAAACAGACTTAAGCTAAAACCACCCCCACCAAAAAAATTGAGGTTTATTTTGCAGTTACCTATCTTTGGCAAGAAGTGTAAGGGGAATTGGTTTTCCGATTGATTTCGCGAGTAACCTTTCTCAGCGACAGAGTGAAGTAATCAGCATGAGGCTGCATGTTTTGTGGATGTGACCCCGAAGTTGGTGTTAAAGTTGAGAAAAGGGGTGCGGGGCATGGCTCTGGAGCGACGCTGTGTGCCTGGGGCGGACACGGGTCAGCAGAGAGCTGCTAGGGTCACCACCAGTGGCCGCCGCTGCTGTTGCTGCTTCCCTTCCTCTTACCACTACCCTGCAGCTCGCCAATGAACTCAATGGCATTTGCTGTTTTGAAACCACGTTTTAACTAGAAAACCGTATGTACTACAGTCGGAGCACCAATGAAAACTCAAATCCCAACACTGTAACCTCCCCCATCCCCTCTCCACACTTTCCAGAGCTCCTCCTACAGCCGGAAAGAGACGCAACTCCCTCTCTCCCGCCTCTCAGTCACTCTTGGAGAGGGAGAGGGAGAGAACGGGATCGGATCTGCATCTGCAGCCGTACCAGCGGATTCAGTGGTATCATGGCTTCTTCCCACTGCAACACCGATCCCGGACTGGAGATCAAAACCAGGTCGGTGGAGCAGACCCTCATCCCCCTGGTGACTCAGGTATGTGTGCTGGAAAAGGGAGAGGGAGAGAAGCGCTGGACTGAGTGAGTGAGAGGTAAAGGGATCTCAGGGAAACGGAGAATGAAAGCTAGGCAGGAGACCCCTCCGGGTAAATGAGCAGATTCCGGGTCTGCACATAGGAGTAGGGGACAAGGGGCGTCTCTCCGAGACCCCCTTCAAATAAAAAGAGAGGGACTTCTGACCCCCCCTCCCCCTCCACCGGAGACATATCAAGGAGACTGTAAAAGATCCGAGACTCCCCGAAAGCATGCGTAGAGACCCACATTAAACGAACTGAGTGGCTCCCAGAGCTACGTGAATATAGAAGTCCTGGGACCCTCAGAAGCATGGGTGATGTATAAAATTAATCCCTTGGCATCTTTAACCGTTGGGATTTTACAGTATTTTCAGGTGGGTATAACTACTGAACAAACTCATTCCCGCACTGTTAGAAGGAGAGGTGATGGATTAAAGTGCCCTGTGCTGGCAGCCCCCTTTTCCCATTGTACCGTGCCCAAAGCTAACATGCAGCTCTGTTAAAGACTTCCACTCCATGTAGCAGGATAGGATTGAGTGGTTATTTTACCCGGAGGGAACCGTTCTGACAGCACATTGCAGCCGGCGAGAGGCCACACGCGAATGTACTGCCGCCCCACAGGGACATGTAGACATACAGGGAAAAGTACAGAGGCAGGCAGTTCACAGAATGGAGCCAGTGTTTTACTGGAAAGTTCAAACTCAGTAGCTTTCGGAGAGAGCAACTCTGTCTTTCACCGGAGAACAGGGACGTATTGTTTCCCGTTTAACTTCCAAACCGAACAGAACTTCTTCATTACAAATGATGCAACGTCCACAAACGTGTATTAGGAGCTTTCAGAATGTCCATTCGTGATCCACCGATGGTTTTTCGCTCGCATCACTCTGTTAAATCAACCAGCACAACTCTGCAAGGCTGAGCTTTATCGAGCTCTGGCCACTTTTCTACCGGCAGATGCTTTAAATTGAAGCATAAGTGTTCATAATGTTTGTTTTGCAGTTTAAGCATTTTATGACACCTTTGTCTTAGTTGTCCTTTTCACATCAGCAAATCGCATAATCCCGCTGTTATGTGTATATAATTGGGCAAAGAAAGAGAGCTTGGGTTATTGAAAGAAACCTGTTAAGATCACCAAATTTTCTCTCATATATCAAATTAAACCATATACTTTGATAGATTTTTGAATTCTGATTTAATTTATTGTTGCAAGATTACTTTTATTGATGTTTAAATTGTTGAAAATGTATTTCAGTAGATGTTCTGAGCAACACATGAGAAAGTGGACCTAGCAAAATGGATTCATGACATTTTACATGAGTGTGATCACAGTACTACAGTATTATCTAAACATCACATTTGCAATGGATGTAAAGGTTTATTTCCTGTTACAAATTAAGCTTTCTGAAAAATGTTGCTGCTAAGCTAATGGCATTCAGTGTTATTGATGTACACATATTACAGTGACTTCAGGCACAATGAAACGTGGACATTCAAAAGTTGCTATTCGGGTGCTGTTGCTGCACTGTCAGCTTTGCCAAAACATCATCTCATTATCTGGCTCATCATGGAACTGTGTCAGATGGCACAAAATTCTCATTCTCCTGTAGATTTTAGAATCAACTAAGC